>JAVIAB010000145.1:46299746-46762246 GCA_032433765.1 Megaustenia siamemsis | reverse complement strand
TCCAGGTCTATTTCTTCAACTTTGATATCCACTTGCAGGTTTCGAGTATTTTCTTTGTTTATGTTCATAGTTTTAGTCTTAAATATTTTGTTAAATTTAGTTTAATCAACAGATCATTATCATTCCGCTAAAGCCAACAAACTCCAAATGGCTCTGATCTTCTCACCACGTTTACCAGTACACCCGCCGTACACTAGCGAAAGCAGTGACGATAGCATCAGCTCAGGTACACATACTCCTTGAACCTGCGTTGTTATCTCAAAGAACAAATGAAAGAAAAAACATTTAATTGTATGGTTAAAACTTTACGTAATTTCATGGATGAAACAAATGTGAACGACGTTTCGAATCAGTGGGCCTTCAGCAGGTACAAACAAATAACACACACACACACACACATATATATATATGTATATATATATATATATCAGGGTGTTTATAAAGTCTCACTACACTTGGTATCTAGGTCAATTTGAAAAAAAAATGTTTATGACGTCATCACAATATGTGCTCCCACTGTCAATGAAATTTGTTGAATAAGTTTATTGCTACTGGAAATGTGGAAGATGCTCCACGATCTGGTAGGCCTGCTGTGAATGATGAAATATGTTTAGATATCCAAGACAGAATCCTTAAAAGTCCAGACAAGTCATTAAGAAAACTGTCGCAACAAGTGAACTTACCATTGAGCACATATTGTGATGACGTCATAAACATTTTTTTCAAATTGACCTAGATACCACGTGTAGTGAGACTTTATAAACACCCTATATATATATATATATATATATATATATATATATATATATATATATATATATATATATATATATGTGTGTGTGTGTGTGTAAGCAAATAAATTTTCCTGTGTGTTACCGGGGCCTCATTATGAGGGAAGTAAAGAATAGTGACACTGTGACCTTCCAGGCATGTCGTAAGAGGCGACTAAGGAGATTGATCGATGGCTTGACAAGCTTGTCATTGTAAAAAATATTGTCATGGAAACAGCGCCATATATTTTAGAAGCAGTGATCTCTGCGTTATGTGCCACTTTGGCACGCAAGGTTTCTGTTTTTGAGATTGTAGTTCTGCCGTAAGTGCCGTCTTCGGCTCGAAATGACAATAGAACAGAAGTAAATAAACTAGACCTACATAGCTAACTAATAATTAAGTATCCAAAACAAAATAATATCAAACAAGTACAAGAAACAAAAATAAGAAGGTCTTCCCAGTAAACTGCACCGTGGGGCCAGAAGAAAAATGAACGAGTTGCGCAAGTTACGCAGTGTCGTTGACCAACCAGCTTATCCCTAAACTCCTTAGTCACCTCTTAGGACAGGCTGGACAGGTGATTGTGGCTCTATTCTTTTCTTGCCTAACCGTGGTCAGGGCCCTGGTAGCCACACGGTGGTCGGTCACTGTCTGTCGTATAACTATCATCAGTGTATTTCAATATTTTCTGTTCTATTCTATATTATTATATCCTATATTATTCTATTCTATATTATTCTATTCTATCATAATCTCTTCTATTCTAATAGAATCTACTATAATATATTATATTATTATAACATATTATAATCTCTTTTCTGTTCTATTCCTTTCTATTTTATTCTTCCAGTATATTCAATTAAATTCTAATCTAACTTAATCTAATCTATTATAATACATTATAATTTAATATATTATTTTCTAATCTATTGTGTTCAAATCTATTCCATTCTATTCTATTCTAAACAAACCTTTATATCCTATTCAAACATATTCTATTATATTCTTTTTCCGTTGAACGTATTCTATTCTATCCTGTTATGTTCAAAAATACTCTACTCTACTCTACTCTACTCTACTCTACTCTACTCTACTCTACTCTACTCTACTCTACTCTACTCTACTCTACTCTGCTCTGCTCTGCTCTGCTCTGCTCTGCTCTACTCTACTCTACTCTACTCTACTCTGCTCTGCTCTGCTCTGCTCTGCTCTGCCCTGCCCTGCCCTGCCCTGCCCTGCCCTGCCCTGCCCTGCCCTGCCCTGCTCTGCTCTGCTCTGCTCTGCTCTGCTCTTCTGCTCTACTCTACTCTACTCTACTCTATTCTACTCTACTCTACTCTACTCTACTCTACTCTACTCTACTCTACCCTACCCTACCCTACCCTACCCTACCCTACCCTACCCTACCCTACTCTACTCTACTCTGCTCTGCTCTGCTTTGCTCTGCTCTGCTCTACACTTTGTTATAACCTATTCTATTTCATTCAAACATGTTCTTCTATTCTATTCTGTTTAAACATATTCTATTCTAGGGTAATCCTCCGAACAATATGGTAGATGGGCCATGTTTATAATCATTTTCGTCTTCACTAACCAGTGGTACATACTATAAATAATGTATACAGCACCACGCCAGACCGCCCATTTTTTTCCATAAAGATCCAGCACACATTTAAGTCTCAGTGAACCTAGGAGCCGTCGACGGGGATTTGAACCCAGCACTTGGCCTCGAGTGGTCCACTAATAGCTTCTCGTGGCTGTGTAGTGTAGGGGTGTGAAGCCGGCCACAGAACAGGAAGGACCTTGGTTCAAAGCCCACCGGAAGTGATGGTCATTTTAACCAAAAATTAGGAAACATGTATCCGTGGTTTCTTTATGACGTTACCTTCCCCTGATCTCATGGACAGTGGCACTAAATAGGAGGTCCCGTGTGCACTCGCGCACGTTAAGGAAGCATTGGCAGTAAAAATCGAAAAAACTAGGCCATAAATATGTGCCGCTGCCAGGGCAGAATTGTCAGCCAAAACCTACCCACACCATGGATTTCATGCTTTGCTACGGAGTTCGTGCACGTGGGCCAGGATTCTCTTTGGACTTTGTCGAGTGGGGTAGCGGATCACCTATGGGTTCGTCCGATGCGCAGTGATGATGATTTTATCAATAAACAAACACATATTGAGTCAATATAAGTTATCAGGTCTCTTATCGTCATCTGTTTCCCAAATTTAAATATTTGGGAACTTTGTTAACCTCAGACGGAAGATGTACAACAGAGGTGAGCTGGTAGATGTACAACAGAGGTGAGATGGTAGATGTACAAAAGAGGCGAGACGCAGAATGGCTCAGGCAAAAGCAGCTTTCCAAAAAAATGAGGAAGATACTGTGCAATCCATTTTTTACAATAGAAACAAGAACAAGAATTCTTAAATATTATGTAGAGCCAGTCTTAACATATGGATGTGAGTCAAGGACAATAGGACAACAGACAAGAAAATCACTGGCGTCTGTAGAGATGTGGTTTTACAGAAGAATATTGAGAATACCATGGACAGCTAAGAAGAGTAATGAAAACGTTCTGAAAGAGGCCAAAGCAAGCAGGCCCGGAACTTGATGATAATGATCGTCATCTGTAATGCAGCGAAGCAAGCAGACCCGGTACTTGATGATTAGGATCGTCATCTGAAATGCAGCGAAGCAAGCAGACCCGGTACTTGATGATTAGGATCGTCATCTGTAATGCAGCGAAGCAAGCAGACCCGGTACTTGATGATAATGATCGTCATCTGTAATGCAGCGAAGCAAAATTTTACGAAAATTTTATTTCGTAACTGAAATAAATTAGCAAGACTACTAAAATACCATCCACAAACATCCGTGAGTTAATACCCAACTTCTGCCAACTAAACTCTATGATCCCGATCCTGGTTAACGTTATAGATCCATAATACAGCAAGGCTAAAAATGACTGGTCGTTCTTGTTGACACGTGAGAGATTGAGCCAATCAGATGCTGATTATTTGACAACGTTAATGACTAATTGCGATTTTGATTGGTTGAAGATCGATGCGCGAGTTCTGTTTCTATTTGTGCCTCATTCATGTATGACACAGACGGACGGTTGTTTCTTTTTAAATGTAAGAATACTTCAATTGATTGATTGATTGATTGATTGAATATTTAAGCATGAGTTGTTGAATTTATCTCCGAACGTATGGATAAATATATGCATGTTTTGCTAGATGGAGGGAATACTGCACAGATAAAAAAGAATAGTTCTTTTACTTCTGTCCTTCCTCTTTTACCTTCCAGCGTCGAGGGGAGATACAGTTTGGGGACTTTTGTTCATTTTGTTGTCCTCTGCTATGTCTCCTGTGTTTCTAATATTCCGTCAATCCACCATTTTCGTGGTCGGTCCTTGATTCTGGTGTTCTCGCAACGTTTATTGAACATTCGTTGTGTTGTGTTTTGGTTTTTCTGTCTTATCACTTGGCAGGACATTTTATCTGTTGTTTCTTTATATATTCTATGGGGGGGGGGGGAGAAAAGGGGGTTATTCCTAGCCTTTTTCTCAGATTTTCGTTTCTGATCTTGTCTCTCAGGTTGTTTTCTGTCATTCGTCTAACACATCTCAGTAGAGGTTATTTTCTTATTGTTCTTGCATCTAGGGTCCAGGTCTGGCATTGGTAGCACAACGTTGCGATGAAGATTGTATTTTAGAGTGCCCGTTTTGCCTCTAGAGTTATTTCCTTGTTGGACAATAGTAGTGATAACTGTCCAATGATTTGACAAGCTTTGATGCATCTTGAGTCTATCTCTGCTGTTTGTGAAATGTCGTTTGTCACTAAACTTTCTAGATATTTAAATCCCTCCATTTGTTTTAGTTGTCTGACGTCAATCGTTATGGTGATGCTGTGTTTCTCTTCTGCTATTTCTCAATTGATAATTCTGTCTTTCTTTCTTTTCTCTTTTCACTGATACCTAAAAGGTGTCGTGGTTATATCATTTGTCGTTCTTGAGCTGCTCGAACTGTCTGAATTAGTGATTTTCATTTGTTGTTACTGAAGGGAGGTCAAAAAGTAATGCACACCAATTTTTTTCTCGGCTAATAATAAAGATAGGAATATGAAATTTTGCACACTTGGAATATGACATGTTCCAATTATGTGCACCAAATTGCACAGCATTATGATAAATATTACGCAATCTATGAACCGTTAAATTGGAGCTTGTCAACAATGTCCGTTACAAACAGGGAATTGTCATAGAATTTCTGGTTGCGGAAAAAGAAACTGTGGCAAACATTCATAAACGACTGTGTGCAGTGTACAAATGTTCTGCAGTCGATAGGAGCACAATTAGTCGCTGGGTTCAGAGAATTAAAGCTGCAGAAAGTGTACGAGTGGAGCTGCATGATTTACCGCGTTCTGGACGTGTTGCCTCGGCTACCAGCACAGACATGTTAAACCGGGCTGATGCCATTATTCGTAAGGATAGGCGTATCACTAGTCAGCAATTGGCATTGCAGCTTACAGTCAGCAAGGGAAGTGCAATCGCAATTTTTAAAACTCTCGGATATTCAAAGATTTGCGCTGGATGGGTTCCTCGGTGCCTAACAAATGATCACAGAGTTCAAGGGAAAACATTCTGTTCTGAATTGTTGGAGCGTTTCGGTGTTGAAGGAGAAATATTTTTGTCAAAAATTGTTACCGGTGACGAAACGTGGGCACATTATTATGAGCCTGAAACAAAAATGCAGTCAATGGAATGGCATCATCCGCAGTCACCAAAAAGAAAAAAATTCAAAACATCTCCATCAGCCGGAAAGGTGATGATCACTGTCTTCTGGGACATTGATGGTGTGATTCTTGTTGATGTAATAACAAGAGGTGAGACAATCAACTCGACAGCTTACATCAATACACTGACAAAACTCAAAAATCGGTTCCACTGAGTTCGGCCTAATAAGCCATCTGCAGATTTGTTGCTTCAACATGACAATGCACGCCCTCACACAAGTCTGGTAACACGGGAAGCAATCAACAAATTTGGTTGGACTGTACTGCCCCATCCTCCTTACAGCCCTGATCTGGCTCCCTCAGATTTCCATCTGTTTGGACCACTCAAAAAATTCCTGCGTGGGACACACTTTGACAATGATGTGGATGTGATCCGTGCAGTTAAAAAATGGCTACGCGAGCAGGACAAAACTTGGTACAAACGAGGCATTCATAACCTAGTTTCGCGTTGGCGTAAGGCAATACGCTTGGACGGAGATTATGTTGAAAAATAGGTAGTGTAAAGGGGATGTTCAGCTACAATCTGTGAAAATTTCACACATTTTGCCCGAATAGTTTCCGAGAAAAAAATTGGTGTGCATTACTTTTTTACCTCCTTACGTACATGTCTCTATCACTGCATCTATCCATCTTCTTCTTTTCTCTTTCTCACTGATACCTAAAAGGTGTCGTGGTTTATATCATTTGTTGTTCTTGAGCTGCTCGAACTGTCTGAATTAGTGATTTTCCTTTGTTGTTACATGTCTCTATCACTGCATCTATCCATCTTCTTCTATGTCATCCTCTTGGTCTTTTCCCATGCATTCTCGAGAAGAACGCCCTTGATGGTAAACAAGTGATAATTAAATAGATGAAATCTTATATTAATATTGTATTGGTGGCTATGTAGATCGGTAGATTGTGAGATGATAAGTCTATTAATGTTTTATCTTGCACACTTAGTTCTGCAGTAATCCTTATGTTTCTCCGCCCGTCAGTCTGTATGTGTGTCATTCTGTCTGTTTCGCTGCCTGCATACCTGCTGGATGTCTGTCTGTCGGTCTGTATGTACCTTTCAATCTGTCTACTTGCGTTTTGTTGTCTGACTCAGACTAACTTTTTAGATTTCTCGCCACTTTCTGTCGTTCGATCTACCTACTTACATTTTCACTTTGTCTGTCTGTCGTATTTCTATATATTTCCCATTTTATTGTCTTTCTGACTGTCGTATTTCTAAATATTTCCCATTTTATTGTCTGTTTTTCTGTCGTATTTCTACATATTTCCCATTTTATTGTCTGTCTGTTTTTCTGTCTGTCTACTAACGTTTATGATGTCTTCTACCTGTCGTCCTGCTTTTCTGCTTATCCTTTCATTATATCTCTGTCTTTGTGTACGCGTAATTACCCATGTATTGTCTGTCTGTCTTTCTGTCTGTCTACTAACCTTTGACAATCAGCCTCTCTATCCGTCTGTCTGCTGTCTTGTTTGTCTGCCAATAAAAATAATGTTTTTCTATTCCAAAATTATAATTCATTTAAAATTACGACGCAAAACGGTAACATCTAAATATGATGTGGCCAGTGCTCTTTCACGCTTCGATAAATGTCCTTTAACTTTTATTTCCGAGATCACCTTCTTTCGTATTTGCATGCAATATACACACACATTTTCTTGGAAAACAACAAAAGCACTCTCCACCATCACCACTACAATATCCAAACTGGCATGAAACTGACATACAATCACATATCTTTTCTTTGAAATCATCTCCACATTTATCGCCCCTTTAACCTGGCACCGTTTTATTTCCTTCACGTTTCATTTTCTTCCCCCGCTTTTATTGTTAATTATTGTCTGTTAGTTTTAACGAGATTGACACGTGCAATGAAAATTCCTGGCTCCTGCAATGCCAACTGGCATAGCTTAAAAGTATTTACTAAGTTTATGTTTGCTGTCAGGGAGGTTTTGCTACTTGGCCGTTGTCTCGATGGATTGTGCCAGGCTTGTTCGTGAGGATGTTTTCTACGAAATGTGAGAACGACTAATTAGCTCTTATTTTACTTAGAAGAAGATTTTGTTGAGAATATGTGGACAAACATTCAGGTGTTTACAAAAGTAGATTTCTTTTGTTGAGAATATGTGGACAAACATTCAGGTGTTTACAAAAGTAGATTTCTTTTGTTGAGAATATGTGGACAAACATTCAGGTGTTTACAAAAAGTACATTTCTTTTGTTGAGAAATTAATTTATTTTAACGAATAAATTAATTTATTTTTCAAACCAAATATTTTTCCTGTCAAGTTATTTGGTTTTGTTATAAAATAAATATAATGGCTTTGTTTTAGGCGTGTTCTGTTTAGGGCAGGACTTCTGTTTTTAGGAATGGATTTCTTTTGTTTACAGCCAATTTATTTTACTTGAAGTAAAGTAGTGAGTGGTCTTGAAGTTATATCTAGAGCTAAGGTAACAACCGTTGGGGCAAGAAGATTCCGAGTTCAAGTCCCACCAAAGCAGCAGAGCAGAAAGCTGTCAGTGACTCATAGCGGATAGTTTGTTCCAGGGTAATGGAGCCATGGAAAGCAGCTTTCCAAAAGATTAGGAAGATACCGTCCAATCCATTTTTGATAATATAAACAACAACAAAAAAGAGTTCTTCAATGTTTTGTAGAGCCAGTTTTAAACATATGGATGTGAATTATGGACATAGGACAAAGAAGAGAAAATCACTGGAGGATGTCGGGCTGATGTCGGATGTGTTGGGCCGAAAGGCGCAAATATAACAGTTATACTGAAACCACAACACAACGCAGACACGTCCACTACATCCTTGTAAGGGCGGATGATGAAGAGGAATATTCTAGTTTACCATGATACTCTAGAATAATTTAGTCATCGAGCGAACGCAACCAACCAACCAACCAACCAACTGGAGGATGTGGCTTTGTAGAAGAATATTAAGAATACCATGTCAAGCCATTCTCTTAAGCTTTCTGGTATCTTTTGTCTTTGCTTTCCTCTATCTCTTCGTCCCTCAATTTTCCCAGTTGTAACAATATATTCCAGCTGTTCCTTTCTCATTACGTGGCCAAAAAATGATGATTGTTTCTTTCTAATATTGGAAATTAGCTCTCTTTTTACTTTGGCCTCTTTCAGAACGTTTTCATTACTCTTCTTAACTGTCCTTGGTATCCTCAACATTCTTCTGTAAAACCACATTTCTACAGACTCCAGTTTTTTTTCTTGTCTGTTGTCCCTGTCGATGATTCACATCCATATATCAAGACTGGCTCTACATAACATGTAAGAACTCTTTTTCTTGTTTCTATTGTCAAAATGAATTGCACAGTATCTTCCTCATTTTTTGGAAAACTGCTTTTGCCTGAGCCATTCTGCATCTCACATCTCTTGTACATCTACCGTATGACGTTAACAAAGTTCCGAAATATTTAAATTCTATGTCAATAGTAGTTGGAAAAAGATTTCATGGGTGCTCTATAGAACCAATTCTTGCCTATAGAAGCGAATCATGGACAATCGACAAATAAATGAAAAGACGATTAAAGATCACTGAGATATGATTTCTCAGAAGAAAGTTGAAAGTTCCCTGGACAGCTAACAAGACCAATGAGGAAGTTCTCAAAGAGGCCAACACAAAAAGGAAGCTTTTAAAAATATATCAGAAAAACCAAATCTACATTTTTCTGGCACATCGTATGATGAGGAAAGTTGGAATACTTGGTAAAATACAGGAAAAAGGAGAACGTGGACGACAAAGAGAGATGATGCTAGATAGCTTAGTGTTATGTCATGGAAAACAGTCAACAACAGAATTGATACGGTCCATTATGAATAAAAGATTATGGAAGGACATGGTCGCCTACGCCAACCGATTAAGTACATGATGATGATGATTATTAGTTAGAATAAGTTCTGTTCTTGTTGAATCAGCTGTTTTAGAACTGGAATAAAATGTTCTAAAATTATAAAAGTAACTATTCGAGAATTTGATCAGTTGTGTAAATCCGATTCACAAACAGAGAATTATTTCCCTTGAAACTATAAATAGCTCGGCTCGTTTCATCCAAGTCAACACGCCCACCAAGTGGTTCTCACAAATTTGACGACTGGGGTACATTAGTGGTTGTTAAAATTTTCTATAATCGAAATCTCTGTCTGTCTGTCTGTCTGTCTGTCTGCAGGCCTGTCAGTCTGTCTGTCTGTCGATCTGCTGCCTGCCTGTCTGTCTGTCAAACTGCCTGCCTTCCTGTTTGTCTGTCTGTCAAACTGCCTGCCTGCCTCTCTGTCTGCCTGCCTGCCTGTCTGTCTGTCTGTTTGTCTGTCTATCTGTTAACATTTCGAGTCACAGTTGGAAGATAGAGCAGAAATTCAAGACTTGTTATGTCCGACAATCTTTGCTAATACGAGTCGAGCTTTTCACATAATCCGAATTATATCTCGCCACGCCTCTCAGTTCTGGACGAACTTCTCAACCACGGCAAGGGAGTTCCTGCCTGGTGTTTGTGCTTCTCGCTTCAGGTTTCTTTTTTGTCTGTCTCTTCATTTACTCTCCCATCTACTTAACGCAGTCATTATGTTTTCGTGGTACATTCATCATCAAGTACCGTACCTGCTGGCGTAGGTGATCATGTATCTCCACAAGTTTCGATCTCAGCAGCTATTTATCATTTCTGTTGTTGACCTTCTGCCAAGCCATTCTCTTAAGCTGTCTGGTATCTTTTCTCTTTGCTTCCATCGATCTCTTTGTCCCTCAATTTTCCCAGTTTTTACAATATATTCCAGTTGTTCTCTTCTCATTACATGGCCAAAAAATGATGGTTGTCTCTTCCTAATTTTGGAAATTATCTCTCTTTTTGCTTTGGCCTCTTTCAGAACGTTTTCATTACTCTTCTTAGCTGTTCATGGTATTCTCAACATTCTTCTGTAAAACCACATTTCTACAGACTCCAGTGATTTTCTTGTTTGTTGTCCTATTGTCCCTGATTCACATCCATTTGTTAAGACTGAATGTACATACCATTTGAAAACTTATTTTCTTGTTTCATTTGTCAAAAACGGATTGCATAGTATCTTCCTCATTTTTTGGAAAGCTGCTTTTGCCTGAGCCATTCTGCATCTCACCTCTTTTGTACATCTTCCGTCTCAGGTAAATAAAGTTCCCAATTATTTAAATTCCGCGTTACATTATTGTATACTATATAGTTTTCTTATTGTTACCTCACCCATGTTACTATCGTTCTTTGTCAGTTTTGCACTTTCTGAAGATCTTTTATTATGTATAACCTATTCTGTGTTGTTTTTTTTTCCATAAATTAGAAGCAATTATTTTTTTCTTTACTTGTTTAATCCCAAAATTGTTCAGTGTTGCTCTTTAACTTACAGTAACACATTTTTTGTGTTTTATCACATTCTATTTTATTTTTTATCAACTTTCACCAATTCGTTCTGTTATGATCAACTTTCACCAATTCCTTCTGTTATTTATCAACTTTCACCAATTCCTTCTGTTATTATCAACTTTCACCAATTCCTTCTTTTATGATCAACTTTCACCAATTCCTTCTGTTATGATCAACTTTCACCAATTCCTTATTTTATTATCAACTTTCACCAATTCCTTCTGTTATTTATCAACTTTCACCAATTCCTTCTGTTATTATCAACTTTCACCAATTCCTTCTGTTATTATCAACTTTCACCAATTCCTTCTGTTATTTATCAACTTTCACCAATTCCTTCTGTTATTATCAACTTTCACCAACTCCTTCTATTATTTATCAACTTTCACCAATTCCTTCTGTTATTATCAACTTTCACCAATTCCTTCTTTTATGATCAACTTTCACCAATTCCTTCTTTTATGATCAACTTTCACCAATTCCTTATTTTATTATCAACTTTCACCAATTCCTTCTGTTATTTATCAACTTTCACCAATTCCTTTTTTATGATCAACTTTCACCAATTCCTTCTGTTATTTATCAACTTTCACCAATTCCTTCTTTTATGATCAACTTTCACCAGTTCCTTCTGTTATTTATCAACTTTCACCAATTCCTTCTGTTATTTATCAACTTTCACCAATTCCTTCTTTTATGATCAACTTTCACCAATTCCTTCTGTTATTTATCAACTTTCACAAATTGTTTCTGTTATGATCAACTTTCACCAATTCCTTCTGTTATGATCAACTTTCATCAATTCCTTCTGCTATGATCAACTTTCATCAATTCCTCTCTTATGATCAACATTCACCAGTTCGTTTTTTTTATTTTCAGCTATCACCAGTTACTACAATGTTATCAACATCACCAAATCTACAGTTATTATCAACTTTCACCATTCCCTCAATTATCATCAACTTTCATCAATTCCTCAGTTATTATCAACTTTCACCATTCCCTCAGTTATGATCAATTTTCACCGGTTCCTTCTGTTATAATCAACTTGTCATGATTTCTTTAGAATAATCAATATAAAAAAGATCGTTCCTATCATCCTTCTAAAATACCATCTAAAATATACAATTTTGCATAATGGCCTCCAAAATGCTGTAAGGTACTGTTTCTCTTATATGCCCCAAGAAATTTCATTCTCCAATATTCCACAAGAATGTTCTTTCTACAACATTCCCCAATAAAATTATTTCTCCAACATTCTCCTAGAATGTTCTTTCTCCAATGTTCCCCAAGAATGTTCTTTCACCAACATTCCCCAAGAATGTTCTTTCTCCAACATTCCCCAAGAAATTTCTTTCTCCAATATTCCCCAAGAATGTTCTTTCTCCAACATTCCCCAAGAATTTTCTTTCTCCAATATTCCCCAAGAATGTTCTTTCTCCAATATTCCTCAAGAATGTTCTTTCTCCAATATTCCCCAATAATGTTCTTTCTCCTATATGCCCAAGATTGTTCTTTCTCCAATACTCCCCAAGAATGTTCTTTCTCCAATATTCCCAAAGAATGTTCTTTCTCCAATATTCCCCAAGAATGTTCTTTCTCCAATATTCCCCAAGAATGTTCTTTCTCCAATATTCCCCAAGAATGTTCTTTCTCCAATATTCCCCACGAATGTGCTTTCTCCAATATTCCCCAATAATGTTCTTTCTCCTATATGCCCAAGAATGTTCTTTCTCCAATATTCCCCAAGAATGTTCTTTATCCAATATTCCACTAGAATGTTCTTGCTCTAATATTCCGCAAGAATGTTCTTTCATCAATATTTCACAAGAATGTTCTTTCTCCAATATTCCCCAATAATGTTCTTTCTCCTATGTGCCAAGAATGTTCTTTATCCAATATTCCACTAGAATGTTCTTGCTCTAATATTCCGCAATAATATTCTTTCTACAATATACCACAAGAATGTTCTTTCTCCAACATTCCACAAGAATGTTCTTTCTTCAATTTACCCTATGAATGTTCTTCTCTAGTATGTCCCAAGAATGTTTCTTCTCCAGTATGTGTCAATAATGTTCGTTCTCCAGTATGTCCCAAGAAATTTCTTTCTCCAGTATGCGTCCAGAGTGTTCTTTCTCAAGTATGTCTCAATAATGTTCTTTCTCCAGTATGTCCCAAGAATGTTCTTTCTCAAGTATGTCTCAATAATGTTGTTTCTCCAGTATGTCCCAAGAATGTTCTTTCTCCAGTATGTCCCAAGAATGGTCTTTCTCCAGTATGTCCCAAGAATGCTCTTTCTCCAGTATGTCTCAAGAATGTTCTTTCTCCAGTGTGTCTCAAGAATGTTCTTTCTCCAGTATGTCTCAATAATGTTTTTCTCTAGTATGTCCCAAGAATAATCTTTCTACAGTATGTCCCAAGAATGTTCTTTCTCCAGTATGTCCCAAGAATGTTCTTTCTCAAGTATGTCCCAAGAATGTTCTTTCTCCAGTATGTCCCAATAATGTTCTTTCTCCAGTATGTCCCAAGAATGTTCTTTCTCCAGTATGTCCCAAGAATGTTCTTTTTCCAGTATGTCCCAAGAATATTCTTTCTCCAGTATGTCCCAAGAATGTTCTTTCTCCAGTATGTCCCAAGAATGTTCTTTCTCCAGTATGTCCCAAGAATGTTCTTTCTCCAGTATGTCCCAAGAATGTTCTTTCTCCAGTATGTCCCAATAATGTTCTTTCTCCAGTATGTCCCAAGAATGTTCTTTTTCCAGTATGTCCCAAGAATATTCTTTCTCCAGTATGTCCCAATAATGTTCTTTCTCCAGTATGTCCCAAGAATGTTCTTTTTCCAGTATGTCCCAAGAATGTTCTTTTTCCAGTATGTCCAAATAGTATTCTTTCTCCAATCTTGCGAAATAATAGCCTTTCTCCAATTTCCATGAGAATGTTCATTCTCCAGTATGTCCCAATAATGCTCTTTCTCCAATATTTTCCAAGAATGTCCTTTCTCCAATATTGCGAAAGAATAGCCTTTCTCCAATATCCCATGAGAATGTTCGTTCTCCAATATTCCCCAATAATGTCATTTCTCCAATATGCCCCAAGAATGTTCTTTCTCCAATATTTATTTATATTTCTGCCTGTTAACTTATATTTCCTCCTACCTGGCTCACACAGACAGACAAGAGTTGTGACTGACCGTCAAGCGTCCCCTGTCTTTCTGATTTGAGAACCATTCAGGCATATCATTGATTATTAGTGCCATCACGTCTACACGAATTAAACGTGAAAGATTGTTTGCATTTCTGCTTGGTGCAGTACATATTTTCATTTCATCTTTGCAATTCTAGAATTTCCACTCAGGCCTACATAAAGCTGCTTGAATTAGTCAGAATTTAACATTTTAGTTCCAGTATCAGAAATATTACAACGATATATTGTGAATACTTACTGATTCTGTTGTATTCCTCCCGTTTGTTAAAATGAAAAACACATTTATTCCTCGATAATGAGAATACATTTATACCTGGTAAATTGGAATACATTTGTGTACGGTTGCTGACAATACATTTGTTTCTGGTTATTGGGAATACATTTGTTTCTGGTTATTGGGAATACATTTGTTTCTGGTTATTGGGAATACATTTGTTTCTGGTTATAGGGAATACATTTGTTTCTGGTTATTGGGAATACATTTGTTTCTGGTTATTGGGAATACATTTGTTTCTGGTTATTGGGAATACATTTGTTTCTGGTTATTGGGAATACATTTGTTTCTTGTTATTGGGAATACATTTGTTTCTGGTTATTGGGAATACATTTGTTTCTGGTTATTGGGAATACATTTGTTTCTGGTTATTGGGAATACATTTGTTTCTGGTTATTGGGAATAAATTTGTTTCTGGTTATTGGGAATACATTTGTTTCTGGTTATTGGGAATACATTTGTTTCTGGTTATTGGGAATCCATTTGTTTCTGGTTATTGGGAATACATTTGTTTCTGGTTATTGGGAATACATTTGTTTCTGGTTATTGGGAATACATTTGTTTCTGGTTATTGGGAATACATTTGTTTCTGGTTATTGGGAATACATTTGTTTCTGGTTATTGGGAATACATTTGTTTCTTGTTATTGGAAATACATTTGTTTCTGGTTATTGGGAATACATTTGTTTCTGGTTATTGGGAATACATTTGTTTCTGGTTATTGGGAATACATTTGTTTCTGGTTATTGAGAATACATTTGTTTCGGGTTATTGGGAATACATTTGTTTCTGGTTATTGTGAATGCATTTGTTTCTTGTTATTGGGAATAGATTTGTTTCTTGTTATTTGGAATACATTTGTTTCTTGTTATCGGGAATACATTTGTTTCTTGTTATTGGAAATACATTTGTTTCTGGTTATTGGGAATACATTTGTTTCTGGTTATTGGAATACATTTGTTTCTGGTTATTGGGAATACATTTGTTTCTGGTTATTGGGAATACATTTGTTTCTGGTTATTGGGAATACATTTGTTTCTGGTTTCTGGGAATACATTTGTTTCTTGTTATTGGGAATACATTTGTTTCTGGTTATTGGGAATACATTTGTTTCTTGTTATTGGGAATACATTTGTTTCTGGTTATTGGGAATACATTTTTTTCTGGTTATTGGGAATACATTTGTCTCTGGTTATTGTGAATACATTTGTTTCTAGTTATTAAAGAATACATTTGTTTCTGGTTATTGGGAATACATTTGTTTCTGGTTATTGTGAATACATTTGTTTCTGGTTATTCGGAATACATATGTTTCTGGTTACTGGGAATATATTTGCTTATAGTGAAATGAGAAAATATGTATTTCCTGTTAATGAGAATACATTAATTCATTGTACATTCCAACACAATTCTTCTTATTGAGAACATTAATGAAGAGCATGGATCTCAGGCGACCCATCATGGGCTGACCAAGAAGAAGGTGATTTTAACATTTTTGAAGGGTAACACAACGTTCTACAAAGGTCATGCGATATGATGATGAATGAGAATACATTTAATCCAAGTTAGCTGAATATATTTATTCCTTGTTAATGAGAATACATTTAATCCAAGTTAGCTGTATATATTTATTCCTTGTTATTGAGAATACATTTAATCCAAGTTAGCTGAATATATTTATTCCTTGTTAATGAGAATACATTTAATCCAAGTTAGCTGAATATATGTATTCCTTGTTAATGAGAATACATTTAATCCAAGTTAGCTGAATATATTTATTCCTTGTTAATGAGAATACATTTAATCCAAGTTAGCTGAATATATTTATTCCTTGTTAATGAGAATACATTTAATCCAAGTTAGCTGAATATATTTATTCCTTGTTAATGAGAATACATTTAATCCAAGTTAGCTGAATATATTTATTCCTTGTTAATGAGAATACATTTAATCCAAGTTAGCTGAATATATTTATTCCTTGTTAATGAGAATACATTTAATCCAAATTAGCTGAATATATTTATTCCTTGTTAATGAGAATACATTTAAACCAAGTTAGCTGAATATATTTATTCCTTGCTAATGAGAATACATTTTTCATTGGTAAATGAGAATATATTTATTCCTCATTAATTCGGAATAGATTTATTTCTGGAAGATTGGAAAATTTCTAATTTTGATGTAAGGGAGTTGTGTATTATTCTTCACCAACAGCATTTGAATGCGAGAGGGCCAGTGCTCCACCTGTTTTGATCTTTAATTTCCTCAGCTAATTAGTCAGAGGTACCTATTTTTTAAGCTAAGCAGGCTAAAGATCGGAATAGAACTCATGCCCTCTCTGGTTACACCTAGGCCTCTACCAGAACTATCAATGTTTTGTCAATATAATTACGCCTTATAAACACGTCTGCATCGCAAGTTAAGAACGGTTGTTATTTACGTTCTTTTGCAGGTCTTGGCAGCACAGACGCTGAAGATAGCTAGTATTAACGGACTCGGACGTTTGGATAAACTTGAACATGAGCTGGAGGATGAGATCAACTACGAGAACAGGTCCCCGGCCAAGACAAAGTTCGGAAGGTAAGCATCGTCAATCACTTTCAACTTTAAGAATAGCCTGGCTCATGTTATGTTCAGGGACATTAAGGAGAATTAACATAATGTAACATATGTCCTGTTTCTTGGTTGGATTATGATATGGGACGGGTGGGGAGGGGAGAGCGGGCGGGAGGGGGGGAATGGGTGCAAAACGTAAGAAAAAATATTACAAGAGAAAGGAAATAAAAGAGATAAAAGAAGAGGAAAGTAGCAAGAGGGAAGGTAAGTAGGAGTGAGAGAAGCATAACAGGAGAAGTGGAATGTGGAGAAGAAGGAAGAAGAGGAGAGAACAAGAGGAGGAGAAGAAAATTGAGGAGTAGAGAAAGTGTAGAAAAGGAGAAAGATAAGGAGAAGAATGAAAAAGAGGAAGATGGAGAATTGTGCAAGAAAATTAGCAAGGATGAGTGGAAAGAAAAATGAAGGACAGAGTAAGGGGATAAGAAGACGATTATGATGATGATGATGATGATGATGATGATGATGATGATGATGATGATGATGATTATGATAAGAATTATAATAAAAAGTAGTAACAATGTTATGTGTTTAATTTTTGCATTTAACCTAATTTATTTGGACTTCTATATGTTTCCCCAGTGAAAAAAATGCTCCTCTTGCTTTTGATATCCTTATTTTGGTATCATTTTCTGTTCCTCCCTCTTTGTCTATATTACTGCCCGACTATATGTAAGATTGTACGTCTAGTAGAGGTATTTCTCATATTTTTATTTGGTTGTTGCCAACTGCATTAATTCTCATAATTTTGGTCTTATCTCTATTTAGTAGTTGCTGCAGTAGTAATACTGGTAGTAGTAGTAGTAGGTGGTAGTAGTAGTTGTAGTAGTAGCAGATGGTAGTAATAGTGGTTGTGGTAGCAGTACGAGCAATAATTGTTGTAGCAGTAGTAGTTGTATTATTATTAATAGTAGCGGGTAGTAGCTGTAGTTGTAGTATTAGTACAGTAGGAATAGTGATAGTAGTAGCAGTAGTAGTAGTACTCGTAGCAGTAGTGGTAGTAATGCTAATGGTTGTGATAGTGGTAGTAATAGTAGCAGTAGTACTGGTAATAGTTGTGAGAGTAGTAGTGGTGGTGGCAGCTGTAGTAGTAGTAGCATTGATGGTGGTAGTAGCAGCAGTAGTAGTAGTGGTGATGGTGGTGGTGGTGACAGTAGTAGTAGTAGTAGTGGTAATGGTGGTGGTAGCAATAGTAGTAATGGTGGTGGTAGTAGTAGTTGTTGTTGTGGTTATAGTAGTAGTAGTGATAGTGGTGGTAGTAGTAGTAGTAGTGGTGATGATGGTGGTGGTAGCAGTAGTTGTAGTAGTGGTGATGGTGGTGGTGGTGGCAGTAGTAGTAGTAGTAGTAGTAATGGTGGTGGTAGCAGTAGTATTAGTAGTAGTAGTAGTGATGATGGTGGTGGTAGCAGTAGTAGTAGTAGTGATGATGGTGGTGGTAGCAGTAGTAGTAGTAGTGGTAATGGCGGTGATGGTGTGGTGGCAGAAGTAGTAGTAGTAGTGATGGTGGTGGTGGTGGCAGTAGTAGTAGTAGTAGTGGTGATGGTGGCAGTAGTAGTAGTAGTGGTGGTAGTAGTAGTAGTAGTGATGGTGGTGGTGGTGGCAGTAGTAGTGGTGATGGTGGTGATGGCAGTAGTAGTAGTAGTGGTGGTGGTAGTAGTAGTAGTGGTGATGGTGGTGGTAGCAGTAGTTGTAGTAGTAGTGGTGATGGTGGTGGTGGTGGCAGTAGTAGTAGTAGTGGTGATGGTGGTGGTGGTGGCAGTAGTAGTAGTAGTAGTAGTGGTAGTAGTAGTAGTGGTGATGGTGGTGGTGGTGGCAGTAGTAGTAGTAGTAGTGGTGGTAGTAGTAGTAGTGGTGATGGTGGTGGTGGTGGCAGTAGTAGTAGTAGTGGTGGTAGCCGTAGTAGTGGTGGTAGTAGTAGTTGTTGTTGTGGTGGTAGTAGTAGTGGTAATGGTGGTGGTAGCAGTATTAGTAGTAGTAACAGTAATAGTATTAGTGGTGGAGGTGGTGTTGGTAGTAGTGGTGATGGTTGTGGTGATGGTTGTGGTAGTAATAGTTGCGATTGTGGTGGTAGTAGTAGTAGTAGTGGTGGTGGAGGTAGTGGTAGTAGTAGTAGTAGTGGTGGTGGAGGAGGTGGCGGTAGTAGTGGTGATGGTTGTGGTAGTAATAGTTGTGATTGTGGTGGTAGTAGTAGTAGTAGTGTTGGAGGAGGTGGTGGTAGTAGTGGTGATGGTTGTGGTCGTAATAGTTGTAATAGTTGTGATTGTGGTGGTAGTAGTGGTGATGGTTGTGGTAGTAATAGTTGTGGTTGTGGTGGTAGTAGTAATAGAAAAATTAAATTAAAAAATAATAATAGACACCATCAGCAACAACTGGTATACAATTAGTATTGATAATGCCTCCTGCTCGTTGCGCTAGCTCGCTGGTTAGTGGAATAGGCCACTTTGGACAAAAGTTCGGGTTAGATACTATCGACAGCTCCTACGTTCACCTACCCATAAATAAGTCAATCATTTTTCTGTTGGAAACAGGGCGCTCTGGCGTGGTACCGACCACATCACCCATAAAAATGTACTTCCGGTCATTTCAAAATATGGACAATAAACAACATGTACCTCATCTACATTATATCAAGGTGGGACTCATTTTCTCACATTACCTCCCCTTCGTTTCTCGTTGTTGCGCTATACACTGCTGTTTGTCAATGATACCTTAGTTCATTTGTGTCTTTCCGTGAAAATAAAATACATAAACTTCTTCTATTACACATTCAAAGTGATTAGTAGAAGCTGTATCTTAAAATTACAAACTTTTGTGGTTAAAACTTGAATATTACATTTCTCAGGTTTGTCAATCTGTCATATTGTTTGTTGCCACTGTTATTCCACTAAAACATCATTCTTATATAAACAAATGATACAAGGAAGACGATGGCGCTGGATAGGACACACACTGCAGAAGCAAAATGAGAGTATTACACGACATGCTATTTTTTTGGAATCTCAAAATGAAGAGACAAAGAGAAAGACTAAAATATTATTGGAAAAGACAAGTGGAAGCAGAGATGAAGATGATGGGGAAGAAATGGAATGATCTTACAAGAATGACAAGAAACAGAACGGCCTGGAAAGTGTTTGTTGAAGACTTATGCTCCACAGGGAGCTGAAAGTGTTTGTTGAAGACTTATGCTCCACAGGTAGCTGAAAGTGTTTGTTGAAGACTTATGCTCCACAGGGAGCTGAAAGTGTTTGTTGAAGACCTATGTTCCACAGGGAGCTGAAAGTGTTTGTCGAAGACCTATGCACCACAGGGAGCTGTCACGTAGAAGATGAAGTATAAGAGGAGAGAATATTTGCTTTAACTAAACATTCTACCTGTATTGTCTGGTGTCACAAAGTGAAACCACTTCCATACAATAACAATTTTAAGAATAATGGGAATGTACTAGGTTCAGAACATCTTCATCCATAAATCCAATAACATTTATTTACAAAATTAGAACTGAAAAACCACTTTAAGATGAAAGGTAACAGCTGTGATGGCACAGTTTAACACAAAATGTTAACCGCAGCGATTGATGTGCAAGCGTGGCCTATTTGAAAGAAATGCTCATGGCACTATGTGTACATGGGGGCTCAGTGGTTAGTGAACTGTACTAGATAGTACAAGAGGCCAGGTTTGATCCTGATCGACGGCTTCCAGATTCACACAGACTTTAATGGGTAAAGGATTTTTTTTTCTGGGAAAGTAAAGCAGCACGGGTGTAATACCGACCACATTACCCTAAAAATCATATGCCGAAGGTCTGTAAAATTTATGGTCACTAACACCATATTCCATATACGTCATATAGCGTGACGGGGCTCTTTACTTACTATATGTGCAGATATAACCGCACGATCTGTGCTAGCGTGCAGCGAATGTGAGATTATTAAACGCTCCACTGACAGGGTGTCATTAGTGGCTCAACTCACAACCATTTTTGAGCAGGGGTAATTGTTTTTGAGCTCTACTTCCGGCATCTGGGTGAGCTGCGGTCCTCTATTCTCTTTAGAATGATTTTTTCTTTAGTAGATGAGGAACAAAACAAACGCAAAATGACGTTAGTAAGCTTTCAGCTGGTACAATAGAAAATGCTGAAGACTTATGGAGCCGCAAAGTCGGTTTCCTTTTGTTTATCACCTACATAATGCTGTAGCTGTACCCCTTTTTGTCTTTTTTTTTTAGATTGTAATTGTTATCATCAGCTTTACAACAGCTTCGCATCGTTATGGCTTTACCCTTCTTCTCTTGAGCCCATCCAGTTGGAGCCTGCAATAAGATACACCTGTGATAGCGTTGACACATTGTTAGACGAAGGCTCCGGTCACTGCAAACGAATTCAAATTCGTAATTGCTTAACCGCCCGTGCCAGTGGAATCATTCGAATTAACATCTCATTGAAAATCTAAACAAAGATTAGAGGCTGCAGTTCCCATCACAGTTGTGTTGTGTTCCTTATATATTCTATGACAGGGACTATTCCTAGCATTTTTCTCAGTTCTTCATTTCTGATCTTTTCTCTCAGACTGTTTCCTGTCATTCGTCTAACACATTTCATCTCAGTAGTGGTTATTTTTCTTATTGTTCTTGTATCTAGGGTCCAGGTCTGGCATTGGTAGCACAACGTTGGAATGAAGATTGTGTTGTATAGTGCTCGTTTTGGCTCGAGTTATTTCCTTGTTGAACAATAGTGGTGATAACTGTCCGATGATTTGACAAGTTTTGTTGCATCTTGAGTCTATTTCTGCTGTTTGTGAATTGTCGTTTGTCACTAACCTTTCTAGGTATTTAAATTCCTCTACTTGTTTTAGTTGCCTGCCTTCTATAGTTATATTGATATTCTGTTTCTCTTTTGCGACATTCATGATTTCTGTTTTGCTGGTGTTTATTTTCACGTTTTATTTTGTGCCTGTGTGGTTGAGTCTATTTAACTGTTTTTGTAGGTCTTCTATTTTTCCATGTGTGAGTGTCTGTTCGTCTGTAAATAGAAGCTCGTTGATCTCCCCTGTCTCTGATGGGTTGGCTAACTTGCATATATAGTCCATGTATGTAATAAATAGTAGGGGGATAGTACGCACCCCTGTCTTACACCTGATCTAACTTCAAAGTGGTCTGTGTAGCCTGCTGTTGTTCTGACTGTGCAACTGCTGTTGATGTAGAGACTTTTAATAAAGTTAATTAGATGTTGATTTAACCCGTATGTTGTTAGTATCTCCCACAGTTGTTCTCTGTTTACTCTGTCGAATGCTTTTTCCTGGTCAATGAAAGCGATATACACATTTTGATTGCGTTCTGTCTTGTTTTTTGCCTGCTGTTTTAAAGTGACTAGAGCGTCAGTACATCTTGTTTTCTACCAGCTGTTTTAAAGTGATTAGAGCGTCAGTACATCTTGTTTTCTGCCAGCTGTTTTAAAGTGATTAGAGCGTCAGTACATCTTGTTTTATTTTCTTCGGAACGACATTTGAAAATCGCTTAACTGTAGTTCTATTATATAACAAATACAAATAGCTCGATCATTAGATGGTACATGGATCTCAATCTCAGAGTTATAACCAGAACAGTACATGGATCTCAATCTCAGAGTTATAACCAGAACAGTACATGGATCTCAATCTCGGAGTTATAACCAGAACAGTATATGGATCTCAATCTCAGAGTTATAACCAGAACAGTACATGGATCTCAATCTAGAAGTTATAACCAGAACAGTACATGGATCTCAATCTAGAAGTTATAACCAGAACAGTACATGGATCTCAATCTAGAAGTTATAACCAGAACAGTACATGGATCTCAATCTAGAAGTTATAACCAGAACAGTACATGGATCTCAATCTAGAAGTTATAACCAGAACAGTACATGGATCTCAATCTAGAAGTTATAACCAGAACAGTACATGGATCTCAATCTCAGAGTTATAACCAGAACAGTACATGGATCTCAATCTCAGAGTTATAACCAGAACAGTACATGGATCTCAATCTCGGAGTTATAACCAGAACAGTATATGGATCTCAATCTCAGAGTTATAACCACAATTTTACATGGGATTAGTAGATTTGCTTCTTCAGTTCACCCAGTGACTAAAGGAATACATCTCTTTGTCATCCGCCCTTAAAAGGCGTTGTAAAGTGGGTGTGGATTTGTTATTTCAAGGGATCTAGTAGAACTGTGATTCTTGCCTCCTTCGGCCCAGTGCATCAAACACCAGCACTACATTACTAAGCATTGCCTTCCCTCTAGATCTCTACCCAATTTTCCAGACTGGACTGGTTAGTCTGTTTATAGGGGCACCGTGAAGATGTGGAGTATCCGAGTGGTTCTAGTTCACTAGTTCTGGCGTGATCGATCAGCTATGAGTCGTTGACAGCTTTCAACTTTGTTGTTAAACGACGCCTTGGGACAGAAGTGGATTCGATTCATAGGATTAATGAGAGAACTGATTGTAAATTTATGAGTACCTTAAATTATTTTTATAGTTGAGTTATTTGTGTTAGCACTGTTAGTTGTGACATTTATGTTCAGCACTGTCAGTTGTGACATTTATGTTTAGCATGTCAGTTGAGTTAAATGTGTTAGCACTGTCAGTTCAGTTAAATTTGTTAGCACTATCAGTTGAGTGATGTATGCTAGCACTGTCAATTGAGTTATATGTATTAGCTCCATCAGTTGTGTCATTTATGTGTTAGCACTGTCAGTTGAGTTATATGTGTTAGCACTGTCAGTTGAGTTATATGTGTTAGCACTGTCAGTTGAGTTATATGTGTTAGCACTGTCAGTTGAGTTAAATGTGTTAGCACTGTCAGTTGAGTTAAATGTGTTAGCACTGTCAGTTGAGTTATATGTGTTAGCACTGTCAGTTGAGTTAAATGTGTTAGCACTGTCAGTTGAGTTAAATGTGTTAGCACTGTCAGTTGATTTAAATGTGTTAGCACTGTCAATTGAGTTAAATGTGTTAGCACTGTCAGTTGAGTTATATGTGTTAGCACTGTCAGTTGAGTTATGTGTGTTAGCACTGCCTGTTGTGTTATGTCCAGCTATTTTCAACTTTTGTTTCTTTCCAGGTTTCGTCAAATGGGAGAGCACCACCTCCACAGCAAAATCGTTCTCTTCTTTATCGTTATCCTCAACATTATCGACACACTCCTGGTGATGATAGGACTGATCCTTGATTTCCACTTCGTTTCCCGTGAGTCTACATTGTACAATCATGTACTTGTCAAATTAATTAATTAATTATTATTTTTTTTTAAATTTTTCTATCATATATTTTATCACATTTTACCTTATTTTATTCATGTGATGAGAAGGGAACAGCTGGAATATATTGTAACAACTGGAAAAATTGAGGGACGAGGAGATAGAGGGAAGCAAAGAGAAAAAAATAACAGACAGCTTAAGAGAATGGCTTGGCAGAAGGTCAACAACAGAAATGATAAATAACTGTCGAGATTGAAAGTTGTGGAGAGGCATGATCACCAACGCCACTAGGCCCGGTTACTTGATGATGATGATGATGATGATCATATATTATTTCATTTAAATTATTTTATTTATTTTTAAAATTTCATCTTACTTTATTTTATTTTATCATATTTTATTTTATTTTATTTTTTTTAAAATCGAATCTTTTTAGATTTTATTTGTATTTCATTTAATCTTACTTTATTTTATTTTATCATATTTTACCTTATTTTATTTTTATTTTATTTTATTTTATTTTTTTATCATATTTTTTTTCATTTTATTGCATAAAAAAAAATTAATTCAATCTTATTTTATTTTATTTACCCATTTTTTTGTTGGGGTGTGTGGGTGATGATGGGAGCGTGAGTATTTCTGTATTTGTTATTTGTTAAATTATGTATTGAGACAATTCAAATGTAAACATTCTTAAATGTGGAACATATGTCATATCATTCATATAGGAACATTCATCTGGTTAGAGTCACAAGACTACACCCACACCTGTATAGAGTGATTCGATGGGCATAATAAGAAAAGTGGAGGCGGGATCTGTACGTATGCAATGGATGGAGTTATTGCAGAAGTCAAAAATACATAGGGTCACCTTTTTCTACGTCCCAGGACATGCTGGAGTACGGGGAAATGAAAGAGCGGGCAGGTTGACTAGCTGCGCTATTGTTGAGGACGGTCAACCAATGGATCGGACGAATATCATCAATGCCCTCCCGGAAGTGAGAAGGATGACACAGGACTTCAACAACAACGAGACCACGTCACGCCTTCCGATGAAAGAGATGGGAGTTAAGATGGGCGCAGCCAGAAACAAGAAACTTAGTGGCCGTGTAAGAAGACTTATCAACCAACACAGAACTGGAGTCGTCAGTCGCTGGACACTGAGGGAATTGCTGAGAAGGGGATCTGAGCACCTATGGACATGTTCGGAGTGCAATGATGATGACCTGCTAATAACTCAATAAATCAATAGGTCGTATCATCATCATGTGCCACACCATTTATTTGTAGTCGATCATGTTCTTCCACAATGTCCTACCCACAGTGCATCGTATAAATTCTGTTGTTGACTGTTTTTCCATGCCATGACAGTATATTATCTAGTATCTTCTCTCTTTGTCGTCCGCGATTTCTATTTTCTTTTATTTTACCAGTTGTAACCAACTATACCAACTATCTCATGATGTGCCAGAAAAATGTTGATTATTTCTGATGTTTTTGATGATCTCTATTTTGTGTTGGCCTCTTTGAGAACTTCCTCATTGGTCTTTTTAGCTGTCCAGGAACTTTCAACATTCTTCTGAGAATCCCATCTCTGTCACCTCTGATCTTCATTATATTTGTTTGCCAACTGTCCATGATTCGCTTCCATAGGTCAAAATAGGTTATATCAAAATAGGTTATATATAATTATATCATCGATGATGATCTTTTGTTGACTTCAACTGACATCAACTCATTCATTGTGATTCATTCTAAATAATAATCCTGAAGATAACTTGCATAATGAAAAAGAGCAATGAAGACATATTAAAAAAATTGAAACATTAAATAGAACAGGCTTATAAACATCATTCTACAGAGGAAACTAAAATACTATGACAACGTGAAAGAGATTCAGCGGACTGGGCAGTATTAGAAAGTATTTTTTTCTGGACGACGCATCAGAGGTAGACCAAGAACAAGCTGGTTTAAGGACGGGAAACGTTGAACAGGGCAACAGAAGAAGTGGGAGATCTGGCTAGAGAGAAAGATTCTTTCAGACGGGCTGTAGTGAATGCATCGTTCTGTGGGAGATCTGGCTAGAGACAGAGATTCTTTCATATGGACTGTGGTGAATGCAATCTTCTATGGGAGATCTTGCTAGAGGCAGATTCTTTCAGACGGGCTGTAGTGAATGCATCGTTCTGTGGGAGATCTGGCTAGAGACAGAGATTCTTTCAGACGGGCTGTGGTGAATGCAACCTTCTGTGGGAGATCTGGCTAGAGACAGAGATTCTTTCAGACGGGCTGTAGTGAATGCATCGTTCTGTGGGAGATCTGGCTAGAGACAGAGATTCTTTCAGACGGGCTGTGGTGAATGCATCCTTCTGTGGGAAATCTGGCTAGAGACAGAGATTCTTTCAGACGGTCTGTAGTGAATGCAACCTTCTGTGGGAGATCTGGCTAGAGACAGAGATTCTTTCATATGGACTGTGGTGAATGCATCCTTCTATGGGAGATCTTGCTAGAGGCAGATTCTTTCAGACGGGATGTGGTGAATGCAACCTTCTGTGGGAGATCTTGCTAGAGACAGAGATTCTTTCAGACGGGATGTGGTGAATGCAACCACCTGTGGGAGATCTTGCTAGAGACAGAGATTCTTTCAGACGGGATGTGGTGAATGCAACCTTCTGTGGGAGAAGATCTCTCTATTCTCCATCCCATCTCTCTATTCTCCATATCTTCTCTCTATTCTCCATGTCTTCTCTCTATTCTCCATCCCATCTCTCTATTCTCCATGTCTTCTCTCTATTCTCCATGTCATCTCTCTATTCTCCATTCCATCTCACTATTCTCCATGTCATCTCTCTATTCTCCATCCCATCTCACTATTCTCCATGTCATCTCTCTATTCTCCATCCCAGCTCTCTATTCTCCATGTCATCTCTCTATTCTTCATGTCATCTCTCTATTCTCTTTTTCATCTCTCTATTCTCCATGTCTTCTCTCTATTCTCCATATCTTCTCTCTATTCTCCATATCTTCTCTCTATTCTCCATATCTTCTCTCTATTCTCCATATCTTCTCTCTATTCTCCATATCTTCTCTCCATATCTTCTCTCTATTCTCCATATCTTCTCTCTATTCCCCATATCTTCTCTCTATTCTCCATGTCTTCTCTCTATTCTGCATGTCTTCTCTCTATTCTCCATATCTTCTCTCTATTCTCCATATCTTCTCTCTATTCTCCATGTCTTCTCTCTATTCTCCATGTCATCTCTCTATTCTCCATGTCATCTATCTATTCTCCATGCCTTCTCTCTATTCTCCATCCCATCTCTCTATTCTCCATCCCATCTCTATATTCTCCTTCTCATCTCTCTATTCTCCATGTCATCTCTCTATTCTCCATGTCATCTCTCTATTCTCCATGTCTTCTCTCTATTCTCCATGTCTTCTCTATTTCTTTCACCGGGAAAGGTCTATTTTGAATTTCTCTCATTTCCATCTCTCCCTGTTTCCTGTGAAATACAATCGAATATGAAATTCTCTCTTGTTTTTTCTTCCAATTTAGTTCTTTGCCAGTTAGCCTTGAGTCAGGCAATAAATGTAATTCTTCAATTTTATCTTACCTTCATTTTTTTTCTTGAGTCAGATAATGAATGTAATTTTTCTATTTTATTTTACCTTCACGTTTTCCTTCAGTCAGATAATAAATGTAATTCTTCCATTTTATTTCTTCTCCATTCTCCTTTGACTGGAATAATGAAAGTTATTCTTCCATTTTCTTCTTCTCCACTACTCTCCTTTGACTGAAGTAATGAAAGTTATTCTTCCATTTTTCTTCTTCTCCACTCTCCTTTGACTGAAATAATGAAAGTTATTCTTCCATTTTTCTTCTTCTCCACTACTCTCCTTTGACTGAAGTAATGAAAGTTATTCTCCATTTTTCTTCTTCTCCACTTTTCTTCTTCTCCACTCTCCTTTGACTGAAGTAATGAAAGTTATTCTTCCATTTTTCTTCTTCTCCACTCTCCTTTGACTGAAATAATGAAAGTTATTCTTCCATTTTTCTTCTTCTCCACTACTCTCCTTTGACTGAAGTAATGAAAGTTATTCTCCATTTTCTTCTTCTCCACTCTCCTTTGACTGAAGTAATGAAAGTTATTCTGCATTTTTCTTCTTCTCCACTCTCCTTTGACTGAAGTAATGAAAGTTATTCTCCATTTTTCTTCTTCTCCACTTTTCTTCTTCTCCACTCTCCTTTGACTGAAGTAATGAAAGTTATTCTTCCATTTTTCTTCTTCTCCACTCTCCTTTGACTGAAATAATGAAAGTTATTCTTCCATTTTTCTTCTTCTCCACTACTCTCCTTTGACTGAAGTAATGAAAGTTATTCTCCATTTTCTTCTTCTCCACTCACCTTTGACTGAAGTAATGAAAGTTATTCTGCATTTTTCTTCTTCTCCACTCTCCTTTGACTGAAGTAATGAAAGTTATTCTCCATTTTTCTTCTTCTCCACTCTCCTTTGACTGAAGTAATGAAAGTTATTCTCCATTTTTCTTCTTCTCCACTCTCCTTTGACTGAAGTAATGCAAGTTATTCTCCATTTTTCTTCTTCTCCACTCTCCTTTGACTGAAGTAATGAAAGTTATTCTCCATTTTTCTTCTTCTCCACTCTCCTTTGACTGAAGTAATGAAAGTTATTCTCCATTTTTCTTCTTCTCCACTCTCCTTTGACTGAAGTAATGAAAGTTATTCTCCATTTTTCTTCTTCTCCACTCTCCTTTGACTGAAGTAATGAAAGTTATTCTACCATTTTTCTTCTTACCATTCTCCTTTGAATGAAGTAATGAAAGTTATTCTTCCATTTTCTTCTTACCATTCTCCTTTGAATGAAGCAATGAAAGTTATTATTCCATTTTTCTTCTTACCATTCTCCTTTGAATGAAGTAATGAAAGTTATTCTTCCATTTTTCTTCTTACCATTCTCCTTTGAATGAAGTAATGAAAGTTATTATTCCATTTTTCTTCTTACCATTCTCCTTTGAATGAAGCAATGACAGTTATTCTTCCATTTTTCTTCTTACCATTCTCCTTTGAATGAAGCAATGAAAGTTATTCTTCCATTTTTCTTCTTACCATTCTCCTTTGAATGAAGCAATAAAAGTAGTTCTTCCATTTTTCTTCTTACCATTCTCCTTTGAATGAAGCAATAAAAGTAATTCTTACATTTCATTTTTCTTCCAGTTTCCCTTGGGGCTAAGTCCGAGATGTTGAGTTCTTTCACCCACGACCTTAACAAGAAGTACAACTTAGATGAGGAGGAGCCAGTACTGCTGCAGCAACTGCTGAAAGCTCATATCGTCTTTAACGGGTCAGCTGTTAACGACAATATCACAGACCTCGCTGCCGGCTGTGCGGGTTTTCTCAATAAAACAGCTGTGAAAAACAGCCGTGATATAAACAGCTATGTGTCAGAACTGCTGAGCAAGGGCAGCGTTGCTACAGACGCTAATGTTTGTTTTACGCCTTATTATTCAGGAAATGCGACTCTGATGAGTAACGGGGAGGTGGACCATACACTGTCAACAGTCGCACACAAGTTACATTACTGTAGTATCTCAATACTGTCACTGCTTGTTATAATTGTAAGTAGCAGGTGTAGTTATGTATTACATAACATGTTGTGTACTTTAATTTTTTATAATCGTGGCTCTTCATGAATATACAAAAAAATTCGATGGAATATTAGAAGTACTAGGAAACAACATCAGCAGAGGCGAACAGAAGAGCAAAAATTCGCAAATTATATCTCCCCTCGACAGTGAAAGGCAAATGAGGAAGGAAAGAAGGAGAAGAATATAAAGAAATTACAACGGTGGTTTTCTGTTGCCATCAATTGGTTTGTTTACGGTTGGCTCCGTTAGCCTTTGACTAATAAGTATCACCCACAAGGCAGTGGGGTTGTTCTACTTGAGAGTACCTTCCCTTAGCCTTTAACTCTCCCGAGCATATCTGCAAGACATCAGGGCAGTCGCAGAGAAGGGAACAACTGGAATATATTGTGACAACTAGGAAAATTAAGGGAGGAAGAGATAGAGGGAAGCAATGAGAAAAAATACCAGGCAGCTTAAGAGAATGGCTTGGCAGAAGGTCTACAGCAGAAATTATAAATAACTGTCGAGATCGAAAGTTGTGGAGAGACATGATCACCTACCCAAGCATGCATGGCACTTGACGATGATGATGAGTATTACAAATGGTGTACTACAAATGGTGTACTACAAATCATCTACACGGATGGTTCTGTATCCCGCGGAGAGCGCAGCTGTTGGGGTTTTGTGGTATACCAACGCACGCATTGTAGAGTCATTGCAGAAGTCAAAATACGTAAGGTCAGCTTTGTCTATGTCCCTGGACATGCGGGAGTACGGGGAAATGAAAGAGCGGACAGGTTGGGCTAGCTGAGCTGTCGTTGAGGACGGGCAACCAATGGATCGGGCGGACATCATCAATGCCCTCCGAGATGTGGGAAGAGCATAGGACTTCGACAACCACAAATCCATGTCACTCCTTGGGATGAAAGATATGGGAGTTAAGATGGGCTCAGCCAGAAATGATCAACTATGTGGGCGTGTAAGAAGACTTATCAACCAACACAGAACTGGATTCGTCAGTCGCTGGACACTGCGGGACTTTCTGAGAAGGGGATCTGAACACCTAAGGACACGTTCGGAGTGCAATGATGATGACCCGCTAATAACTCAATAACTCCTTAAGAGAAGAGGAGGGGATAGGTAGGACAATGATGTATAGTCTAAAGGTGGAAAAGGATAATGGAGCCGAGTGCTTAGTTGGAAGAGCTGATGTATCTACAAACAACACGTTACAGGAACAGTCAGTCTACATCTGAAACTAAGATCTAAGAGCCCCCGACACGCCAAGTGGCGTATAGGGAGTATGGTGTTAGTGACCCGTCATGCCAAGTGGCGTATAGGGAATATGGTGTTAGTGACCCGTCATGCCAAGTGGCGTATAGGGAATATGGTGTTAGTGACCCGTCATGCCAAGTGGCGTATCGTGAATATGGTGTTAGTGACCCGTCACGCCAAGTGGCGTATCGTGAATATGGTGTTAGTGACCCGTGATGCCAAGTGGCGGATCGTGAATATGGTGTTAGTGACCCGTCATGCCAAGTGGCGGATCGTGAATATGGTGTTAGTGACCCGTCACGCCAAGTGGCGTATCGTGAATATGGTGTTAGTGACCCGTCATGCCAAGTGGCGTATCGTGAATATGGTGTTAGTGACCCGTCATGCCAAGTGGCGTATCGTGAATATGGTGTTAGTGACCCGTCACGCCATATGGTGTTAGTGACCCGTCATGCCAAGTGGCGTAAAGGGAATATGGTGTTAGTGATCAGAAATTTCACAGATCTTCGGCACATGATTTTTGGGGTAATGTGGTCGGTATTACGCCCGTGCCGCTTTACTTTCCCAGAAAAAAAAGATCCGGTACCATTTAATGCTTGGTGAATCTGGAAGCCTTCGGTTGGGATCGAACCCTACCCCTTGTCCTTTGTAGTCCAGTTCACTAACCACTGAGCTATCGCGGCTCCTCATCGACCCGGAGTGCTTAGTGGGAAAAGCTGATGCATCTACAATCAACACATTACAGGAACAGTCAGTCTATATACACTACGAGAAATGCTGGGACGGGCGGTGGAGCGGATATGGGGATTCCCCGACTGTAATGAACTAATTTCAAGAACAGAATATAATAGAATAGAATAGAATAGAATAGAATATATATTAGTAACAGTTGTTTTAATCTAGTAGCAAGTGTTGTTTGTTACAAGTAAATGTAATACTTGCACATTTTTAATAGCAACATGTGTTGTATGTTAAAAATAATTGTAACAGTTGTAATTATATAATAACAAAAGTTTTTGTATTTTACAAATAGGTGTAAGTACATGCAATATTTGTAAACATGTTATATCATGGGTAGATGTAATCATTATCACCAACTGGTCGGATGTCCTCGGCAGAACGTTGCATTCACCACAGCCTGTCTGAAAGAATCTCTGTCTCTAGCCAGATCTCCCACAGAACGTTGCATTCACCACAGCCCGTCTGAAAGAATCTCTGTCTCTAACCAGATCTCCCACAGAACGTTGCATTCACCACAGCCTATCAGAAAAATTATGTCTATATCCAGATCTAACACAGAACGTTGCATTCACCACAGCCCGTCTGAGACATTCTGTTTCTATCCAGATCTCCCACAGAACGTTGCATTCACCACAGCCCGTCTGAGACATTCTGTTTCTATCCAGATCTCCCACAGAACGTTGCATTCACCACAGCCTGTCTGAAAGAATCTCTGTCTCTACCCAGATCTCGCACAGAACGTTGCATTCACCACAGCCCGTCTGAGACATTCTGTCTCTACCCAGATCTCGCACAGAACGTTGCATTCACCACAGCCTGTCTGAAAATTTATGTCTCTACCCAGATCTCGCACAGAACGTTGCATTCACCACAGCCTGTCTGAAAAATTATGTCTTTACCCAGATCTCGCACAGAACGTTGCATTCACCACAGCCTGTCTGAGACATTCTGTCTCTACCCAGATCTCGCACAGAACGTTGCATTCACCACATGCCGTCTGAAAGAATCTCTGTCTCTATCCAGATCTCGCACAGAACGTTGCATTCACCACATGCTGTCTGAAAGAATCTCTGTCTCTATCCAGATCTCGCACAGAACGTTGCATTTACCACATGCCGTCTGAAAGAATCTCTGTCTCTATCCAGATCTCGCACAGAACGTTGCATTCACCACAGCCCGTCTAAAAGAATCTCTGTCACTAGCCAGATCTCCCACTTATTCTATTGTAATATTGAAGGTCTCATTGGTGTCTTGAAACCACCTTCTTCTTGGTCTGCCACTAATGTGTCGCCCAGGAAGTCATCGGTTGGGATCGAACCCTACCTCTTATCCTTTGTAGTCCAGGTCACTAACCACTGAGCTATCGCGACACCAGGTATTACGCCAGGCCGCCTTTCTATCTACTAAAGGGAGGTCAAAAAGTAATGCACACCAATTTTTTTCTCGGCTAATAATAAAGATAGGAATATGAAATTTTACACACTTGGAATATGACATGTTCCAATTATGTGCACCAAATTGCACAGCATTATGAAAAATATTACGCAATCTATGAACCGTTAAAATGGAGCTTGTCAACAATGTCCGTTACAAACAGCGAATTGTCATAGAATTTCTGGTTGCGGAAAAAGAAACTGTGGCAAACATTCATAAACGACTGTGTGCAGTGTACAAATGTTCTGCAGTCGATAGGAGCACAGTTAGTCGCTGGGTTCAGAGAATTAAAGCTGCAGAAAGTGTACGAGTGGAGCTGCATGATTTACCTCGTTCTGGACGTGTTGCCTCGGCTACCAGCACAGACATGTTAAACCGGGCTGATGCCATTATTCGTAAGGATAGACGTATCACTAGTCAGCAATTGGCATTGCAGCTTACAGTCAGCAAGGGAAGTGCAATCGCAATTTTTAAAACTCTCGGATATTCAAAGATTTGCGCTCGATGGGTTCCTCGGTGCCTAACAAATGATCACAGAGTTCAAAGGAAAACTTTCTGTTCTGAATTGTTGGAGCGTTTCGGTGTTGAAGGAGAAATGTTTTTGTCAAAAATTGTTACCGGTGACGAAACGTGGGCACATTATTATGAGCCTGAAACAAAAATGCAGTCAATGGAATGGCATCATCCGCAGTCACCAAAAAGAAAAAAATTCAAAACATCTCCATCAGCCGGAAAGGTGATGATCACTGTCTTCTGGGACATTGATGGTGTGATTCTTGTTGATGTAATGACAAGAGGTGAGACAATCAACTCGACAGCTTACATCAATACACTGACAAAACTCAAAAATCTGTTCCACAGAGTTCGGCCTAATAAGCCATCTGCAGATTTGTTGCTTCAACATGACAATGCACGCCCTCACACAAGTCTGGTAACACGGGAAGCAATCAACAAATTTGGTTGGACTGTACTGCCCCATCATCCTTACAGCCCTGATCTGGCTCCCTCAGATTTCCATCTGTTTGGACCACTCAAAAAATTCCTGCGTGGGACACACTTTGACAATAATGAGGGTGTAATCCGTGCAGTTAAAAAATGGCTACGCGAGCAGAACAAAACTTGGTACAAACGAGGCATTCATGACCTAGTTTCGCGTTGGCGTAAGGCAATACGCTTGGACGGAGATTATGTTGACAAATAGCTAGTGTCAAGGGGATGTTCAGCTACAATCTGTGAAAATTTCACACATTTTGCCCGAATAGTTTCCGAGAAAAAAATTGGTGTGCATTACTTTTTGACCTCCCTACGTATTTGTCATTCAAGCCGAAAGCGACACATCAGGTTGAGATTCCTCTAAATGTCCAACTATATTTGCCATTAAGTTTCACACCTTTAACAAGACCAGTATTGTATCTCGCCACATGTCCCAATTCTGGGCGAGCCTTTCGGCATCGGCAAAGCATTTGATGCCTGCAGTTATTCTTTGGTCTTTTTTTATGTTATTGATTATTCGTGATTTTTTTCCGGATGCTGTAAACATACCTCCTCTACTGATCCGCTGAGCTATCATCGCCTCGGAAGTTTTCCTCTATATTCATGTATTACTATGTGTAAAACTATGTGTAAAACTATGTGTAAAACTATGTGTAAAAACAGACGATGGTCATATGTTGGACATGTGACGAGAAGAGATAATAACCGAATAGCAAAGCAAGCCCTTATGTTGGAAACAACAGGTAAGAGGAAAAGAGGAAAACCCAGAGAGACACTGAGAAGAACATTGATGAGAGAGGCAAGAGCAGCAGGAATCGGCTCCCTCAATGAGATAGAGCTGCTTGCACAGAACAGAGACAAATGGCGAGATTTGATAAAATATCTTTAAAAGAATTGAAAACTGCTAGAACAAAAATTTAGACAAGAGAAGGAGTATCTTGGTCTACGCTCGATTGGCCGGCTACGGCTCGAAATGTTAATAGATAGATAGATTACTATGTGTGGACTACAAAGGACAAGAAGTAGGGTTCGATCTCAACCGACGGCTACCGGTTCACCCAGCCTTTAATGGTTACCGGATTTTTTTCTGGGAAAGTAAAGCGGCACGGGCGTAATACCGACCACATAACCCCAAAAATCATGTGCCGAAGGTCTGTAAAATTTATGGTCACTAACACTTTATTCCCTAAACGCCACTTGGCGTGACGGGGGCACTTTACTTTTACTACTATTACTATGTGTCTGACATTCTACCAATGACTAGTTCAAACATTTTCAGTTCACACAGATTTCCATACCACCATTAATTGCGTGAGCGACTCTCACATGAATAGCAACATAACAAATCTCTCTAATCGTTACAATTAAAGCAATATGCTGTATGCGCATAAATTACGGTAATGCAGCGAGAGCAAATAGAGAAGTCGGCGTGTTGTTTGCCTGGAGTACACCATCAATGTTTTTGTTTACATTTCAGTTGTTGCTGAAGCTGATCTGCTTTGGTAAAAGGTTTTTTAAACAGAGAATGTTGGTAAGTTGTTTTCTTACGATGCTTAATTAGTGAATGAAAGAAAGACAGAAAGAAAAAAGAAAGAAAGAAAGACAGAAAGAAAGAAAGACAGAAAGAAAGAATGAAAGAAAGACAGAAAGAAGAAAAAAGAAAGAAAAAAAAGAAAGAAAGACAGAAAGAAAGAAAGACAGAAAGAAAGAATGAAAGAAAGACAGAAAGAAAGAAAGAAAGAAAGAATGAAAGAAAGACAGAAAGAAGAAAAAAGAAAGAAAAAAAAGAAAGAAAGACAGAAAGAAAGACAGAAAGAAAGAAAGAAAGAAAGAAAGAAGGAAAGAATGAAAGAAAGACAGAAAGAAGAAAAAAGAAAGAAAAAAAAAGAAAGAAAGACAGAAAGAAAGAAAGACAGAAAGAAAGAATGAAAGAAAGACAGAAAGAAAGAAAGAAAGAAAGAATGAAAGAAAGACAGAAAGAGAGAAAGAAAGAAAGAAAGAAAGAAGAAAGAAAGAAAGAAAGAAAGAAAGAAAGAAAGAAAGAAAGAAGAAAGAAAGAAAGAAGAAAGAAGAAAAAAGAAAGAAAAAAAAAGAAGAAAGACAGAAAGAAAGAAAGACAGAAAGAAAGAATGAAAGAAAGACAGAAAGAAAGAAAGAAAGAAAGAATGAAAGAAAGACAGAAAGAGAGAAAGACAGAAAGAAAGAAAGACAGAAAGAAAGAATGAAAGAAAGACAGAAAGAAAGAAAGAATGAAAGAAAGACAGAGAGAAAGAAAGACAGAAAGAAAGAATGAAAAAAAGACAGAAAGAAAGAAAGACAGAAAGAAAGAATGAAAGAAAGACAGAAAGAAAGAAAGAAAGAAAGAAAAAAGATAAGAAGGAATGAAAGAAAAGAAAGAAAGAAAAGCAAGAAAGGAAGAAAGAAAGAAACAAAGATAAAAAGGAATGAAAGATAAGAAAGAAAGGCAAGAAAGAAAGAAAGAAATAAAGAAAGAATGAATGAAAAGGAGAAAAGAAGAAACATAAGAAAGAAAGACAAAAAAAGAAAGGAAAGAAAGAAAGAAAAGAAAAAAGAAAACAAGTATAACATTTTATTGAGGAGCTAAACAAACAGAAAGTCAAGAAAAACCACAACGGTTCAGCAGAAACCCTCATCAGGTGTAACAAACACACTATAAACCCGAGTACAGTTCTAATAATGAATGTAAATATCTGGGAACAATGTTAACCTCAGATGGTAGATGTACAACAGAGGTGGGATGTAGAATGGCTCAGGCAAAAGCAGCTTTCCAAAACATGAGGAAGATACTGTGTAATCCATTTTTGACACTAGAAACAAGAAAAATAGTTCTTAAGTGCATATGGATGTGAATCATGGACAATAAAATAACAGACAAGAAAATCACTGGAGTCTGTAGAAGTGTGGTTTTACAGAAGGATGTTGAGAATATCATGGACACCTAAGAAGAAAAATGAAAAAGTTCTGAAAGAGGCCAAAGCAAAAAGAGAGCTAATTTCCAATATTAGGAAGAAACAATCATCATTTTTTAGTCATGACAATTTTTTTTTTTTTAAAGGAGAAAAATGTGGTATGGTAACTTCTTAACGTCGGTGAGTAACGACATAAAATTGTCGACGTTTCGGCCAAGTAGGCCTTCAGCTGGAACAGCAAACAACAACACACATCTATATATATATATATATATATATATATATATATATATATATATATATATATATATGAGGATATATACACAAATTTGTGCTGAAGTCGGATGTGTTGGGCCGAAAAGCGCAAATATCACAGTTATACTGCAAACTACAACACAACGCAGACACGCCCACTTAACGTCCTTTTAAGGGCGGATGATTAATAGGTGTACTCCTTCAGTCATCGGGCGAACGCAAGCAAGCAAACATACACAAATATAACTGATTTGATAACAATTCTAACACAAATATAACTGATTTGATAACAATTCAAATATTCCGAAACGTCGACTTTTGTTTTGCTACTCACCTATGTAAAGCTGTTACCATACCACTTTTTTCTCCTTTTTTTAAATTTCTTATCAACAGCTTTACAATAGCTTCGCAACTCTATGCGTCTTGATACCTTTACTCCATCATTTTTGGGCATCTCTTATCTCCTGTTAACCCGACTCCTTGCTGTCAGTAATCACGTTTGCTAACCGCAGCTATACATCTGCCTCAGTTAAGAATAGCAATTCTATTCTATTGAAATAACTTAGACATGAATCAATATTAGTACCGGAGGACTGGTTGGTCTCGAGGCAAGACGCCGGCCTCGAGACAGAGTGGTTCTGGTTTCAAATCCCGGCTGCATTTGTTGGAATTTTTATTTATGATTTCTCTCTGCGACAACCACCCCTGGTCTCAGCAGCGAGGCCCAGACCTGAAATATTACTCATGAACTGCAAAAACATGAGTACCTCCGTAGACGGAGTTTTCTGCCTGTGCGGCGAGGAACCCCTGTGCTCACGGCTGTCAGGAAAAATCGGATTAACACGCAAAATTCAGTTCCTAGTCTCTAGGGACTTCGTCAGTTGTAACACCTGGAGAACGCAAAAAATATATATTTTAAAAAGTTAGTGCCAACTGAGTATTTGTTACTGCTACAAACGGAAAAGCGATTCAGGAAAAATCATTGGAAAGCCTAACACTCTATCGACTAAAATAGCTTCAGCAGCTGTGAGGGATTTAAAAGTGTATAATATTAGGTAATTGATGTGCTCACAACCAATCAAAACGATTTTAGAGGATCACGTGGTTCGCGCGCGTGAAAAGTTTAAGCCGGTGGTTACCAAACCTTTGAAACTCCAGACTCTAATTCTCTGTTGATCATATGTCAGCGGCTCACATTCTCTGTTGATCATCAACCACCGGCTCACATTCTCTGTTGATCATAAACCACCGGCTCACATTCTCTGTTGATCATATACCACCGGCTAATATTCTATGTTGATCATATACAACTGGCTCACATTCTCTGTTGATCATATACCAGCAGCCTACATACTCTGTTGATCATATACCAGCAGCCTACATTCTCTGTTGATCATATACCAGCAGCCTACATTCTCTGTTGATCATATACCAGCAGCCTACATACTCTGTTGATCATATACCAGCAGCCTACATTCTCTGTTGATCATAAACCACCGCTCATATTCTCTGTTGATCATATACCAGCAGCCTACATTCTCTGTTGATCATATACCAGCAGCCTACATTCTCTGTTGATCATATACCAGCAGCCTACATTCTCTGTTGATCATATACCAGCAGCCTACATTCTCTGTTGATCATATACCAACAGCTCAAATTCTCTGTTGATCATATACCAATGGTTCACATTCTCTGTTGATCATAAACCACCGGCTCATATTCTCTGTTGATCATATACCAACAGCTCAAATTCTCTGTTGATCATATTCCAGCAGCTCACATTCTCTGTTGATCATAAACCACCGGCTCACATTCTCTGTTGATCATATACCACCGGCTCAAATTCTCTGTTGATCATATACCACGGCTAATATTCTCTGTTGATCATCAACCACCGGCTCACATTCTCTGTTGATCATAAACCACCGGCTCAAATTCTCTGTTGATCATATACCACCGGCTAATATTCTCTGTTGATCATATACCGCAGGTTCACATTCTCTGTTGATCGTATACCGCAGGTTCACATTCTCTTTTGATCATATATCAACAGCCTACATTCTCTGTTGATCGTATACCGCAGGTTCACATTCTCTTTTGATCATATATCAACAGCCCACATTCTCTGTTGATCATATACCAGCAGCTCACATTCTCTGTTGATCATATATCAAAAGCACACATTTTCTGTTGATCATATACCAGCAGCCTACATTCTCTGTTGATCACATACCAGCAGCTTACATTCTCTGTTGATCATATACCAGCAGCATACATTCTCTGTTGATCATATACCAGCAGCCTACATTCTCTGTTGATCATATACCAGCAGCTCACATTCTATGTTGATCATATACCAGCAGCTCACATTCTATGTTGATCATATACCACCGGCTAATATTCTCTGTTGATCATATACCAGCAGCTCACATTCTATGTTGATCATATACCAGCAGCCTACGTTCTATGTTGATCATATACCAGCAGCCAACATTCTATGTTGATCATATACCAGCAGCCTACATTCTCTGTTGATCATATACCAGCAGCCTACATTCTCTGTTGATCATATACCAGCAGCCCACATTCTTTGTTGGTCATATACCAGCAGCCCACATTCTCTGTTGATCATATACCAGCAGCTCACATTCTATGTTGATCATATTCCAACAGCTCACATTCTCTGTTGATCATCAACCACCGGCTCACATTCTCTGTTGATCATAAACCACCGGCTAATATTCTCTGTTGATCATATACCGCAGGTTCACATTCTCTGTTGATCATATACCGCAGGTTCACATTCTCTGTTATCATATACCAGCAGCTCACATTCTATGTTGATCATATACCAATGGTTCACATTCTCTTTTGATCATATACCGCAGGTTCACATTCTCTGTTATCATATACCAGCAGCCTACATTCTCTGTTGATCATATACCAGCAGCTCACATTCTCTGTTGATCATATACCAACAGCACACATTTTCTGTTGATCATATACCAGCAGCCTACATTCTCTGTTGATCACATACCGGCAGCTTACATTCTCTGTTGATCATATACCAGCAGCATACATTCTCTGTTGATCACATACCAGCAGCTCACATTCTATGTTGATCATATACCACTTGTTCACATTCTCTATTGATCGTATACCACTGGTTCACATTCTCTGTTGATCATATACCAGCAGCCTACATTCTCTGTTGATCGTATACCAATGGTTCACATTCTCTTTTGATCATATACCAGCAGCCTACATTCTCTGTTGATCATATACCAGCAGCTCACATTCTCTGTTGATCATATACCAACAGCACACATTTTATGTTGATCATATACCAGCAGCCTACATTCTCTGTTGATCACATACCAGCAGCTTACATTCTCTGTTGATCATATACCAGCAGCATACATTCTCTGTTGATCATATACCAGCAGCTCACATTCTATGTTGATCATATACCAGCAGCTCACATTCTATGTTGATCATATACCACCGGCTAATATTCTCTGTTGATCATATACCAGCAGCTCACATTCTATGTTGATCATATACCAGCAGCCTACATTCTATGTTGATCATATACCAGCAGCCTACATTCTATGTTGATCATATACCAGCAGCCTACATTCTCTGTTGATCATATACCAGCAGCCTACATTCTCTGTTGATCATATACCAGCAGCCCACATTCTTTGTTGATCATATACCAGCAGCCCACATTCTCTGTTGATCATATACCAGCAGCCTACATTCTCTGTTGATCATATACCAGCAGCTCACATTCTCTGTTGATCATATACCAACAGCTCACATTCTCTGTTGATCATATACCGACGGCTCAGATTCTCTGTTGATCATATACCAACAGCTCACATTCTCTGTTGATCATATACCAACAGCTCACATTCTCTGCTGATCATATACCAGCAGCTCACATTCTCTGTTGATCATATACCAGCAGCTCACATTCTCTGTTGATCATACATAGCCGTGCCCTCTTAACAGTTACTCTTGTATAAGTCCGATAACCTTTGATTCCCTGATAGGATATATACAATGATAAATATCGACAAAAAAAGATATTCAGAAAAAGAAAAATGGCTCGTCATCATCAAGTACCGGGCCTTCTGGCGTAGGTGATCATGTCTCTCCACAACTTTCGATCTCGGCAGCTATTTATCATTTCTGTTGTTGACCTTCTGCCAAGCCATTCTCTTAAGCTGTCTGTTATTTTTTTTCTATTTGCTTCCCTCTATCTCTTCGTCCCTCAATTTTTCCAGTTGTTACAATATATTCCAGTTGTTCTCTTCTCATTACATGGCCAAAAAATGATGATTGTTTCTTCCTGATATAAAATAAATGGCTACAGAACATAGTAAATCAAAAGCGACACATACGGTTGAGATTCCTCGACATGTCCAACGATCTTTGCCATTAGGTTTAACTCCTTGGACAGGACCAGCATTGTATCTTGCCACGCGTCCCAATTCTGGGTGAGCCTTTCAACATCGGCAAGTTAGTTGATAAAGAAACAAGTATAAGTCAAGAGCCCCCATCACGTCAAGTGACGTATAGGGAATATGGTGTTAGTGACCCGTCACGCCAAGTGACGTATAGGGAATATGGTGTTAGTGACCCGTCACGCCAAGTGACGTATAGGGAATATGGTGTTAGTGACCCGTCACGCCAAGTGACGTATAGGGAATATGGTGTTAGTGACCCGTCACGCCAAGTGACGTATAGGGAATATGGTGTTAGTGACCCGTCACGCCAAGTGGCGTATAGGGAATATGGTGTTAGTGACCATCATTTTTGCAGACTTTCAGCACATGATTTTTGGGGTAATGTGGTCGGTATTACGACATGCCGCTTTACTTTCCCAGAAACAATCCGGTACGCATTTAAGGCTGGGTGAATCTGGAAGCCATCGGTCAGGGTCGAACCCGGCCTCTAGTCCTTTGTAGACCAGTTCACTAACCACTGAGCTATCGCGGCTCTCACTACAGAATATGATATACAGAAAATAAATTATAAATATCGATAGAATATGATATGTAGAACAAAATAAATAACGACAGAATATAATTTTCAGAAAATTATAAATGATGACAGAATATAATTTTCAGAAAATTATAAGTGATGACAGAATATAATTTTCAGAAAATTATAAATGATGACAGAATATAATATTCAGAAAATTATAAATGACGACAGAATATAATATTCAAACAATTATTAATAAATACAAAAGATATTTAGAAAGTGGTAAATGGCGACAGAATATGATATTTAAAAAATTATTAATGACGACATAATATGATATTTAGAAAATGATTAATGACGACATATGATATATAGAATGATAAACGACAACAGAATTACTACTCTCCTGTAGATACTCGTTGATGTACTAACAATTCAGTACGTCTCTGTGGATATAATTGTATGATTTCTAACCACTGAGTAGACACACGACAATCTCCTAGGTGTGGCGCCCTAGCCATAGTTTAGTGACGCCCCAGGGGAACCAGGGCGCACAATTTTGGAACCACTGGTATAAGCGTCTATAATATGCTCAATTTACTGATCTATAGAACTAGCATGAGAAGTTTAGCTAAACAGACTCGTAAGTGGGTACTGTTTAGTTCCAAGCAGATCACTTCTATACTTCATTCGTCCTGTGCAGTTATATAAACACAATCTTCAGCAGAATTAACAACAAAAATTTCTGGAAGTCTAACGGTGGAAGAAATGAAGAAAAAACAAAATTGAAAAATTGTATGGTTAAAACTTTATGTAACTGACGGTCGACACAAACTTGAACGACGTTTCATCTTAATAGGTCTTCAGCAGGGAAAAAACAAAACAACACACACACAGAACCATCCAGACCCCTTTACTTCACCTCTTCGCAGTGCCTCTAAAAACAGTCTAACCAGGTTAGTCTGGTTAAGCGAGTAGGGTTCAAAAAGGGAAGGCAACATGGTACTCAGAAATAACGAGAGGAAGTCGGATATGTTCGGCCGGAAGGCGCAAATGTCACAGCCCTACTGCAAAACTCTGAACATAAACCCTGCTTCCTGGGAAGACAGCCTCAGACCGCAATTTTTGGAAATACACTCTAAAGCTCCAACTCAAACAAGAAGCGGACAGATTTACGGAAAAATAAAATACGGTGAAAAAAAAATAAATAAAAACATTTCATAGGGGTGTTGCAAAATCTAGAGTCAACTCTAACGCAAGGCTACTACTACTACCACTACCACTACCACTACTACTAATGCTATTACCACTACCTCTACTACTACTACTACCACTACCACTGATACTACAACTACTACTACTACCACTACCACCACTACCACCACTATTACTACTACTACAACCACTACAACTACCGCTACTACTACAAGTACCACTACCACCACCACCATCACCACTGCCACTACAACTACTACATACTACCACTACTACAACCACCAACACCACTACTAATACTAGTCATACTATCACCACTACTACCACCACCACTACTACTACTACTACCAGTCCTACTACCATCACTACTACCACCACTACTACTACTACTACCAGTCCTACTACCACCACTACTACTACCACCACTACTACTACTACTACCAGTCATACTATCACCACTACTACTACCACCACTACTACTACTACTACTACCAGTCATACTATCACCACTACTACTACCACCACTACTACTACTACTACCACCACCACTACTACCATCACTACTACTACCTCCACTACTACTACTACTACTACCACCACTACTACTACCACCACTACTACTACTACTACCACCACCACTACTACCATCACTACTACTACCACCACCACTACTACCACTACTACTACTACCTCCACTACTACTACTACTACCAGTCATACTATAACCACTACTACTACCACCACCACTACTACCAGTCCTACTACCACCACTACTACTACCACCACTACTACTACTACTACCACCACCACTACTACCATCACTACTACTACCACCATTACAATTACCAATACTGCTACCACTACTACTCGTACCACTACTACCACTACTACTACCACAACTACTACGTACGACTACTGCTACTACCACAACTACTACAACCACTACCACTACTATTACCACTACTACTACCAGTACCACCACTACTACTACCAATACCACCACCACCACTACTACAAACAACAACACAACACATCAACGCCCAATTAACGTCCTTCTAACAACGATTGACGAAGAGTTCAACCAACTCCTTTAGTAGTCATCAGAAGATTGCCAGGACGTCGTAGAAGGAGAAGAAGATGAAGCATAACTTATTGTATCTCTACTTGTTATTCATATATCAATGAAACATCGATGTCATCTTTCGCTCTTCCTCTTTCCGATCAGATGTTTGATGGAGTCATAACGATTATTTCATTCGTGTTGGATATTGTGTTCACAAACGGGGTGACAGTCTTTCAAACCGAGCAGTTCGTGACGATTCTAACTCTTCTATTTCCATGGAGGGTCATACGTATATTGAACAGTAAGTATATAATACAGAATATATATATGTCATACGTATATTGAACAGTAAGTATATAATACAGATAACTTGTCTTTGTCATACATATCTTAAATAGTAAGTAAGTCTCTGTATTGGCAACTTGTCTTTGTCATACACATCTTAAATAGTAAGTAAGTCTCTGTATTGGCAACTTGTCTTTGTCATACACATCTTAAATAGTAAGTAAGTCTCTGTATTAGCAACTTGTCTTTGTCATACACATCTTAAATAGTAAGTAAGTATCTGTATTAGCAACTTGTCTTTGTCATAGACATCTTAAATAGTAAGTAAGTCTCTGTATTGGCAACTTGTCTTTGTCATAGACATCTTAAATAGTAAGTAAGTCTCTGTATTGGCAACTTGTCTTTGTCATAGACATCTTAAATAGTAAGTAAGTCTCTGTATTGGCAACTTGTCTTTGTCATAGACATCTTTAATAGTAAGTAAGTCTCTGTATTAGCAACTTGTCTTTGTCATACATATCTTAAATAGTAAGTAAGTCTCTGTATTAGCAACTTGTCTTTGTCATAGACATCTTAAATAGTAAGTAAGTCTCTGTATTGGCAACTTGTCTTTGTCATAGACATCTTAAATAGTAAGTAAGTCTCTGTATTGGCAACTTGTCTTTGTCATAGACATCTTAAATAGTAAGTAAGTCTCTGTATTAGCAACTTGTCTTTGTCATAGACATCTTAAATAGTAAGTAAGTCTCTGTATTGGCAACTTGTCTTTGTCATAGACATCTTAAATAGTAAGTAAGTCTCTGTATTGGCAACTTGTCTTTGTCATAGACATCTTAAATAGTAAGTAAGTCTCTGTATTGGCAACATGTCTTTGTCATACACATCTTGAATAGTAAGTAAGTCTCTGTATTGGCAACTTGTCTTTGTCATACACATCTTAAATAGTAAGTAAGTCTCTGTATTGGCAACTTGTCTTTGTCATACACATCTTAAATAGTAAGTAAGTCTCTGTATTGGCAACATGTCTTTGTCATACACATCTTAAATAGTAAGTAAGTCTCTGTATTGGCAACTTGACTTGTCTTTTTATTTGTTTGTTACACACATATTAAATAGTAAATTTCTGTAATGCCAACTTGACTTTTTGCTTGTTGGTTATACATATCTTAAATAGTAAGTCACTGGATTAGTCTTATTTATTAGTCTGGACTTATCTTTTTGTTTGTTGGTTATAGTAAAAAATAAAAAAATTAAAGTACCCCGTCACGCCAAGCGGCGTATAGGGAATGTGGTGTTACTGACCATAATTTTTATAGACCTTCGGCACATGATTTGTGGGGTAATGTGGTCGGTATTATGCCCGTGCCGCTTTACTTACCCAGAAAAAAAATCCGGTACCCATTTAAGGCTGGGTGAACCCGGAAGCCGTCGGTTGGGATCTAACCCTACCTCTTGTCCTTTATAGTCCACTTCACTAACCACTGAGCTATGGCGGCTCCCTTCGAGTTCAAGTGTTTGAGTGGAATGACTTTAGAGAGCTTCTCTACCTCTTGATATTTCTCTCTCTTTTATTTATGGTTCCTTCAATACCCACCCTCTCATCATCATCATCAAGTACAGGGCCTGCTGGCGTAGGTGATCATGTCTCTCCACTAGTTTCAATCTCGACAGTTGTTTATCATTTCTATTATTGACCTTCTGCCAAGCCATTTTCTTAAGCTGTCTTGTATTTTTTCTCTTTGCTTCCCTCTATCTCTTCGTCCCTCAAGTTTCCCAGTTGTTACAATATATTCCAGCTGTTCTCTTTACAAGGCCAAAAAATTATGATTGTTTCTTCCTAATATTGGAAATTAGCTCTCTTATTGCTTTGACCTCTTTCAGAACATTTTCATTTATACTCACCCACCCTCTAACTTTCCTTATATTTCTTTCTTTCTTTCTTTCTTTCTTTCTTTCTTTCTTTGTCTCTCTTTCTTTATTTCTTTCTCTCTTTCGTGATCTCTTTTTTTCTTTCTCTTTTTCTTTCTTTCTCTCTTTTTTTCTTTCTTTCTTTCTTTCTTTCTTTCTTTCTTTCTTTCTTTCTTTCTTTCTTTCTTTCTTTCTTTCTTTCTTTCTTTCTTTCTTTCTTTCTTTCTTTCTTTCTCTCTTTCTTTCTTTTCTTTCTTTCTTTCTTTCTTTTCTTTCTTTCTTTCTTTCTTTCTTTCTTTCTTCTTTCTTCCTCTCTTTATTTATTTCTTTCTTTCCTTATTCCATCCTTTCATTCATTCTTTCATTTTCGTCTCCTTGCTAATCTCCCCTTCTCTCTCCCCCAATTTCTTTATTTTTGTTGATTTTATCGTTCTCTCTCTCATTCTGCAAATATCTTCATCAATCACTCGCTTTTTCCAACACCAAGATCTATACTGCTGCTGCTCCTGCTATTTATATTATACCGTTGCTGCTGCTTATACCATTTACACTGCTACAATTACTACTGTAATTACCAGTTTTACTACATCTACTACTATTTCTGCTAATTCCACCACCACTACTACTACTTCTAAAACTATTATCATCACTATATTACTACTGTAAATATTACACTACTACCACTACAACAATACTGCCTTTACTAAAGTAACAAATATTCTACACTACTACCACTGACATAGTACTACTACTACTACTCCATTGTCATTACCACTACTACAGTATTACCACTACTACACCATTACCACCACTACAGTAATACCACTATTACAGAACTACTACAGTACTACCACTACTATAGTACTACCACTATTACAGTACCACCACTACTATACTACTACCACTACTACACTACTACACTACTAAAACTACTACCACTACTACACTACTACCACTACAACACTGCTACCACTACAACCACTACCACCACTACTACACTACACTACTACCACTACTACACTACTACCACTACAACCATTACCACCACTACTACACTACTACCACTACTACACTACTACCACTACAACCACTACTACACTACTACCACTACAACCACTACCACCACTACTACACTACTACCACTACTACACTACTACCACTACTACCAGACTACATTAGTATTACCACTACTACACTACTACCACTACAACCACTAATATACCACTACTACACTACTACCACTACTACCACTACTACCACTACAACACTACAACACTGCTACCACTACTACACTACTACCACTAATACACTACTACACTACTACCACTACTAAACTACTACCACTACAACCACTACTACCACTTCTTCACTGCTACACTACTACACTACTACCACTAATACACTACTACACTACTACCACTACTACACTACTACCACTACTACCACTTCTACACTGCTACACTACTACTACTACAACACTGCTACCACTACTATCACCACTATCACTACTACACTACTACCACTACTACACTACTACCACTACAACACTGCTACCACTACTATCACTGCTACCACTACTACACTACTACCACTACTACACTACTACCACTACTACACTACTACTACTACAACACTGCTACCACTACTATCACTACTACCACTACTACACTACTACCACTACAACACTGCTACCAATACTACACTACTATCACTACTATACTACTACATTACTACCACAACTACACTAATACCACTACTACCACTACTACCACTACTACACTACTATCACTTCTACACTACTACAACTACCACACTACTACGACTACAACCACTACTATCACTACTACACAACTACCACTAATACACTACTACAACTACAACCACTACTACCTCTACTACACTACTACCAATACTACACTGCTACCACTACTTCCACAACTACAACTTCTACCACTACTACACTACTACCACTACAACCACTACTACAACTACTACACTACTACAACTACTACACTACTAAAACTACTACACTACTACCACTACTATACTACTACCACCACAACCACTACTACACTACTACACTACTACCACTACTACACTACTACCATTACTACACTACTACCACTACTACACTACCACCACTAATACACTACTACCATTACAACCACTACTACCACTACTACACTATTACCACTACTACACTACTACCACTACTACACTACTACCACTACTATAGTACTACCACTACTACACTATTACCACTAATACACTACTACTACTACAACCCTACTACCACTACTGCACTATTACCACTACTACACTACCACCACTACTATAGTACTACCATTACTACGCTACTACACTACTACCACTATTATAGTACTACCACTACTACTCTACTACCACAATTCTACACTACTACCACTACTACACTATAACCAATACTATATTACTACCACTACTACACTACTACACTACTATCACTACTACACTACTACCACTATTACACTACTACACTACTACACTACTTACACTACTACACTACTACCACTACTACACTACTACCACTATTACACTACTACACTACTACCACTACTACACTACTACCACTATTACACTACTACACTACTACACTACTACACTACTACCACTACTACACTACTACACTACTACCACTACTACCACTACTACACTACTACACTACTACCACTAATACCACTACTACACTACTACACTACTACACTACTACCACTACTACACTACTACCACTACTATAGTACTACCACTACTACACTACTACCACTACTATAGTAATACCGCTACTACCACTACTATAGTAATATCACTACCACACCATTACCACTACATTAGTACTGCCACTATTATACCACTACAACTACTACAGTTCTACCACTACAACAGTATTACCACTACTACACTATTACTACTATAAGTTTGCTACACTACTCCCATTACTACCACTACAACTACTACCACCACCACTATCACTACTACCACCACTTCAACCTCTCCTCCACTGTTAACACTAACCACACACCCCTCTATCCCAGGCCTAATCGCAGCTGTCCTGGACAAGCATCGGCTGAACCTCAAGATCCTGTACACACAAAAGAAAAAGATCTCCAGATCACTGACAGAAACAAACTCTAAAATGGAAGTTCTGCACGTAAGTAATAAGTCACAGTTTCTTGACTGCTAACGTCTCGTCTTAATCCAACTAAATTTCTCTCTCTCTCTCTCTCTCTCTCTGCGATCAGGACCCAATCAGAGTAGGATTCCAGCTCCTCACATGAACTCAGCTGTCAGGTTAGGTGTGTTACAAACAGAACATCACAATTAGAGTCTGCCAGACCCACTCTGATTGAACACCCGTTAAAAACGTTGCACTGTGTTCTGCGCCAGTAGCCCAGTGCATCCGATTTCAGCCAGCATTTTATTCAGGTTTGCTTTCCCTAGCCTTTGATTGTCCCCAATCTTCCTGCTAGGCAGCATTGATCTTTTCTGTAGGGGGATTCTGCCCTTAGATGGTCGGCCCTCCCAGGTTTACGAGCATCATCTGACCGAGTCACTAGAGGTGACTAACACAGACATGCACACACAAAGATATGAGATGTGACAAACACAGACATGCACATAGCGATACGAGGCATGACTAACACTGACATACATCAAGATATATGACACATGACTAACATAAACATGCACATAAAGATATGAGATATGACTGACATAGACATCCACCCACAAAGAAATTACACATGTCTAACATGGACATGCACACAAAGATATGAGATATGACCAACATAGATAGGCACACACAATGATATGAGATGTGACATACACAGACATGCACACACAAAGATATGAGATATGACTAACATAAACATACACACAGAGATATGAGATATCACTAACCCAAACATGCACACACAAAGATATGACACATGACTAACACAGATACACACTAAGATATGAGATATGACTAAACACATACACACTTAAATATATGAGACATGATTAACACGGACACTCCAAAATATGAGATATGACTAACATGACACACACCAAGATATGAGCCATGGCCAGCACACACACACACACACACACACACACAAGCCAAGATATGAGCCTTGGCTAGCAATGAAACACACCAAAAAATGAACCATGTCCAGCACAGAAAGAAAATATCCAGTACACTTTAAGGTATCCATATGCTTGGGTTTGTTGTAGTCGGCAGTCTCTTCTTAACGTGGGAATCATCGACATACGAGACGCCGGCCCCCATGAACTGTTAACAGATATCGTCCAAACAGTTGTACGGAGATTTGAGAGTGCAGTCTGACCCGTAGAACGTTCCCTTGCATGAACAGATCCCGGTTGACTGTTCACAAGTGTCGTTGAAACAATGGTCAGGACATTTAGAGTGCAGTCTGGCCCGTAGTACGCTTCCTTGCGCGTACAGTCTGCTCTTTCTGTCTCACATATGATGTCACAGCCATCAGAACACGTCTGTTCGCACTGTAGCCCAAAATTACCATCAGGACAAGTGTCATCACAGGTATTGCCAGGATGTTTGCAATGTTGGCATTTTCCGGATTTTCCTCACATAAAGAACTGACACTAAGACAAGACCCGGAGCAGTCGTGTCCATAGATCCCATGTGAACAGTTGAAGTGACACGTACCGATGATGACGGTGCAGCCTTTGCTACTCCCACCACACACTGTACAAAACGACCAAGAATCAGTGCACTCTCGTCCTGCGAAAAGGTCGGTGAGAACTCAAACTTGCTGTGTGCCATTGTCGCTTGTATGGTGACTACAATAGTGTTCACATAAATATTTGGGTATGATATATCATTATACTGGAACACTACACCGCCACTGTCAGAGAAAGCCTTTGGAGTGTCATTCTTTACCCGAATCACAGTGCTAGCTCAATGATAAATTCGAATGGTGTGAGTCTTCTGGGACGTGTCAAAGTTAAGATATTGTACCAGTAAAAAGAATTGGTTCCACTTCTCAATTGTGTGTGTGTGTGCAGTCATTGTCATAAAGATTGGTCTTTGTTTTGCCATTAACTGCGGCCTCTGGCCCACACCCGTCCACTGTATTAACAAGCATTATATGTGTCGGTCTGGTTTGCGTTCTGTTTGAGAGCCACATTCCGACCCCCGCCAATGTAGATGGAGCAGATATTTGCAACTATCGCCCCTTCAATCCGTAACATGTTGATTAGACCATGAAACTGTCCGGATCTGTAGGTCCAGATCCCTAGGCGTACTTGCAAACTAGATCAAAGTACTGACACTGGGGTCCGAAACGCTCTCGCCGACAACTGTCACCGTTTGTGCATGTCCCTGTAGCCCTGTCACAAACTGAGCGATTTTAGCAGTGACACTGCAATGCACAATTTGCCCCGAACCAACCGTCTACACAAGTTAGGGAGTTAGGTCATTAGCTTCCAATGTCGCAAACAAAGCCAGCAGAATAAAGACTTGATCTACAGCGGTGGTTAACGAAATGTGCACAAACAATTATTTCAAACCCGTTGTTTAATTCTAACAATCCGCCAACTCGCTGTGACAACAGACAGCGCTATGTTCAAGATCAGCATTGTATACACAACCATCTTGGTGCGTCCCATGACGTCATATCCAACTAAATTTGAGAATCATCTATAGATGTTTAAGTCACGTGCCAGAATGCTATTTTTAGCAACAGTACATGCAATAAATTCAGCAATTATAGCTTGTTTCATAAGTCGTGTCCAACTTTAAAAATCAATATCTTTTAAACCGCTTTTTGTAATTTTTTCAAAATTTGCATGTATAGTTATAATGATTAGAACCCAACAGGGAATTAATTTAATTAAAAACAAACATTTGGTTATTATTATTGCTTATTTGATTTATATAAATTTATAACGACCCATTGATGTAGTCAAAACTTAGTGTTTACAGTATTTAAGTTAAAAATAGCGATTACAAATCTATACACGCTCAAATTTACGATTTTGCACGCTTTCCGCGTGAGTTGTCTGACACAATTAGACACTTGTAGTAAACACGAGACATTGTGTGTTCCATTTCCGTTAATTCAGCGGCGTAACGTGGAACAATAACATTTATCATGAGTCTTAAAATGAAATTCTGCAGTTTACAAAACATCGCAATAAAAATGTATGACTATTTTTGCAAAGAGGCTAAACGAGGAAGATTATTTCATTCTTTAGAAAACCCTGAGAATAGGACAAGACACATTTTGGATTTATCTAAACGGTCATTTAATCGCTGGATTCAAGCACGTGACCGTCAATGTTCCAAATATACAAAATCACAAGGAAGAGCAAAAATGTTGGATAATTTCGACAGTTAACTTATTGGAAGTGAAATTCGCAAAATGTTGGGTTTGAATGAAACTGTTACAATAAGAAAATTAAAAGTATCGCTGAAAAAGAACAACAGTATTGAAATATCAAAGTCTACATTATGGAGGAATGTGAGAGCTGCAGGCTTTACATTCAGAAAGTATTCCAATGGACGAAACATCATCTGTGAGAAGCCACATATAGTAGTCATGAGAAGCAAGTACTTACGTGAAGTAAAAGAGGTGCGCAAGCAAGGTTATGATATTGTGTACTTGGATGAAACATGGATCAATGCTCACCACACTAACCAAAGGGAATGACAGTCATCAGATGGAAAGATTAAGAGATTAATACCTAGCAGCAAAGGACAGCGCTTGATAATTGCTCATGCAGGTAGTCGACAACATGGACTAATACAGAATGCAGAGCTCATTTTTCTTTCAAAATCCATAGACAATCGGGATTATCACTCTGAGATGAATGGTCACATATTTAGACATTGGATTTAAAATTCTGTTCTCCCAGCACGAGATCGACCATCTTGCCTAATAATGGACAATGCAGCGAACCACAACATTGTTGCACTTGAAGATAAAGTCCCGACGTCATCCAGTACAAAAGATGCTATTAAGATATGGCTCACAAAGGAGCACATACAATTTAATAACATGTACTTAAAACCTGAATTGCTATCTCTAGTACAGCAAAAACAGAGGACAAAGATTTTTCAAATAGATAAGATTATCCAAGAGCACGGTCATATAAGTTTGAGGCTGCCACCTTACCATGCTCATTTAAATCCAATAGAACTAATCTGGGCAAAATTAAAAGGACAAGTGGCAGATGAAAATACAACATTCAAAATATGCGATGTAAAGACTCTTGCTAATCTCGCTTTATTAAATATAGACAAAGATTATTGGGCTAAATGTGAAGACCACGTCTTAAAACAGGAAGAGGAATATTGGAAAAATGATGGTTTGTGGAATGTTCAACCCCAAACAGTTATTAATCTTTTAGACTCGTCTGATTCAGAATGAAAGTATATAGCCCCCACAATGTTGGCCCTATATTACCTTAAATTATTTCAACAAACGGTCCTTTTCAGGACCACACAACTATGAAAATTGGACATACAGGTATACCTTGATATTATTATCGTCCGTCCTCGAACTGAGCAGACAATAATTCTCCTGGTGTTTTGTTTTATCCAGTTATTTCCCCATTACGGCCACGCCTTTACCTAGTGAAAATTAATCGTAGACCAGCAACTACGGTAATTTCTATTCTTTAGGGCTTCACAATTTACAATTTTGACAAACATCAAAGAAATATCGCCTCTTTAAGAAAACTGCAGCTGCAAGATATTTGTTAAATATACATTTAAAGGGTCTTTTGCATTCTAATAATATTTGGAAAATTTCAAAATTTATTTAACAAACGATTAGAGAGTAATAGCGTTTTGAAGTTGGGCATATGTTTTGAAACGAGCTATAGCTTTATTTGTTTTACTTGTCAGCAATATCAGGTGCCGTTTTTTTGCAGGCTTAGATAACCATATCTCTCCTCAATTTTCTTTCTCTACAGCAGTTTACCAGTTATGTTGTTAACTTCTTATCCAAACGTTATCGTAGACTGTCTGGTGTCTTTTTTTCGTTTTTTTCTTTATCTTTCATTCCATTAATTTTCCACTTGTCACAATTTTTGTTTCCAGTTGATCCTTTCTCATTACAATTCAGTACATTATTGAGTGTTTCCTCTTCTCCTTCTCCTCCTCCTCCTTCTTCTACTTCTTATTCTTATTCTCACTGACAGACTTCGTCAACCATCTCATGTAGATCGTTGTAGTACCACTGACAGACTTCATCAACCATCTCCTGTAGATCGTTGTAGTACCACTGACAGACTTCATCAACCATCTCCTGTAGATCGTTGTAGTACCACTGACAGACTTCATCAACCATCTCCTGTAGATCGTTGTAGTACCACTGACAGACTTCGTCAACCATCTCCTGTAGATCGTTGTAGTACCACTGACAGACTTCGTCAACCATCTCCTGTAGATCGTTGTAGTACCACTGACAGACTTCATCAACCATCTCCTGTAGATCGTTGTAGTACCACTGACAGACTTCGTCAACCGTCTCCTGTAGATCGTTGTAGTACCACTGACAGACTTCGTCAACCATGTCCTGTAGATCGTTGTAGTACCACTGACAGACTTCATCAACCTTCTCCTGAAGATCGTTGTAGTACCACTGACAGACTTCGTCAACCGTCTCCTGTAGATCGTTGTAGTACCACTGACAGACTTCATCAACCATCTCATGTAAATCGTTGTAGTACCACTGACAGACTTCATCAACCATCTCCTGTAGATCGTTGTAGTACCACTGACAGACTTCGTCAACCATGTCCTGTAGATCGTTGTAGTACCACTGACAGACTTCGTCAACCATCTTCTGTAGATCGTTGTAGTACCACTGACTGACTTCGTCAACCTTCTCATGTAGATCGTTGTAGTACCACTGACAGACTTCATCAACCATCTCCTGTAGATCGTTGTAGTACCACTGACAGACTTCGTCAACCATCTCCTGTAGATCGTTGTAGTACCACTGACAGACTTCATCAACCATCTCCTGTAGATCGTTGTAGTACCACTGACAGACTTCGTCAACCTTCTCATGTAGATCGTTGTAGTACCACTGACAGACTTCGTCAACCATCTCCTGTAGATCGTTGTAGTACCACTGACAGACTTCGTCAACCATCTCCTGTAGATCGTTGTAGTACCACTGACAGACTTCATCAACCTTCTCATGTAGATCGTTGTAGTACCACTGACAGACTTCATCAACCATCTCCTGTAGATCGTTGTAGTACCACTGACAGACTTCATCAACCGTCTCATGTAGATCGTTGTAGTACCACTGACAGACTTCGTCAACCGTCTCATGTAGATCGTTGTAGTACCACTGACAGACTTCATCAACCATCTCCTGTAGATCGTTGTAGTACCACTGACAGACTTCGTCAACCGTCTCATGTAGATCGTTGTAGTACCACTGACAGACTTCGTCAACCATCTCCTGTAGATCGTTGTAGTACCACTGACAGACTTCGTCAACCATGTCCTGTAGATCGTTGTAGTACCACTGACAGACTTCATCAACCTTCTCATGTAGATCGTTGTAGTACCACTGACAGACTTCATCAACCATCTCATGTAGATCGTTGTAGTACCACTGACAGACTTCATCAACCATCTCCTGTAGATCGTTGTAGTACCACTGACAGACTTCGTCAACCATGTCCTGTAGATCGTTGTAGTACCACTGACAGACTTCGTCAACCATCTTCTGTAGATCGTTGTAGTACCACTGACTGACTTCGTCAACCTTCTCATGTAGATCGTTGTAGTACCACTGACAGACTTCGTCAACCATCTCCTGTAGATCGTTGTAGTACCACTGACAGACTTCATCAACCATCTCCTGTAGATCGTTGTAGTACCACTGACAGACTTCGTCAACCTTCTCCTGTAGATCGTTGTAGTACCACTGACAGACTTCATCAACCATCTCCTGTAGATCGTTGTAGTACCACTGACAGACTTCGTCAACCGTCTCATGTAGATCGTTGTAGTACCACTGACAGACTTCATCAACCTTCTCCTGTAGATCGTTGTAGTACCACTGACAGACTTCATCAACCTTCTCCTGTAGATCGTTGTAGTACCACTGACAGACTTCATCAACCTTCTCCTGTAGATCGTTGTAGTACCACTGACAGACTTCGTCAACCATCTCCTGAAGATCGTTGTAGTACCACTGACAGACTTCATCAACCTTCTCCTGAAGATCGTTGTAGTACCACTGACAGACTTCATCAACCTTCTCCTGAAGATCGTTGTAGTACCACTGACAGACTTCATCAACCATCTCCTGTAGATCGTTGTAGTACCACTGACAGACTTCGTCAACCTTCTCATGTAGATCGTTGTAGTACCACTGACATACTTCATCAACCATCTCCTGTAGATCGTTGTAGTACCACTGACAGACTTCGTCAACCATCTCCTGTAGATCGTTGTAGTACCACTGACAGACTTCATCAACCTTCTCATGTAGATCGTTGTAGTACCACTGACAGACTTCGTCAACCATCTCCTGTAGATCGTTGGTAGTACCACTGACAGACTTCGTCAACCGTCTCCTGTAGATCGTTGTAGTACCACTGACAGACTTCATCAACCTTCTCCTGTAGATCGTTGTAGTACCACTGACAGACTTCGTCAACCTTCTCCTGTAGATCGTTGTAGTACCACTGACATACTTCATCAACCTTCTCATGTAGATCGTTGTAGTACCACTGGCATACTTCATCAACCTTCTCATGTAGATCGTTGTAGTACCACTGACAGACTTCATCAACCTTCTCATGTAGATCGTTGTAGTACCACTGACAGACTTCATCAACCTTCTCATGTAGATCGTTGTAGTACCACTGACAGACTTCATCAACCTTCTCATGTAGATCGTTGTAGTACCACTGACAGACTTCATCAACCTTCTCATGTAGATCGTTGTAGTACCACTGACAGACTTCATCAACCATCTCCTGTAGATCGTTGTAGTACCACTGACAGACTTCATCAACCATCTCCTGTAGATCGTTGTAGTACCACTGACTGACTTCATCAACCATCTCCTGTAGATCGTTGTAGTACCACTGACAGACTTCATCAACCATCTCCTGTAGATCGTTGTAGTACCACTGACAGACTTCGTCAACCATCTCCTGTAGATCTTTGGAGTACCACTGACAGACTTCATCAACCATCTCCTGTAGATCGTTGTAGTACCACTGACAGACTTCGTCAACCATCTCATGTAGATCGTTGTAGTACCACTGACAGACTTCGTCAACCATCTCCTGTAGATCGTTGTAGTACCACTGACAGACTTCGTCAACCGTCTCCTGTAGATCGTTGTAGTACCACTGACAGACTTCATCAACCTTCTCATGTAGATCGTTGTAGTACCACTGACAGACTTCATCAACCTTCTCCTGTAGATCGTTGTAGTACCACTGACAGACTTCATCAACCTTCTCATGTAGATCGTTGTAGTACCACTGACAGACTTCATCAACCTTCTCATGTAGATCGTTGTAGTACCACTGACATACTTCATCAACCTTCTCATGTAGATCGTTGTAGTACCACTGACAGACTTCATCAACCATCTCCTGTAGATCGTTGTAGTACCACTGACAGACTTCATCAACCATCTCCTGTAGATCGTTGTAGTACCACTGACAGACTTCATCAACCATCTCCTGTAGATCGTTGTAGTACCACTGACAGACTTCATCAACCATCTCATGTAGATCGTTGTAGTACCACTGACAGACTTCGTCAACTATCTCCTGAAGATCGTTGTAGTACCACTGACAGACTTCGTCAACCATCTCCTGTAGATCGTTGTAGTACCACTGACAGACTTCATCAACCATCTCCTGTAGATCGTTGTAGTACCACTGACAGACTTCGTCAACCATCTCCTGTAGATCGTTGTAGTACCACTGACAGACTTCGTCAACCGTCTCCTGTAGATCGTTGTAGTACCACTGACAGACTTCGTCAACCGTCTCCTGTAGATCGTTGTAGTACCACTGACAGACTTCATCAACCTTCTCATGTAGATCGTTGTAGTACCACTGACAGACTTCATCAACCTTCTCCTGTAGATCGTTGTAGTACCACTGACAGACTTCATCAACCTTCTCATGTAGATCGTTGTAGTACCACTGACAGACTTCATCAACCTTCTCATGTAGATCGTTGTAGTACCACTGACTGACTTCATCAACCGTCTCCTGTAGATCGTTGTAGTACCACTGACTGACTTCATCAACCGTCTCCTGTAGATCGTTGTAGTACCACTGACTGACTTCATCAACCATCTCCTGTAGATCGTTGTAGTACCACTGACAGACTTCATCAACCATGTCCTGTAGATCGTTGTAGTACCACTGACAGACTTCATCAACCATCTCCTGTAGATCGTTGTAGTACCACTGACAGACTTCATCAACCATCTCCTGTAGATCGTTGTAGTACCACTGACAGACTTCGTCAACCATGTCCTGTAGATCGTTGTAGTACCACTGACAGACTTCATCAACCGTCTCCTGTAGATCGTTGTAGTACCACTGACAGACTTCGTCAACCGTCTCCTGTAGATCGTTGTAGTACCACTGACTGACTTCATCAACCATCTCCTGTAGATCGTTGTAGTACCACTGACAAACTTCATCAACCATCTCCTGTAGATCTTTGGAGTACCACTGACAGACTTCGTCAACCGTCTCCTGTAGATCGTTGTAGTACCACTGACAGACTTCATCAACCATCTCCTGTAGATCGTTGTAGTACCACTGACAGACTTCATCAACCATCTCCTGTAGATCGTTGTAGTACCACTGACAGACTTCATCAACCATCTCCTGTAGATCGTTGTAGTACCACTGACAGACTTCGTCAACCATCTCCTGTAGATCGTTGTAGTACCACTGACAGACTTCGTCAACCATCTCCTGTAGATCGTTGTAGTACCACTGACAGACTTCATCAACCATCTCCTGTAGATCGTTGTAGTACCACTGACAGACTTCGTCAACCTTCTCCTGTAGATCGTTGTAGTACCACTGACAGACTTCGTCAACCGTCTCATGTAGATCGTTGTAGTACCACTGACAGACTTCATCAACCGTCTCATGTAGATCGTTGTAGTACCACTGACAGACTTCGTCAACCGTCTCATGTAGATCGTTGTAGTACCACTGACAGACTTCGTCAACCTTCTCCTGTAGATCGTTGTAGTACCACTGACAGACTTCGTCAACCATCTCCTGTAGATCGTTGTAGTACCACTGACAGACTTCGTCAACCATCTCCTGTAGATCGTTGTAGTACCACTGACAGACTTCATCAACCTTCTCCTGTAGATCGTTGTAGTACCACTGACAGACTTCATCAACCTTCTCCTGTAGATCGTTGTAGTACCACTGACAGACTTCGTCAACCGTCTCATGTAGATCGTTGTAGTACCACTGACTGACTTCATCAACCATCTCCTGTAGATCTTTGCAGTACCACTGACAGACTTCGTCAACCATCTCCTGTAGATCGTTGTAGTACCACTGACAGACTTCGTCAACCATCTCCTGTAGATCTTTGGAGTACCACTGACAGACTTCGTCAACCTTCTCCTGTAGATCGTTGTAGTACCACTGACTGACTTCATCAACCATCTCCTGTAGATCTTTGGAGTACCACTGACAGACTTCGTCAACCGTCTCCTGTAGATCGTTGTAGTACCACTGACTGACTTCATCAACCGTCTCATGTAGATCGTTGTAGTACCACTGACAGACTTCGTCAACCATCTCCTGTAGATCGTTGTAGTACCACTGACAGACTTCGTCAACCATCTCCTGTAGATCGTTGTAGTACCACTGACTGACTTCGTCAACCATCTCCTGTAGATCGTTGTAGTACCACTGACAGACTTCGTCAACCATCTCATGTAGATCTTTGGAGTACCACTGACAGACTTCGTCAATCTTCTCCTGTAGATCGTTGTAGTACCACTGACAGACTTCGTCAACCATCTCCTGTAGATCGTTGTAGTACCACTGACAGACTTCATCAACCATCTCCTGTAGATCTTTGGAGTACCACTGACAGACTTCGTCAACCGTCTCCTGTAGATCGTTGTAGTACCACTGACAGACTTCGTCAACCATCTTGTGTAGATCGTTGTAGTACCACTGACAGACTTCGTCAACCATCTCCTGTAGATCGTTGTAGTACCACTGACAGACTTCGTCAACCATCTTCTGTAGATCGTTGTAGTACCACTGACAGACTTCATCAACCTTCTCATGTAGATCGTTGTAGTACCACTGACAGACTTCATCAACCGTCTCCTGTAGATCGTTGTAGTACCACTGACAGACTTCATCAACCGTCTCCTGTAGATCGTTGTAGTACCACTGACAAACTTCGTCAACCATCTCATATAGATCTTTGGAGTACCACTGACAGACTCCATCAACCATCTCCTGTTGATGTCAGATCTTATGCAACAAATCTATGTCAATATAAATGAGAAAGAGAGTTCATCGTTGCTATATGGAACCAATTCTGACCTATGGAAGCAATTCATGGACAGTAGACAAACAAATCAAAAGACGATTAGTTGCCACAGAGATATGATTTCCCAGAAGAAAGTTGAAAGTTCCCTTGACAGCTAAAAAGACCAATGAGGAAGTTCTCAAAGCGGCCAACACAAAAAGGGAGATCATAAAAAAACATCAGAAAGAAACAATCAACATTTTTCGGGCACATCATGAGAAGAGGAAAGTTGGAATACTTGTTACAACTAGCAAAATACATGGAACGAGAGATCGCGGACAAAGAGAGAAAATACTGAATAGCTTCGTGTCATGGCATGGAAAACAGTCAACAACAGAACTGATACCATGCACTGTAGATAGAAGATTGTGGAAGGACATGATCGCTACGCCAATTGGTATAGCACATGATGATGATATAAAAAATAGATATGAGCAAAAGGAAACGATTTTTGATAAACCTAAGTGACCTGACCTGTTGCAGAATTAATGACTGATGTCAAAATAAATCTCTCTGATGAAACATAGAGAGCTGGAAATGCCAGTCCAAGATAAGAAAAATGTAGGAAATATTTGTTGAAATTCTTTGTGAAGTGAGCTTAAAACAAAATGAGATAAAGAACAAAGGCAGGCTAGCTGTTGTAACAATTAATTTGATTGGTTCTTCTGATTTGTAACAATTAATTTGATTGGTTCTTCTGAGTTGTAACAATTAATTTTGATTGGTTCTTCTGAGTCATTTGACATTTACTGTAAAATGTAAAATTATATCGTAACGGCAATGAAAATGTGATTAGTTTTCTTTTCTTTTCACCGCAGCGGCATATAGAGACTCTTCAGTACTTGTGCTCGTCACGTGGGATTGGTGATATGGAAGTCAGCAGAGCACTGTCAGGTTAGAGCTCATTTGTTGAGTGTAATGTTGATGTTGGTTTTCCCACTGTACTGTTGGCTGAAGTGTTAGTGTTGAAAGTTCCATTGTACTATTGGTTGAAGTGTTCATGTTGGATGTCTCTCTGTACTGTTGGTTGTAGTGTTGGTGTTGGATGTCCCACTGTACTGTTGGCTGAAGTGTTAGTGTTGAAAGTTCCATTGTACTGTTGGTTGTAGTGTTGGTGTTGGATGTCTCACTGTACTGTTGGTTGTAGTGTTGATGTTGAAAGTCCCTCTGTACTGTTGATTGTAGTGTCGATGTTGGATGTCCCACTGTACTGTTGGTTGTAGTGTTTGTTATGTATGTCCCGCTGTACTGTTGGCTGCAGTGTTGATGTTGAAAGTCCCACTGTACTGTTGATTGTAGAGTTGATGTTGAAAGTCCCACTGTACTGTTGATTGTAGTGTTGATGTTGAAAGTCCCACTGTAGTGTTGGTGTTCGAAGTCTCACTTTAATGTTGGTTGTAGTGTTGATGTTGGTTGTAGTGTCGATGTTGGATGTCACACTGTACTGTTGGTTGTAGTGTTGGTGTTGGAAGTCCCACTGTACTGTTTGTTGTAATGTTGATATAGGATGTACTTGTAGGGTTGATTGTAATATTGATGTTGGATGCATTTGTACTGTTGGATGTAATGTTGATGTTGGATGCATTTGTACTGTTGGATGTAATGCTGATGTTGTACATGTTAGTTTTCTTTTTTTTTTTCTGCTGATTTCATTCCTTGATTTTAACAACGATGTTAATTGTAATGTTGATATTTTAATCTAATGTTGGTTTTAGCTGTGATGTTTCTCTTGGTTAAAATGTTGATGACATCTGTAATGTTGCTGGCATCTGTAATGTTGCTGGCATCTGTAATGTTGATGACACATGTAATGTTGGTGGCATCTGTAATGTTGATGGCATCCGTAATGTAGGTGGTATCTGTAATGTTGATGACATCTGTGATGTTGATGGCATCTGTAATGTTGATGACATTTATAATGTTGATGACAACTGTAATGTTCATGACATCTGTAATGTTGATGGCATATGTAATGTTGATGACAGATGTAATGTTGATGGCATCTGTAATGTTGATGACGTATGTAATGCTGATGGCATCTATAATGTTGATGTCATATGTAATGTTGATGACATCTGTGATGTTGATGACATCGGTAATGTTGCTGGCATCTGTAATGTTGATGACATTTGTAATATTGATATCTGTAATTTTGATGACATATGCAATGTTCTTGACATCTGTAATGTTGATGACATCTATAATTTTGATGACATCTGTCATGTTCATTTTTTGTTTTATAAATTTTGGTGCTACAATCAAATGATTCTGCTTCATCTGCGATCATGACGTCATTCAGACTATGACTCTGGACTCTCTTTTGATGGCTGATGTCATCTTCATGTCTGTTGCAGTGATGAAACATTATGCTATTGGCTGTTATGTCGCACAAAGGAAATGGGCGAGGCAGGGATGCATCCTCTCGCCATGTCTCTTCAACATCTTTGCTGAGATCATCAAAGAAATGTTAGAAACGATGACAGATTTGTGAAGCTCGACCCTTTCACAGTAAATGGCGACATAATTCCAGAACACATAATCGCTTGCTACGCAGACTTCCTCTAAAACAATGTTGTCGGATTCTTCTTTCTTTCTTTTTTCTTTCTTCTTTCTTTACTCTTTCTCACTGATACCTAAACGGTGTCTGTAAAAGAGTTTGAATTGTTTATCTTATTTATCTTTATTTATTTTGATGTTATTGTTCATTGTTCACATCAAATTTATAGTTGGCAACATTAATCATCACAGACTTCCTCATTATCAATCATAATCATGTTTATTAAACTTTGTCTTTATCTTGGCACGTGATACATAATAGTGGATGCACTTCTCTTAGAATTAATGTTCTTTAATTGTGGACGTTCAAGAGACTATGGTTGATGGCTATTAAACTGTCCTAAATGCATATCTTGTGCGACATGTAACATTCAATCTCTCCATCAACCTACTTACAACTTCTTATAGGAAATATAAAGGACAACTTGGAAACACTCTCAAAACACTTACACAGCAACTAAATGTTCATATGTTGTAATTCACTTGTTCTGGCTCTGTCTACTGCTGAACTAATTTCTTAAGTCACTGATATCTTTAGTACTTTCTAGTTTGTTCCTTCATAACTTCTCAACTAACTTAAAGATTCCTAACTACTTTCTGACTTGAATTGTTCTAGATTGCGTACCTAACTAACCCAACTATTAACTCACTGAATGGCGTTCCTAACTAACTTTCTGTTCTAGTCTCAACTTATGTGCCTAAGTTACTTTCCTGACTACTGAACTACAAACTTTTCTCGTAACTTAACTTACTGAATTACGTACCTAACTAACTGTCTTCGGCAGTTCAGCCGCAGCCGGACTAAGCTTACTTCGTCTGTATTTTCTGACTCTCACTTCCTGACTAAAATTTATTGACTTAAAACCTATCGTGTTAAAGGTTAAATATTCTCACCTAACTTTACGCGTGGAATATCTGCAGCCAATGAAATCATCGCGATTATCGCGAAGTGACAACCTGCAATTGTCGCTAAGCTGACTACTCTGTGACTTCCACCTCGAAACTTGACTGATCCCTGACTTCTGCCTCAAAATGGTCAAAACAAGCTGTTTTTGTGTCTTCAATATAACCTCTGGTCAGTTTTGATCTCTCCTGAGTTTCAAAATACTGATGTTTATTTCATGACTTTGACCTGTCCTGGAAGTTGTTTGTCAAACTATTTACCTGACGGTCAAGCCATACGTTTATCCCCACTTTCACAAAAACTTGGAAACTTTCTATTCTCTAAACTTATGTCCGAGTATAAATCTACACCCTTCTTAGTCCTCGGCTTTGTCCACCACACGCTATGAACTTTCTATTCCCACAACTTGTTATTCTGTCACTAATACTGATGACCGCTATTATATGTTACTGTCATAGTCTATTAAGAAATGGGTACTTGCTGAGTTACCTGCCCCTTACTTTCATTCACCTTTACTATTACATGTCTTGGTTATATCATTTGTCGTTCTTGAGCTGCTCGAACTGTCTGACTTAGTGATTTTCCTTTGTTGTTACTTGTCTCTGTCACTGCATCTATCCATCCAGTGCAGCTTTGGTGTATTAATTTAATTATTTTACCTCTCTTTCTAGTGTACGCTAATCCTAAGATTTTTATATTCCTTTTCTTCATAAATTCAACTATTTATGTGCTTTTATCAACTAGACCACAGATGTTCCAAGTACCTATTAAACATTCGTACTGTTTTCTCATTCTCAAGTAGTAATCACACAGTGGATGGAATTCTACTTCTCTAGCACAAACAGTCACTGTTTTCGTTCGAATTTGATCACATATAAATCACAAATAAATCACAAATAAATCACAAATAAATCCGTTTGAAATCCCACACAAGAACACTTGAATTTCTTTTACTACGGGCATTGAAATTCATTTATAATTTAAATTTGACTCCCATCGCAAAAAATGCGTCGTGTTGCCAGCACAGTCGATCGATAGTCGATCGATAGTCGGATTAAAGGAGACAATTGAGTATTTAAATAAAAATAGTGAAAAGCAAAACCTGCATCTAAGCTTACAGAAAACTAAGATAATGTCCATTGACAAAACAAAAATCAAACCCAAAACAAAGTCATCATCAACAATGAAGAACTTGAAATTGTAACAAGATATGAATATCTGCGATCTGTAGCAACTAACAATGGAGACTGTCAGAAAGAGATCAAAAGAAGATTAGCAATAGGAACATACACATTTAACGTCATGAAGAATATGTGGTACAATAACAGGAAGGCAGTAAAATTATAATTACTGAGGACACTTATCTTCCAGATAGCAACATATGGATGTGAATCACGGACAATCTCGCAATCAGCAAGGATGAAAGTCGATTAATTTGAAAAAGAATGCTGCATAAAATCCTTATGATATATTGGATAATGAAAAAGAGCAATGAAGACATATTAAATGGTTTAAACATTAAAAAGAACTGGCTTATAAACACCAATCTACTGAGGAAATTACAATACTAAAGTTACGTCAAATGACGCAGCGGGCTGGAAAAAAACAATAATAGAAGGCACGGTTCTTGGTCGACTCATTAGGGGCAGACCAAGAAGAAATGTGGTTTTAAGACATCAAGGAGACCCTGAAATTGACAACAGAAGAAGTGGGAGATCTGGCTAGAGACAGGAATTATTACAGGGGGATGTGGTTATTCTGTGGTAGATCGGACTAGAGACAGAGATTATTTACAGGCGGGATGTGGGTAACGCAACGTTCTCTGGGAGATCTGGCTAGAGACAGAGATTCTTTCAGACGGGCTGTGGTGAATGCAACGTTCTGTATGAGATCTGGCTAGAAACAGAGATTCTTTCAGACGGGCTGTGGTGAATGCAACGTTCTATATGAGATCTGGCTAGAGACAGAGATTCTTTCAGACGGGCTGTGGTGAATGCAACTTTCTGTGAGAGATCTAGTTAGACACAGATATTCTTTCAGACGGGCTGTGGTGAATGCAACGTTCTGTATGAGATCTGGCTAGAAACAGAGATTCTTTCAGACGGGCTGTGGTGAATGCAACGTTCTGTATGAGATCTGGCTAGAGACAGAGATTCTTTCAGACGGGCTGTGGTGAATGCAACTTTCTGTGAGAGATCTAGTTAGACACAGATATTCTTTCAGACGGGCTGTGGTGAATGCAACGTTCTGTATGAGATCTGGCTAGAAACAGAGATTCTTTCAGACGGGCTGTGGTGAATGCAACTTTCTGTGAGAGATCTAGTTAGACACAGATATTCTTTCAGACGGGCTGTGGTGAATGCAGCGTTCTGTATGAGATCTGGCTAGAAACAGAGATTCTTTCAGACGGGGTTTGGTGAATGTCACGTTCTGTGGGAGACCTGACTAAAAACAGAGATTCTTTCAGACGGGCAGTGGTGAATGCAACGTTCTGTATGAGATCTGGCTAGAGACAGAGATTCTTTCAGACGGGCTGTGGTGAATGTCACGTTCTGTGGGAGATCTGGCTAGAAATAGAGATTCTTTCAGACGAACTGTGGTGAATGCAACGCTCTGTGGGACATCTGGCTAGAGACAGAGATTCTATTAGATGGGCTGTGGTGAAATCAACGTTCTGTATATGACACGCGATGTGATGAAGGTTATTCTATTGCTGTCTGCTGTAATGATGATATTTGTTATAAAGCTCTTGCCGATTAAAATGTTACGAACTCCTACACTGTGTAACTGATTCTATTACTTACTGTGTATTGCATGTGACGAGTTCAAGTAATGACACGTTTATAGTCCGTTCAGAAATTCATAACCACACTTGAATTAGCTTTACGTGATAACCGTTTGTTATTTTGCTTTCAACTTTTGCATGTAATCTTATAATATTGATGTCGTTATAGAAATATTTTTTGCTCTGAGAAATTTGATCTAGTTTAAAAGTTTTCTTCTTTAGGCTATATTAAATTCACCCTGTTCGAATTTGACACCATTTTAGGATATATACATTAATTTGGTGCGGTCGTTCACGTAAAATAGTTTGGTTATTGCAGAAACACTAAGTTCAGGAAAATCCCGTGCACAAAACTGAATTGTTATTGAACGAGATGACGCACCACGGCCTGGGCATTAATTACCGAAGGGAAGGCGTATCTTTATTAATTTTGTGAAGACTCAGCAGACAATTTGTTGACTTTAAATACCAACATTTATATCTAAATTACAATGAGTTTGAAATGCAAATTTATAACTATGCAAAAGGTTACTGTTTTACTATATCAGCACTTCCTTAGGGAATTCAAGATGGGACAAAGTGCCTACTGCATCAAATACAAAAGAGCAAATTAGGACATGGCTTGCGAATGAAAATGTCAAATTTGACGACACATATTTAAAATCCGAATTGTTACAACTTGTGAAGAATACGAATAAGAAAAAGGTGTACAATGTTGACAAAATCATTGAGAAATACGGCCACACTAATTGTAACCAATTGAATTCATGTTTGCAAATACACATAACGAACAACACCCACAATTAAGCACTATGTAGATACGCTTCTATAGTCCGTTCAGATTCGTTTGCCTAGACATTAATTTATTTTTTTCAAAAACTTATTGTTCATTTGCATTGATCTTTTGAAGTTAGGTTTAGAATACTAATGTCGCTATAAAAATATTTTTTTATCAAAGAAATGTGATCCAGTTTCAAAGATGCCTTATTTAACCTATATTAAAAAAAAGTTAATCGATATTATAAACACCGGCGGGATTATGTAGATGCTTACATCTCACAGCTGATTCTTTAACATATAGGCATGACCTTCACGGATGAATGCGCACCGTCCTAAAATAGTTATGTTTCCACTATAAATTTTTATAAAGAAATGTTACATATGAAATTTCCCGTTTAGCACAAAATGACATTTTAGCCGAAACCGGAAATTATGTGACGTCAAAATCACGGCCGTAGACTCGAGTTCGAGTCATAATTCAGAGGCAAATCTCAATATTTACAGAAAGGAGGCGGCACTATCCATATTATCTTCTGCAAGTCTATGTGAGAATGAATATAAAGGCAAAATATTTTTACTGAGCATAACATTGCTATAAAGATTTATCAATACTTCTGCAGAGAGCGTAAAAAGGGACATCTTTATTGTTCTTTATCAAACCCTGAGAAGAGAACAATGCATATTTTAGGTTTGTGTAAACGTTCATTTGATCGAATAGTTAAAGGAAGCGGATATTTATTGCCAACAAATGCAAGAAAGCAAGGAAGGAAAGAAACGTTAGACAGTTTTGATAAGGACCTAGTAAAAAGAGAAATCTGTCGAATGTTTGATATAAACGAAGAAGTGACACTTAGAAAGTTGAAGCTTTGGCTGAAAACTAACAACGACATTGAAATATCAAAAACTTCATTATGGAAAATATTAAGAAGTGCAGGCTTCACCTTTAGAAAGTATGCTGGTGGAAAAAACATTATTTGTGAGAAGCCACATCTAGTAGCTCTTAGAAGCAAGTATTTACGTGAAGTGAAGGAAATGCGCGAAAATGATTATGATATTGTTTATTTAGATGAAACTTGGATCAACGCTCATCATACAAATGAAAAAAAATGGCAGTTAGCAGATGGAAGTATTAAAAGATCAGTACCAAGCAGTAAAGGGCAACGTTTGATAGTTGCACATGCAGGTAGCAGACATAATGGGTTGTTGCAGAATGCTCATCTCGTTTTCATTTCAAAATCCAAATACAATAGAGACTACCACTCCGAAATGAATGGGCACATATTTAAAGACTGGATCGAGAAAAGTATCCTTCCAATATTAGATCGACCTTCTTGTCTGATAATGGACAATGCTTCATACCATAACGTAGTTAACGTAGAAGATAGAATCCCAACATCATCAAGTACAAAAGATGCAATCAAAACGTGGCTCATAAAAGAACACATACAAGTTAACGACAGCTACTTGAAACCCGAATTGCTTAGCCTTGTAAAACAGACACAACGTACAAAGATATTTAAAATAGACAAGTTAATTCAAGAACATGGCCATAGATGTTTGAGACTACCTCCATATCATGCACACTTAAATCCTATAGAACTAGTTTGGGCAAAAGTTAAAGGACACGTAGCATATACAAATAAAACTTTCAAATTATGCGATGTTGAGACACTTACAAATCAGGCTCTATCAAATATAAATAAAGACTACTGGGTAAAATGTGAGGATCATGTGTTACGACAAGAAGAGGAATATTGTAAAAAGGATGGTTTGTTGTTTGTTCAGCCGAAAGCAGTAATCGACCTATTTGACTCGTCTGATTCTGAATGATCATTACTCTGATTAAGTCTACAGATAAATAGTTTGATTTGCAAAATTTCCTAGTTGATTTGTTAAACAGTTTATTGTTCAAGACCACCCAAGCAATCAAAAATATGTTATAAGCAAACCAACAACCATTACATTGAATGGAAGCCTGCTTGAGTCAGTACAGAAGTTCAGCTATCTTGGATCCACTATTACAGCCACACTTTCCTTAGATGAGGAACTAAATGTACGTATTTGAAAGGCAGCGACAACATTTGGGAAACTCACACCAAGAGCATGGAACTATATCAAATTGACTCTACGAACAAAAGTTCTATGTATAATTTAAAATTTGTATACTTGCCACCCAGTAAAATTTTATGGACACGCCTATGGGTCATCGTTGCACTAGATTACTGTAAAACATTTTGATTAGGGTCAAAATAATAGTTACATGGGCAAAGATCAAAGGAATTCGCCGCTTTAAGAAAACCGTTATAGCTAGACATCGAGTAACACATATGTTCTCGTGACACGGACATTTTAACACCGTATGCCAAAAATCATGTGAAATCATCAAGAACTTTTTGAATTATAAATCATAACATCTCGGCAAACGATTCTGAACGGACTATAATATCTATCTACTGTATTGATTCCCTGTTAGAGCTGTTATAACTGTGACACGACGCTGTATTTTTCTCTTCTATCCTTCCTCCATTGCCGTTGGCGTCGAGGGTAGATACAATCTGCGATTCTTTGCTCTTCTGTTGGCCTCTTCTGGTGTTATCCCTCCTAGTGACTCTAGTAACCCCCTTATCCATCTCTTTCTCGGTCTTCCTCTTAATCTGGCGTTTTCGTAGCGTTTGTTTATGGCTCTTTCAGTCATTGTTAGTTCTTTTTGTCTTGTTATGTGGCCGAACCGATTTATCTGTTGTTTCTTTATGTATTCGATGGCTGGTTCAATTTCGAGTTTCTTCCTCAGGTCAGTGTTTCTTACTCTGTCCCTTAAGCTGTTTCCTGTCATTCTTCTGTCACATTTCATTTCGGTGGTCGTTATCTTTCTTATTGTTCTAGAGTCCAGCGTCCAATTCTGGCACTGATGGCACAGAGTTGGTAGAAAAATTTATTTGTATATTGCCCTTTTTGCTTCCGTAGTTATTGCTTTGTTTTTCAATAGTGTTGATACTTGGCCTATAACTTGTCATGCTTTGTTGCACCTTATATCTATCTATGTCTCTTGGTTATTGTCTTGTGTTAACGTGATACCCAGATATTTAAAATTGTCTACTTGTTTCAATCTAAATGACGCTGGCTTATGAGATAAATCGAAAGCAAATTGAGGATGGTGCTGCGCAACTCATCTTAGCTGAAAGAAATGTGCTAATGCACAAGGATTCATACTTTAATGTCTTCTGACAATTTGATTTGAGTGTCATGGCACGAGTGTTCCTTTTATTGTATTCATCATCATCATCATCATCTTCAGGCGCATGTCTTTTATTATATTCAGAATAACAAAATGGGCCAGAATTACTAGGCATCAGTAGGACACCTCAACATCAAGCACCATGCCTGCTGGTGTAGGTAATCATGTCTCTCCACAACTTTCGATCTCGACAGTTATTTATCATTTCTGTTGTTGACCTTCTGCCAAGCCATTCTCTTAAAAAAAATAATAAAGTACCCCGTCACGCCAAGTGGTGTATAGGGAATATGGTGTTAGTGACCATAAATTTTACAGACCTTCGGCACATGATTTTTGGGGTAATATGGTCGGTATTACGCCCGTGCCGCCTTACTTTCCCAGAAAAAAAAATCCGGTACCCATTAAAGGCTGGGTGAACCGGAAGCCGTCGGTTGGGATCAAACCCAACCTCTTGTCCTTTGTAGTCCAGTTCACTATCCACTGAGCTATCACGGCTCCCCATTCTCTTAAGCTGTCTGGTATCTTTTCTCTTTGCTTCCCTCTTCGTCCCTTAACTTTCCCAGTTGTCACAATATAATCCAGCTACTCCCTTCTCATTACATGGCCAAAAAATGATGATTGTTTCTTTTTAATGTTGGAAATTATCTGTCTTTTTGCTTTCCCCTCTTTCATAACGTTTTCATCACTCTTCTTATCTGTCCATTGTATTCTCAACATTTTTCTGTAAAACCATATTTCTACAGCTTTCAGTGCTTTTCTTGTCTTTTATCCTATTGTCCATGATTCACATCCATATGTTAAGACTAGCCCTACATAACATGTATATACATACATATATTTTTTTTCATAGTTATTATTTTTTTCTATTATTCAGGTGACTCCAGCGGCGGATCGCATAAGAACGGCCCAGGAGGTGGGCTAGCTAGCATGATGGCTCTAGGTAAACTTGCATTCCAGGCAGCAGACGCCCTTGCTCCCATCTCCAACGGCAACAAGAAAGGCAAAACTGGCGACTCTTCCCCCGCTTTATCATCAAACGCCACCAGCCCATACAGCTCACCAATCAGATCCGACTATGTCGAGATCAAATCCGTCTCCGATAACAACAACGCCCTCTTGAAAAACCAAAACGAAACGGTTACCAAGGAAACTAAATCTGTCGAAAACGAGGCTCCAAATCAACTTCCTGTTGACCCGGAAAATGTAACAATTCATATCAACGGGTCTGGTCCTCCAAAAGACAAAAAGGCAACTGACAAGTACACAGCTAGTATCAACCTATCCGACATTGATGATAAAGAAAGCAACGACAATACATTTGACTCTCGATTATGACGTGTTAACCCTAAATATACTGTTATATTTACTGCATTACACATGTCCCCTATGCAAATTATAATCGTACAATAGTGTGTCCAAGGATGCCAGGTGTATTCTGTTGGTTTCGTTACGTGATCTCATGAGGTGGTAATGGGAAAATATGAAGATATATTCAAAATATATAAAGAAGGAAAAGACAAAGGAATGAAAGAAAACGAGAAACGTAAAACTATAATAAAATGCACAAGAAAAAAACAGATGCAAAGTAAAGCAAAACGAATAAAGAGAAACACACTAAAAAAAACAGGATTAAAATCATAATAACAAATAAGCATATTCAAGAGAAAACACACAAAGGAGAAATATATTGGAGAGAAAATTGAAAAGAGAAACGTGAACTTAATAAGGAAAAACAGATACATACACCAATAATTAATAACATCAGTAAAATTCAGAAAAAGAATAACCAAGGAAAAACTGGTATAAGTATAAGGAGCAAGATGTTAACTCACATAAAAATATACAAATTCAAGAAAAGAAAACATGTATAGACACAGGGAGGGTAGAAACAGATTGAAATTAAATAACATGTAGAATAAAGAGAAAACATGCAGAGTCACGATAAAAAGAATGCAGAAACAAGAGAAAACAGTAGTAGAATGAGGACAACACATACACAATAAAGATAAAACATGCAGAATCGAGAGAAAACAGTAAAACGAGCATGAGAAAATATGTATAATCAAGAGGTTACATGCAGAATCCAGAAAAAAAAACATGCAAAAACAAGAGAAAGCTTACAGATTAGCAAAAAAACATGCAAAAACAAGAGAAAGCTTACAGATTAGAAAAAAAACATGCAAAAACAAGAGAAAGCTTACAGAATAGAAAAAAAACATGCAAAAACAAGAGAAAGCTTACAGAATAGAAAAAAACATGCAAAAACAAGAGAAAGCTTACAGAATAGAAAAAACATGCAAAACAAGAGAAAGCTTACAGAATAGAAGAAAACAAACTAAATCAAGAGAAAGATTACATAAACAAAAGAAAGTTTATAGAATAGAAAGCAGAAACACACAATGTCAATAGAAAGCTTACAGATTCAAGAGAAAACATACAGAATCAAGAGAAGGTATACATAATCAAGAGAAAACATACAGAATCAAGATAAGGCATACATAATCAAGAGAAAACATACAGAATCAAGAGAAGGCAAACATAATCAAGAGAAAACATACAGAATCAAGAGAAGGCATACATAATCAAGAGAAAACATACAGAATCAAGAGAAGGCATACATAATCAAGAGAAAACATACAGAATCAAGAGAAGGCATACATAATCAAGAGAAGGCATACATAATCAAGAGAAAACATACAGAATCAAGAAAAACAATAACAGAATTAACTGATATTTCTTCAACAAATTGACAGTAACTATTTATAGTTTTTATAAGGTTGATTGTGGTTGATTGCAGTTCCGGCCATCGTCATATAATAAAAATGATTGTAGTCCAAATATATTTTTATAATTTGATAATAACCACAGTATAATTCTCTTAAGATATGTTAGTCAACGACTGAGTTTCAGAATTTTAGACTCTAATTCACCTCACACCATCTCCCATCAGCAAGTAAAAAAGTAGAGTACCCCCGTCACACCAAGTGGTGTATAGGGAATATGGTGTTAGTGACCATACATTTTACATAACTTCGGCACATCATTTTTGGGGTAATGTGGTCGGTATTACGCCCGTGCCGCTTTGCTTTCCCAGAAAAAAATCAGGTGCCCTTTTAATGCTGGGTGAACTCGGAAGCGATCGATTATGATCGAACCCTACCCCTTGTCCTTTGTAGTCCAGTTCACTAACCACTGAGCTATCGCGGCTCCCATCAGAAATATGATTAACCAAGACTTAATTGAACAATTATGTAAATAATAAATCATGATTGTATAGTGCAAATGGGAAATCATGATTGTGCTATTCTATGATTGTTTCAAATCATTACATAACATTAGTCCGGCTTGCTGCCTGAGCTACTGCGTTTAGTGCTCTGTGCACACCGTGGGCTGTGCGTTTCATCCGTTTTGATCGTGTTTCGATATTCCAATTGCTTACGATGAATGATGATATCGTATGACGGGGAACAGATGGATGTTTTCACTTTCTGTGCGGTTTCGCCTTATGTTTTTTGGCGTGTACTGAGACTGCTATGATGGGGACTGCAGCTACCTTTCTTTGTATGGGAGATGAGATATTAATTCAGATGATTCCACTGGCACGGGTGGTTGAGCAATTAAGGATTTTAATTCGTTTGCAGTGATACCGGGGCCTTCCGTAACCCTAAACATATCCTTACATAACATTGTATACATTCTGTCACAAAGTGACTAAGTTTCAGTGAACGTAATTAGATGTAATTAGATGTAACTATGCTAAAATATAGGTGTGTGTGTGTGTAATGTGTGAATTACAACTGTTACACATAGTATAATTTACCTTACATGCTACATTCTAAGGGGAGATCATCAACATTCTACACAATGCTAAACATTCTACACAATGCTAAACATTCTACACAATGCTAAACTTTCTACAAATATTCAAAATGATTTTATGAATGTATTCTACAGCTGTGCTACTGCTTTGATACCAATATATACATCACATGTGTTTGTTCATGATATTTTAGTATTCTTCGTAAATTGACTCAGCTGTGAACTATACCTTGAGCGTAAATCTGTTGCCGTAAATTTAAAATAATCATAAGAGACGCTACAATGTAAATTTGTTCCATTTTTGTAGTTAAATCATGATTATTTTATGATTATTTAATAATTTTTAAATAATTTTATGATTACTTTTTTATTTTACCTTATTATTATTTTTCTTAATTTTATGATTAATTTATGATTATTTTATGATTTTTTTTTAAATTTGTTTTTGATTATTGTATTATTATTTTTGATGTTTTTATGATTTTTTAAAATTATTTTATGATTATTTGTTACTTATTTTATTATTATTTCACCCAAGAAAGAGTTACATTTGTTACATTTTGAAATGTTTTCTCAGAAACGTTACTGAATGAAAATATCAGCAGCTTTAGCATAAAATATTCTAGAATATTCATGTGTTTGTTCAGTGTTCCAAATTAGAACCACTACAAAAAATAATCAATCTCAAGATTGAGAGGAACGTATTGTCACAAGTACATCGTCAGTTATAAACGTTGCAACATTTTTATCCTAGAACTAAAATATAACTTTGAGATTAGAACAAGCAGTTGTGATATTTATATATATATGTTATGTAGAGCCAGTTTTAACATATTGATGTGAATAATGGTCAACAGGACAACAGACAAGAAAAATCACTGGAGGCTGTAGAAATGTTGTTTTAAAGAAGAATGTTGAGAATACCACGGACAGCTAAGAAGAGTAATGAAAACTTTCTGAAAGAGCAAAAAGAGAACTAATTTCCAAAATTAGGAAAAAACAATCATCATTTATTTATTGGCCATGTAATGAGAAGGGAACAGCTGGAATATATTGTGACAACTGGGCAAATTAAGGAACGAAGAGTAAGAGGGAAGCAAAGAGAAAAGATACCAGACAGCTTAAGATAATGGCTTGGCAGAAGGTCAACAACAGAAATTATAAATAACTGTCGAGATCGAAATTTGTGGAGAGACATGATCACCTACGCCAGCAGGCATGATATTTGATGATGGGGATATATATCTCTATATATTGCCAGGTAAAAGCCATACCAGTAAACGAATGGATTAAGACATTGGCCAAGGATAAGACAAACACCGTGGAAACCAAATGAGAATATTACACGACAGGCATGTTTTTGGAATCCCCAGAGGATGAGACAAAGAGGAAGACCAAAATTTACTTGGAAAAGACTGGTAAAAGCAGAGATGAAGATGACGGGGAAGACATGACATGGAATGATTTTAAGAGAATGACATGAAACAGAACGGCTTGGAAAGTGATTTTTGAAGACCTATGCTCCACATCAATTAAAAGATATATATATATATATATATATATATATATATATATATATATATATATATATATATATATACATATTTTAAGAGAAAGAAAGAGAGGGAGAGAGAGAGAGAGAGAGAAAGTGGGAGTGAGTGAGAGAGAAAGTATGTACATTCTGTTAAAAATAGATGTTACATTTCTATGCTGGAATATATAAAATCAGGTTTATGCAGATACCGTTGTATGCTATCATTATAAATAATTATATTTTTATGAGTTGATGCAACATATAACATACATAAGAATGTATTCATATTTCATTTCTATATTCTGTACAAACCCATTACTGAAACATAATTAATTTGACAATTTTGGGTTACGTTTTCGTTATATGGATTTAACGTATACCGGGTCTACGTTGAACGAAAAGCTAAATACATGTTTTCGGTATACGGTCTTCCCTAGATGTTGCTGGACCTTATTTATTTACTTTTCACGAGAACACATCACAGCAACACAGTGCATTATTTATTAGAGCTTGTGAAAGTAGAGTTTGTAAAGTAGATTTTGTAAAGTAGAGTTTGTTGTAATGTAGTTTATGATGTAGTTTTGTGTGCTGCACTTTTGAAAAGTAGTAGTGTTGCACTGTAGCATAAAGTAATACGTGAATGCTACATAAGTTGTTTGTAGTATAAGGACAAGAGAAGTAAGTTGTTTGTAGTAAAAGGACAAGAGAAGTAAGTTGTTTGTAGTATAAGGACAAGAGAAGTAATTTGTTTGTAGTATAAGGACAAGAGAAGTAAGTTGTTTGTAGTATAAGGACACGAGAAGTAAGTTGTTTGTAGTATAAAACAAGAGAAGTAAGTTGTTTGTAGTATAAGGACAAGAAAAGTAAGTTGTTTGAAGTATAAAGACAAGAGATGTAAGTTGTTTGTAGTATAAGGACAAGAGAAGTAAGTTGTTTGTAGTATAAGAACAAGAGAAGTAAGTTGTTTATAGTATAAAGACAAGAGAAGCAAGTTGTTTGTAGTATAAGGACAAGAGAAGTAAGTTGTTTGTAGTATAAGGACAAGAAAAGTAAGCTGTTTGCAGTATAAGGACAAGAGAAGTAAGTTGTTTGTAGTTTAAATATATGAGAAGTTAGTTGTTTGTAGTATAAGGACAAGAGAAGTAAGCTGTTTGTAGTATAAGGACAAGAGAAGTAAGCTGTTTGTAGTTTAAATATATGAGAAGTTAGTTGTTTGTAGTATAAGGACAAGAGAAGTAAGCTGTTTGTAGTTTAAGGACAAGAGAAGTAAGCTGTTTGTAGTTTAAATATATGAAAAGTGAGTTGTTTGTAGTATAAGGACAAGAGAAGTAAGCTGTTTGTAGTATAAGGACAAGAGAAGTAAGCTGTTTGTAGTTTAAAGACATGAGAAGTAAGCGGTTTGTAGTTTAAAGTCATGAGAAGTAAGCTGTTTGTAATTTAAAGACTTCAGAAGTAAGCGGTTTGGTTAAATGCATGGAAGGTATTTTGTTAAATTCATAATTGAGTCTTTATAACACATTATCCTAAGACCAAGGTAGCATTTCATAAAATGCAAAACGTTCTGTGCAACAAGTCTATGTCAATAGATATGTAAAAGAGAATTCATAGTTGCTATCATCATCATCAATTACCGTGCGTGCTGGGGTAGGTGATCATGTCTCTCCACAACTTCCGATCTCGACAGTTATTTATCATTTCTGTTGTTGACCTTCTGCCAAGCCATTCTCTTAAGCTGTCTGGTATCTTTTCTCTTTGCTTCCTTCTATCTCTTCGTCCCTCAATTTTTCCAGTTGTTGAAATATATTCCAGTTGTTCGTTCCCTCCTCATTACATGGTCAAAAAATGATGATTGTTTCTTCCTAATATTGGAAATTAGCTCTCTTTTTGCCTTGACCTCTTTCAGAACGTTTTCATTACTCTTCTTAGCTGTCCATGGTATTCTCAACATTCTTCTGTAAAACCACATTACTACATCCTCCAGTGATTTTCTTGTATGTTGTCCTATAGTCCATGAGCCACATCCATATTTTCTCTCTCTCTCTCTCTCTCTCTCTCTCTCTCTCTCTCTCTCTCTGCGATCAGGACTAAATCAGAGCAGGATTCCAGACTCTCACATGAAGTCAGCTGTCAGGTTAAGTGTGTTGATCGCCCTCACAGACAGAACATCACAATTAGAGTCTGCCAGATCCACTCCGATCGAAGACCCGTTAAAACGTTGCACTGTGTTCTGCGCCAGTGGCCCAGTGCATCCGATTTCAGCCAGCATTTTATTCAGGTTTGCATTCCTTAGCCTTTGATTGTTCCCAATCTTCCTGCAAGGCAACAGATGATCTTTTCTGTAGGGGGATTCTGCCCTTAGATGGTCGGCCCTCCCAGGTTTACGAGCACCATCTGCCCGAGTCACTAGAGGTGACTAACACAGACATGCACACACAAAGATTTGAGATGTGACTAACACAGACATACACACAGCGATACGAGGCATGACTAACACTGACACACACCAAGATATATGACACATGCCTAACATAAACATGCGCATAAAAATATGAGATATGACTGACATAGACATGCACACACAAAGATATGACACATGCCATATTTTCAATTGGCTCTATACGACTGACTCTACTCGTTGGTATATAGAGTAAATTAATAATTATGGAGGTAAATCTTATTTTGTGGATATTCAAATGAAAAAAAAAAAACGATTATTGGTCACAGAGATGAAATTTCTCAAAATTATTTTGAGGATTCGCTGGACAGCTAAAAAGACCAACGAAGATATTCTCAAAGAGGCACAAACAGAAATGAAACTCCTGAAAACATCAGAAAGAAAAAAAATCGATATTTTTAATGGCACATTATGAGAAGAGAAATGTTAGAATACTTGGTTACAACTAGCAAAATACAGGGAAAGAAAGATCGGGGACGGCAAAGTGAAAATATATCTGATTTTAGGTTGCAGCACGGTAAATAGTCAACACCAGAATTGATACGATGTACTGTGGATAACATCCATTAATGAAGGCCTGTATCCACATGATCGCCATCATTAATTAATGGATGATGCGCAGAATAAAACGATGGAAACGGGTAGACAGAATAACTAAAATAGAATTATGGAAATGTACCAGTCAAATACCAGTGGATAAAGAGATACAGCGAAGACGATGGCGCTGGATAGGACACACACTACGGAAGCCAACTGAGAGTATTACACAACAATGCCCTTTTCTGAAATCCCCAAGGAAAAGGACAATGGGGAAGGCCAAAATATTCTTGGATAAAACAGAGAGAAGCAGAGATGAAGATAATGGGAAATACATGGAATGAACTTAAACGAATGGCAAGAAACAGAACGGCTTGGAAAGTGTTTGTTGAAGACCGATACTCCACAGGGAGCTGAAAAGGTAGAAGAAGAAGAGACTGTGGATAGAGAATTGTGGAAGGACATGATCGCCTGCGTCAACTGGTATGACACATGATGATGATGTGTCATTATGGTTTTCATGACAGCTTTTTGTTCTGTAAAGTCAGCTGTTTGTGCACTTTAACGTTTATGGTAGACTAACTAAATATCTGGGAACAATGTTAACCTAAGATGGTGGATGTACAACAGAGGTGAGATGCAGAATGACTCAGGCAAAAGCAGCTTTCCAAAAAAATGAGAAATATACTATGCAATCCGTTTTTAACAAAAATGAAACAAGAAAAAGAGTTCTTAAATGTTATGTAGAGCCAGTCGTAACATATTGACGTAATTATATAGACCATATTTATATATAGACTATAGGACAACGGACAATAAAGCCACTGGAGGTTGTAGAAATGTGGTTTTACTGAAGAATGTTGAGAATACAATAGACAGCTAAGACGAGTAATGAAAACGTTCTGAAAGAGGTCAAAGCAAAAAGAGAGCTAATTTCCAATATTAGGAAGAAACAATCATCATTTTGTGGCCATGTAATGAGAAGGGAACAGCTGGAATGTATTGTCACAACTGGAAAAATTGAGGGACGAAGAGATAGAGAAAAGGACAGATAAAAGATACCAGACAGCTTAAGAGAATGGCTTGGCAGAAGGTCAACAACAGAAATAATAAATAACTGTCGAGATGGAAAGTTGTGGAGACACGTGTTCACCTATGCCAGCAGGCACGATACTTGATGATGATGATACTAATTATAAATTAAATTTGTTAAAGACTTTATTTCAAAAAAAATATAGAAACTTGTCATCTTGCTTTTGTAGTTAGTCTTTCGCTTAAAGGGATGGTAGCTCGCCTATAGCTTCTGGTTATGGTTGTCAATTATATCTGGAATATATGATAATCTGCAAACGTTTCTCTTTATTAAAGTTATCTATGGCTTCATGTTATGATAAGCTGTCTGTATATATATCATTTTTTTATATTATGTAAGTAACAATTTTCAAATGCAATATATATTATTATGTTTGATGCAAACCACATGGAAATGTCACAAGAGCACTTTCAAATCCCTCCGAACTGTAAGGCACTTTAGGAAAAAATATAAGATTACTACTACATTATACATTCAGTTATTACTTTATTTACTAATGTAATATAATGTAATATAAGAGACAGCTGTTGAATCAATGTTCACACCTAAATCAACCCAGACATAAAAACGGATTTCCGTTCATTCCAAAGCATCAGTGACGCATGCCATTATTTCTGCGTTCTGCGCGTGAGTAATGACTCAATTATTGTGTGAACTTGTCCATATCAAGCTTTCTGTGATCTCTTATTATACTTAATGTGCGGGCTTTTGATATAAAATGATGGTGTAAGAGACATTACATATATCTGTAGAGTGTAAGAGATGTTACACCTCTGTAGAGTGTAAGGAATGTTACAGCTCTGTAGAGTGTAAGAGATGTTACACCTCTGTAGAGTGTATGAGATGTTAGACCTCTGTAGAGTGTAAGAGATGTTCCACCTCTGTAGAGTGGAAGAGATGTTACACCTCTGTAGAGTGTATGAGATGTTAGACCTCTGTAGAGTGTACGAGATGTTAGACCTCTGTAGAGTGTACGAGATGTTACACCTCTTCAGAGGGTACGAGATATTACACCTCTGTAGAGTATATGATATGTTACATCTCTGTAGAGTGTATCAGATGATACAATTCTGAAGAGGGTAAGAGAAGTTACACATCTGTAGAGCATAATAGATTTTTACAATTCTGTAGAGTGTGAGAGATGCTACACCTCTGTAGAGTGTGAGAGATGCTACACCTCTGTAGAGTGTATGAGATTTTACATTTCTCTAGTGTATCTTTAACCTTTCAGCTCCGTATGGAGCATATGTCTTCAACAAACACTTTCCAAGCTCTTCTGTTTCTTGCCATTCTTTAAAGATAATTCCATGTCTTCCCCATCATCTTCATCTCTGCTTCTATCTGTCTTCTTCAAGAATTCCTGGGTCTTCATCTTTGTCTTTTCCCCTGGGGGTCACAAAAATGGTCTGTTGTGTAATACTCTCGGTTGGCTTCCGCAGTGTGTGTCCTATCCAGCACCATCGTCTTCGCTGTATCTCTTTATCCACTGGTATTTGACTGGTACATTTCCATAATTCTATGTTAGTGATTTTATCCCGCCATTTCCATCCTTTTATTCTGCTTAAGCATCCATTAATGAAAGTGTGTATCTTCTTGATTGTCAATTTTGTTGTTCTCCATGTTTCACAGCCATATAATAGGACTGACTTAACATTGGAGTTGAAAATTTTTATTTCTGTATTTAATCTAATTTCTTTGGACTTCCATATGTTTCCCAGTGCAACGAAAGCTCTTGCTTTTGATATCCTTGCTTTGGTATCTAATTTAACAAAGTAATCTAAGGTATGCTGATGATACAGTCTTAACCGCTAAAAGCGAAAATGAACTACAAGAAATTTTGGACATTATAGTGAAAGAAAGCAAAAATAAAGGACTCAGCCTTAATAGCAAAAAGACAGAAGTAATGGTAAAAACAAATAAAAAGACATCACCTCAGTGCAAAATAAAGACAAGTGGAACAATATTAAAACAAGTAAATGAATTTAAATATTTGGGAACTTTGTTAACCTCAGACGGAAGATGTACAAAAGAGGTGAGATGCAGGATGGCTCAGACAAAAGCAGCTTTCCAAAAAATGAGGAAGATACTATGCAATCCATTTTTGACAATAGAAACAAGAAAAAGAGTTCTTAAATGTTACGTACAGCCAGTCTTAACATATGGATGCAAATCATGGACAATAGGACAACAGACAAGAAAATCACTGGAGTCTTTAGAAATGTGGTTTTACAGAATAATGTTGAGAGTAACAAGGACAGCTAAGGAGAGTAATGAAGATGTTCTGAGAGAAGTCAAAGCAAAAAGAGAGCTAATTTCCAATATTGGGAAGAAACAATCATCATTTTTTGGCCATGTGATGAGAAGAGAACAACTGGGATATATTGTAGCAACTGGAAAAATTGAGGGACGAAGAGATAGAGGGAAGCAAAGAGAAAAAAAAATACCGGACAGCTTAAGAGAATGGCTTGGCAGAAGGTCAACAACAGAAATGATGAATAGCTGTCGAGATCGGAAGGTGTGGAGAGACATGATCACCTACGCCAGCAGGCCCGGTACTTGATGATGATGATATTGTCATCATTTTCTGTTCCTCCCTCTTTATCTATATTACTGCCCAGATATATGTAAGATTGTACGTCTAGTAGAGGTATTTCTCCTAGTTTTATTTGCTTATTGCCAACTGTATAATTCTCATAATGTTGGTCTTATCTCTATTAATCTTCAGTCCCAGCTGTTGTGATCTCTAATCAAGTATGTTCATTTTATCCTGCATCTGTTGATGGCTGTTTGATAGGAGAGCTATGTCATCAGCAAAGTCTAAATCATCAAGTTGTTTGGTCAGTGACCACTGGATTCCATTTCTGTTGTTTTGAGTTATTCTCATAATCCAATCTATGGCCAGTAGAAAGAGAAATGGGGACAGAAGGCATCCCTGCCTTACTCCTGTTCTTATTTCAAATGCTTCTGTATGCTGCCCTTCATGCACCACACTACATTTCGTTCCTTCATACATTGTTTTTATCAGGTTAATAAACTTTATGGGGATTCCGTAATGACTCAGCAACTTCCAAAGCATTCTTCTGTCTAAACTATCAAATGCCTTTTCGTAATCTATGAATCCAATATAAAGTGGGGATTTTAGTTCTAAACTTTGTTCAACTATTATACGTAGAGTAGTTATTTGATCAGCACATGATCTGTTCTTCCTAAAACCTACTTGTTCATCTCTCAAATGTTTCTCTATGGCCTCTTTTAGTCTCTCCAGAATGATTCTGCTTAATATTTTTCCTGGCACTGATAGTAGCATAATTCCCCTATAATTTGTGCACTCATGTAAAATTCCTTTCTTTGATAGTTTGATCATATAACCTTCTTTCCCGTCCTTAGATATTTCTTCCCTCTCCCAGATTTTATCTAATAGATCATGTAACATCTTGGTAGAGGTGTTAATATCTGCTTTGATGGCTTCCGAAAGAATTTCATCTGGTCCTGTGGCTTTACCATTTTGTAATAGATTGATGGCTTTCATTATTACTTCTTTGCTTGTTTTTCCACAGTTAACGTGTAACTATTCTTTCGCTGGTGGTATATCTGGAGGATTTCTCTATTGTATGAAATATTACAATTCTGTAAAGTGTATGAGATATTACAATTCTGTAGAGTGTATGAGATATTACAATTCTGTAGAGTGTAAGAGGTGTTACACCTCTGTTGAGAATATGAGGTTTTACAATTCTGTAGAGTGTATGAGATATTATAATTCTGTTGAGTGTATGAGATATTACAATTCTGTAGAGTGTAAGAGATGTTACACCTCTGTTGAGAATATGAGATTTTACAATTCTGTAGAGTGTGAGATACGTTACACCTCTGTAGAGCATATGAGATTTTACAATTCTGTAGAGTGTAAGAGAAGTTACACCTCTGCAGAGAATATGAGATTTTACAATTTCCTAGAGTGAATGAGATGTTACAATTCTATAACGTGTAAGAGAAGTTACAGCTCTGTAGAGCATATGAGATTTTATAATTCTCCAGAGTGTATGAGATGTTACAATTCTGTAAAGTGTAAGAGAAGTTACACCTTTGTAGAGCATATGAGATTTTACAATTCTCTATAGTGTATGAGATGTTACAATTCTGTAAAGTGTAAGAGAAGTTACACCTCTGTAGAGCATATGAGATTTTATAATTCTCTAGAGTGTATGAGATGTTACAATTCTGTGAAGTGTAATAGAAGTTACACCACCTCTGTCGAGCATATGAGATGTTACAATTCTGTGAAGTGTAATAGAAGTTACACCACCTCTGTCCAGCATATGCGATTTTACAATTCTGTAGAGTGTAAGAGACGTTACATCTCGGTAGAGCATATGCGACTTTACAATTCTGTAAAGTATATGAGATGTTACACGTCTTTAAAGCTTGTGAGTTTTTACAAATCGGCAGAGTTTAAGAGATGTTACAATTATATAATTAGTGTGGGAGTTGTTATAAATCTGTAGAATTGGTTGTTATTATTCTTTAGAGTGTGAAAGCTGTTACATTTTCATAGAGTGTAGGGAATGTTATATTTTTTAATAATTTGAACAGTGTCGTAATTTAGAATTACCTACACTCTACTCCTTAATAGTAATACGTAATTCTGTAATTCTAAATTTGAAAGTAGTATATCAAACGCTACTGTTAGTAATTGTAAAGAATGTAAGTAGTGCTGATGTTAGTAAGTAGATAGAATGTACTTAGTTCTGTTGTTTGTAAGTATAAAGAATGAAAGTAGTACTTAATATAAATAAAGTAAGCAATGCTCATTTTAAGAAATATAAAAATGTAATGCTCTAGGTAACATTAAGTCTTTCCGCACGGAAGCTTTTATCAATGCAACGGAAGTGAGTTTAGAGGAAGTGAGTTTAGAGGAAGTGAGTTTGAATTTTTTCAATGGGTTTAGAATCAATCTATATATTTATGTTTATCTGAAATATAACATATTATATATATGGATTTTTAGATAATTGAACAAGGTATTTCACCAATACCAAGATGAGATAAGACATGTAAGAAGAATATAGTTTGATGACGGTTTTTAATTTTAATGCCATGAAAAATATACTAACATCAAAACAAATAACACCAGGGCTAAAACTAAGAAGAGCAAAATGTTACATCTTCTCAATATTCCTGTATGGTGCAGAAACATGGACATTAGACAAGAAAATAGAACAGAAAATTTAAGCCTTTTAAATGTGGATTTATAGAAGAATAGGTAGAATTGGATGGAAAGAAAAGAAAACAACGATGAAGTATTAAAACAACTGAAAATGAAAGGAGAACTACTAAACACAATTAGAACATGACAGATGAAATTTTTGGGCCATGTTAAAAGACACAACAGCCTAATAAAAGTAATATTGGAAGGCAAAATACAAGGTACAAGAGGCAGAAGTAGACCAAGACTAACATGGACGAGTAACATCAAAAAATGGACAAGTCAACCTATGACAATTTGCACCATAAAAGCAAGAGACAGAGTGGAATGCCGCTCCGTGGTAGCCAACCTTCGATGCGGAGACGGCACTCAATGATGACGGTTCACACAAATTAAATTGAGAGTGACGCACGGTGCGGCGATACGTACGGAAAGAGATCAGAAATGTAGATGATTAGTTTAGGTACAGAAGGGAAGCTCATTCTTCTTCTTTCTTCTTGTCTCTTTCTCACTGATACCGAAAAGGTGTCGTGGTTTATATCATTTGTCGTTCTTGAGCTGCTCGAACTGTCTGAATTAGTGATTTTCCTTTGTTGTTACATGTCTCTGTCACTGCATCTATCCATCTTCTTCTTTTCTCTTTTCACTGATACCTAAAAGGTGTCGTGGTTATATCATTTGTCGTTCTTGAGCTGCTCGAACTGTCTGAATTAGTGATTTTCCTTTGTTGTTACATGTCTCTGTCACTGCATCTATCCATCTTCTTCTGGGTCTTCCTCTTGGTCTTTTTCCATGCATTCTCAAGAAGAAAGCCCTGGATGGTGATTGGTAAAGATTCATTCTGACCAGGTGGCCCAACCATTTAAGTTGTTGTTGTTCTATATATTCTTGGCAGGGTTTTATTCCTACCATTTTTCTTATGGTTTCATTTGGTATTCTATCTCTTCTTGTGTTGTTTTTTTCTCTTCTCAAGCATCGCATCTCACATGTATTGATCTTTCTTAAATGTGATTTAGAAAAGCGAAGCTCATTAACAACCGAAATATAAAAATGATATACAGTAGCAACAGCGAAAACCTACAGCATACTTATGTCCACAAATGGTATGCCCAAGTTCACTTTATATTTTAAAATATAAATGAGCTCCTTCATAGGATACAAACAATGATAAATAATGACATAATTAACACTGTTGTTGTTGTTATTAGATTCGTCATCATTGCACACCGAAGGAATCCATAAGCGCTCCTATACCCCCTTCAGAACTTCGAGAAAATCCTGGCCAGCGTGCACGAACTCCGTTGCACGAACTGGGATCCACGGTGTGAGTAGGTCTCTGGTGATAACTTTTCCCCGGGCAGCGGCATCATTTGATTACTATTTAACTGCCAAAGACTCTTTAACGTGCGCGAGTGCACACGGGGCCTTCTGTTTATTGCCGTTATTCGAGAGGGATCAGATCTCACTACCCAAGAGATCAGGGGGAGCGAGCGCTTAAGGAAACCACGGATTAATTTTTCCCATTTTTAAAAAATCACCACCATCTGTGGTGGACGTTGAACCCAGGTCCTTATTGTTCTGAGGCCGACGTCGTACCTCTAGACTACCCAGTGCCAACATTAATTAACACTACATATAGTAACCTCTGATACCCATAGCCGTTTCGCATTGGAGAACCGAATCATAGGCCGCTTTGTTACTCTCCTACCGAGAGGATTAAACTTTCTTCCAATATTTTGTTTAATCTCTGGGCTCCTCTCCATGTCTTTCATGTGTCCTACCCGTATTCTTCCCTGCGTTCTCTTTATTACCTTTCTTGTTCTTCTTCTCCCTATCCTCTTATTCTATTTACTCTTCTTCCCGTTTTCTTTGTAACCGTATGGGACACCTCTTTTCATTTTTCCAATATTTCCAGTTTTTCATTCTTTAATTCCTAAGGTAAATAAATCCTTTCCATCACAAGTTCCCATCTCAAGTTTCAATCTCACGTTATCATCTCAAGTTTCCGTCTCAAGTTTCAATCTCAAGTTTCAATCTCAAGTTTCCATCTCAAGTTTCAATCTCAAGTTTCCATCTCAAGTTTCCATCTGAAGTTCCCATCTCAAGTTTCAATCACAAGTTTCCATCTCAAGTTTTCATCTCAATTTTTCATCTCAAGTTTTCATCTCAAGTTTCAATCTCACGTTATCATCTCAAGTTTCCATCTCAAGTTTCAATCTCAAGTTTCCATCTCAAGTTTCAATCTCAAGTTTCCATCTCAAGTTTCCATCTGAAGTTCCCATCTCAAGTTTCAATCACAAGTTTCCATCTCAAGTTTTCATCTCAATTTTTCATCTCAAGTTTCCATCTCAAGTTTCCATCTCAAGTTCCCATCTCAAGTTTCCATCTCAAGTTTCCATCTCCAGTTTCCATCTCAAGTTCCCATCTCAAGTTTCCATCTCAAGTTTCGCTCTCAAGTTTCCATCTCAAGTTTTCATCTCAAGTTAAGATTTAAAAAAAAAGTATATTTATTGCAAAAAGCACTAGTCACACACATATCACGCAAAGACGTCCAGGCTAATTTTGTAATCCCTTCTTTCAGCTGTAGCACTAAACATCAAATCGTCTTTTTTTCTGCGTATATCTTTCGACATCAATATTAATAAGCTCAAAGAAAGTGTTCGTCAGCTCAAGGCTGGTGACATCTCCATACAGCCTGTCGCGTCATGGTACCGGTGATGACCACACCACTATCTTCTTCTTCTACCTTTCAGCTCCCTGTGGAGCATAGGTCTTCAACAAACACTTTCAGCTCCCCCACAGGGCATAGGTCTTCAACAAACACTTTCAGTTCCCTGTGGAGCATAGGTCATCAACAAACACTTTCAGTTCCCTGTGGAGCATATGTCTTCAACAAACACTTTCAGCTCCCTGTGGACCATAGGTCTTCAACAAACACTTTCAGCTCCCTGTGGAGCATAGGTCTTCAACAAACACTTTCAGCTCCCTGTGGAGACTAGGTCTTCAACAAACACTTTCCAAGTCGTTCTGTTTCCTGTCATTCCTTTAAGGTCATTCCCTGACTTCTCCATCATCTTCATCTCTGCATCCATCTGTCTTCTCCAAGAATTTCTTGGCCTTCCTCTTTTTCTTTTCCCCTGGGGATTCCAAAAAAGGGCCTGTTGTGTAATACTCTCAGTTGGCTTCCGCAGTGTGTGTCCTATCCAGCGCCATCGTCTTCGCTGTATCTCTTTATCCACTGGTATTTGACTGGTACATTTCCGTAATTGACCTAACATCAATATTAATAACTTCAAAGAAAGCGTTCGTCAGCTCAACAATATCTTTTAACCCAACTCTACGTAAATCCTGGCCACCGTTTTAACCGCCATTCTGTTCGCCATTTCTTTGGAGCTGTGTTGTCGTGTTTTCTTAACTTTTTGTGTTTAATTTTTATACTTTTGTTTTATAAACCTGACGAAGGCTTTTGCCGAAATGCTATAGTTTGTCTTGTCTTTTGTTAGCATAGCTGCTCAATACCATATTATCCATATTTTAAAGCATACATTGCGCAGCGACAGCACTATAAATGTCACATTTTTCCTTAGTCATTCCATACATTCTCCAGCAGATTATTCAAGCGTGTAAATACGAAAATAATTTATTTTCAAGGAAATTAACTAAAAATGATGATCTTAACGGATATAAGTATTCGTGTATTCCTTGAATTGTATGAGGAGCGCGTGACCTTTCAACGAAATTCACTGTTCCGCTGAGTGAAAACCCAGGCAAACAGTGTTTGAAGCCCACGGTGGACAGAAAGGAATTTGTTTTCTATCTATTGACCTTTCGAGCCGTAGCCGGCCCAGGCGTAGACCAAGATACTCCTTCTCCTATCTAAATTTTTATTCTAGCAGTTTTCAATTCTTTTAAAGATATTTTATCAAATCTCGCCATTTGTCTCTGTTCTGAGTAAGCAGCCCTATCTCATCGAGGGGGCCGATTCCTGCTGTTCCTGCCTCTCTCATTAATGTCTCAGTGTCTTATCAGAGTCTCTCTGGGTCTTCCTCTTTTCCTCTTACCTGTTGTTTCCCACATGAGGGCTTACTTCGCTATTCGGTTATTATCTCTTCTCATTACTTGTCCAACATATGACCATCGTCTTTTCTTTATTACTGAAGATATTAGTGGTTGACTGGCGATTTCTCTAATTTCCTCGTTTGTTTTGAATTCGTTCCATGCTATACCAAGTACAGGGTGTTTATAAAGTCTCACTACACTTGGTATCTAGGTCAATTTGAAAAAAAAATGTTTATGACGTCATCACAATATGTGCTCCCACTGTCAATGAAATTTGTTGAATAAGTTTATTGCTACTGGAAATGTGGAAGATGCTCCACGATCTGGTAGGCCTGCTGTGAATGATGAAATATGTTTAGATATCCAAGACAGAATCCTTAAAAGTCCAGACAAGTCATTAAGAAAACTGTCGCAACAAGTGAACTTACCATTGAGCACATATTGTGATGACGTCATAAACATTTTTTTCAAATTGACCTAGATACCAAGTGTAGTGAGACTTTATAAACACCCTATATTATCCTTAGACATTTATTTTCGAATGCGTTCAACTTTGTTTCTATGTCTCTTGTTGTTTTCCAGCTTTCACACACATACGTAAGGGTTGATAGTACATTTGATTTGAATAGTCTAAGTTTTGTGTTTTTCTATCGGGGGTGAAAAAAAATTCTCGAGTCCCACAAGTCGTGGCAACTACTTTGACTAAGCGGCCTCTCTGGTCCAGTCGGTAGCCCACCGGCATACACCGTTATCATCATTGAGTACCGTCTCCGCATCGAAGATTGGCCACCATGGAGCGCCGTTCCACTCTGTCTCTTGCTCTGATGGTGCAGATTATCATAGGCTGACCTGTCCATCTTTTGATGTTAGTCGTCAATGTTAGTCTTGGTCTGCCTCTGCCTCTTTTATCTTGTATTTTCCCTTCTAATATTACTTTTAGTGGGCTGTAGTGTCTTTTAATATGCCCACAAAATTTATCACGACATACACCAGCAATGGTAATATGTGTCGTAAAGATAGTTGAATTGTATATGACGAAGATCGGAGAGTCATAGTTTGTCTTGTATTTTTACAGTTTAGCTGCATGATGAACAGTAAAAAGTAAAATACCCCCGTCACGCCAAATGGCGTATAGGGAATATGGTGTTAATAACCATAAATTTTACAGACCTTCGGCACATGATTTTTGGGGTAATGTGGTCGGTATTACGCCCTTCCGCTTTACTTTTCCAGAAAAAAAAATCAGGTACCCATTAAAGGCCGGGTGAACCCGAAGCCGTCAGTTGGAATCGAACTCTACCTCTTGTCCTTTGTAGTCCAGTTCACTAACCACTGAGCTATCTCGGCTCCCGCATGATAACTGTGTCTCCTTTTATTTCATGTTCTCAAGAACGTTACTCCCGGTTCTAGTTTGATAACTGTACTGTTCTTTATTTTTAACGAGCGTTGACTTCATTTATTAAAATATGTTGAGATGGTATATTTAAACTCTGGAGAATAAAGACCGCATGCCACTGTACAGTCGCTACGTCAGGGCTTTTATTCCGCCCTACCAACCCTTTCCATCTTGAAGACAAAGAAATGTGTACCCTAACGCGGGTTGAACCGCAGGGAGCTACACATTTACTAAGACCAGCGGGCTGAAAGGAGTCACTCAAAGTTTGTGACGTTTCTAGCTTTGCAAGTAGGGGGGAGGGGGGCGGTTGTTGGAAAAATTACGTCAGTCTCACATAGCTGGCTCGGAGAAATGAAAACAAAAAAAAAAGAATTAGAAAAAAAAGATAAAAATAAACGGTATGGTTAAAGCTTCATATAACAAGTGGACAACACAAACCAGAACGACGTTTTGGCTCAATGGGCCTTTAGCAGGAACAAACATAAAACACACATACAAATGTTTATTTTAAATTTTAAAAATAAATAAATATAATAGTTTGGAACTAGAAGAAAAAATGAAAGGAAAATTAAAATTAAAAAGTCTTCCCTGTTTACTCGAATGTGTCAAAAGCGAAAAAAGAATGTTAATGAATCATAGCTCGTTGGCTGATGACATCACGAACGTTGGACGATTCAAGGATTTCCATCTCATCCCGCAGGCCTGAGTAATGTTAAAGACGGCTATGGTTGAACCAGTCTCTACCATATTGTGGTGCAGCAGTTTCTATCAGTTTTATAACTCGCACTGTTTACTTCACGAGTCCCCATCCCGATAAATCACACAATGGCACTGACCCATCAGTGTGTACTACATCTGTAATTTGTAAAAATTCTTCCTGTCAATATGGTGTATATTCCACGGGAACCGCTTAAGCCCGGTCTGAAAAGTGTTCCCTGTTGCAGTTTCCTCATATTCCAATTCCGGCTTTCTGCCCGAGCTACTGAGTTTAGTGCTTTGTGCACACCGTGAGCTTGCTTTTTTCATCTGGATCGGGTTTCAATATTCTGATTGCTTACGATGAATGATGACATCGTCTGACGAAGGACAGTTCAGCTGCATTCATTTTCAGTACCGCTTCGCCTTATGTCTTTTGGCGTGTGCTGTAGCTGATATTATGGGGACTGCATCTGACTTTCTTTGTTTTGATCCTTCAGTGAGATGAAATGTTAATTCGTATGATTCCACTGGCACGGGCGGTTGAGTAATAATGGATTTTGATTCGTTTGCAGTGATACCGGGGCCTTCAAGTAACTACTACTATAGCTACGACAATTTGTAAAAAAAAATAAATAAATAAATAAAAATGTAAGCCTCTAGCAGCCAATGTAAAGATATCTCCACTTAAATCAATTTAAAATGAAGTAAAGCTAAAATGAAACAAGTAATATAACTACAATTTTTGTAACACAATTAATGTTAAATATAAACCAGAAGAGTCAAAAGACAGGTTGTGTCTGTTTAAAACGAAAGGAGGCCCACAAATCTAGCCAAAATTAGCAGCAAGATATTTTGCTAAGAATGACACAGGGTAATATTTAAGTTCATTATTGTTTTCCCAGCAATTGTATATTATAAATTGATTTGTACATTTTTGATCAAACACTTGTATATCTTTCACATTATTTCATTTGTTCTTATTTCTTCATTCATCTGTGATATATTTTTCAGTGTGATCTAATATTCTTAACTGGCAATCTTGCTTTCAAAATTGTATTTACTGTCCAGATTTGTGTCATATTCATGCCATATATAATATGTATGCCAGATATTGTTATCAATGTTTTGTGAACATTGTACCGTATCGCACAAAACGTTTACCTCTCCATTATAAAAGAATTACCCCTTCTCTCTATTTCTTTATTTTTCGTTATTCTCTCTCTTTTAGTTTATGTGTTTACAAATATATATATATATATATATATATATATATTATCCTCATCATCCAAAAGTAACATGACTGCTGGCGTAGGTGATCTTGTCTCTCCACAACTTTCATTACATGACCAAAAACTGTTTGATAGTTTTATTTTTTATATTGGAAATGAGTTGTTTATATATACATATATTTTTGCGTTCGCCAGCATTCACCTATGACAAAGCCCTTAGAGACTAGGAACTGAGTTTTGCATGTTAATCCTTTCTTCCCTGGTAGCCGTGTGCATAGGGGTCCCTCCCCGCACAGGCAGATAACTCCGACTTCGGAGGTACTCATATTTAAAAAAAAAAATAATATGAGTAATTGACGTTACAAGCCGGGCATCGCTGCTGAGACCAGGGATGGCTGGAGCACATAGAAATCACAAATAAAGATCTCAGCCGGTACAACCGGAAATTGAGCTCACAACCTCTCTGTCTCGAGACCGGCGTCTGCCCTAGAGATCAACCAGTACCCCCTATATTTCTAAAAAATATTTCATTCTGTGAAATGCGCATGATGATGATTGGAATACTACGTGTTGATAAGAACGAAAGCTATTGGTCCCAAACTGGTAAAACGTCGGGCTACATTTGCTTTCTTGACTTCCCATGTCCTGCTGGAGAAGTAACTTCTTCAGTATCGAGGTATTGATATACTAGGATTGTTACATCAGTAGGCTCCAGCCACTGCCAACAATAATTGAACAAGACAATCTCTCCGCAATCTTTCCTAGTGTTTACAATTCTTAATCTGACTAAACAGACAGAAGAGGAAAACAATGTCCATTGACAAAACAAAAAGTCAATACAAAATCATCATCAACAACAGTGGAGAACTTGAAATTGTAACAAACACTGAGTATCTGGGATCTGTAGTAACTAACAATGAAGACCCCCAGAAAGAGATCAAAAGACTAGCAACAGCAAAACAAAAAATTAAAAGCCATGAAGAACATTTGTCACAATACCAGCAAGGGAGTGAAATTAATATTACTAACGACATTTATCTTCGTGATAGCACTATACGACTGTGAATTATGGTAGGACAGTCTCTCAAACAGCAAGGAAGAACATTGATTCATTGAGAACAAAATTTATAGAAAATCCTTAAGATAACTTGGATTATGAAAAGAGCAATAAAGAAATTTTAAAAGATCTAAACGTGAAAAAGAACTGGCTTATAAACATTCTACAGAGGGAATGGCCCTGCCAAAAGACACAACGGGCTGGAAAGAACAATAATGGAAGATATGGTTCATGGGTGGGAGTCGCCATAGCTCAGTGGTTAGTGAACTGGACTACAAAGGACAAGAGGTAGAGTTCGATCCCAAACGACGGCTTTGGTTCACCCGGCCTTTAATGGGTAGCGGATTTTTTTCTGGGAAAGTAGAGCGGCACGGGCGTAATACCGACCACATTGCCCCAAAAATCATGTGCCGAAGTTCTGTAAAATATATGGTCACTAACACCATATTCCCTATACGCCACTTGGCGTGAAGGGGGTACTTTACTTTATGGTTCCTGGGTAACGCAAAAGGGGCAGACCAAGAATAAGGTTGTTTAAAGACATCAAGAAGACCTAGAACATGTCAAAAGAAGAAGTGAAAGATCTGGCTAGAGACAGAGATTCATTCAGAAGGGCTGTGGTGAATGTAACGTTCTGTGGGAGATCTGGCTAGAGACAGAGATTCATTCAGACGGGCTGTGGTGAATGTAACGTTCTGTGGGAGATCTGGCTAGAGACAGAGATTCATTCAGACGGGCTGTGGTGAATGTAACGTTCTGTGGGAGATCTGGCTAGAAACAGAGATTCATTCAGACGGGCTGTGGTGAATGTAACGTTCTGTGGGAGATCTGGCTAGAGACAGAGATTCATTCAGACGGGCTGTGGTGAATGTAACGTTCTGTGGGAGATCTGGCTAGAGACAGAGATTCATTCAGACGGGCTGTGGTGAATATAACGTTCTGTGGGAGATCTGGCTAGAGACAGAGATTCATTCAGACGGGCTGTGGCGAATGTAACGTTCTGTGGGAGATCTGGCTAGTGACAGAGATTCATTCAGACGGGCTGTGGTGAATGTAACGTTCTGTGGGAGATCTGGCTAGAGACAGAGATTCATTCAGACGGGCTGTGGTGAATGTAACGTTCTGTGGGAGATCTGGCTAGAGACAGAGATTCTTTCAGACGGACTGTGGTGAATGTAACGTTCTGTTGGAGATCTGGCTAGAGACAGAGATTCATTCAGACGGGCTGTGGTGAATGTAACGTTCTGTGGGAGATCTGGCTAGAGACAGAGATTCATTCAGACGGGCTGTGGTGAATGTAACGTTCTGTGCGAGATCTGACTAGAGACAGAGATTCATTCAGACGGGCTGTGGTGAATGTAACGTTCTGTGGGAGATCTGGCTAGAGACAGAGATTCATTCAGACGGGCTGTGGTGAATATAACGTTCTGTGGGAGATCTGGCTAGAGACAGAGATTCATTCAGACGGGCTGTGGCGAATGTAACGTTCTGTGGGAGATCTGGCTAGAGACAGAGATTCATTCAGACGGGCTGTGGTGAATGTAACGTTCTGTGGGAGATCTGGCTAGAGACAGAGATTCATTCAGACGGGCTGTGGTGAATGTAACGTTCTGTGGGAGATCTGGCTAGAGACAGAGATTCTTTCAGACGGACTGTGGTTAATGTAACGTTCTGTTGGAGATCTGGCTAGAGACAGAGATTCATTCAGACGGGTTGTGGTGAATGCAACGTTCTGCAAAGGACATCGGATCTGATGATGATGATATCAATTACTAATCTATCATGTTTTGTGTATCTTCCTCTCCGGCCTAATGCCATATATTGACATCTGCAAGAATTTGAACATTTTGTCACCTAGGGTAAATCCCGGAGGTAAACAACTAATTATCTTCAAGGCTTCTGTATTAAAATTATTTCAGACTTCAGCTACGGCGGATCAGAAGTTAGACAAATTGTCTCTTGTAGATAGGTTTAGATGGTAGATGTACAACAGAGGTGAGATGGTAGATGTACAACAGAGGTGAGATGGTAGATGTACAACAGAGGTGAGATGGTAGATGTACAACAGAGGTGAAATGGTAGATGTACAACAGAGGTGAAATGGTATATGTACAACAGAGGTGAAATGGTAGATGTACAACAGAGGCGAGATGGTAGATGTATAACAGAGGTGAGATACAGAATGGCTCAGGAAAAAGCAGCTTTCCAAAAAAAAAAATAAAAAGGAGAATATTGTGCAATCCATTTTTGACAAAAGAAACAAGAAAAAGATTTATTAAATGTTATGTAGAGCCAGTCTTAAAATATAGATGTGAATCATGGACAATAGGACAAAGACCAGAAATTACTCGGGGATGTAGAAATGTCGTTTCACAAAAGGATGTTGACAATACCATGGACAGTTAAGAAGAGTAATGTTAACGTTCTGAAAGAGGTCAAAGGAATGAGAGAGCTAATTTGCAATATTAGGAAGAAACAATCATCATTTTTTGGGAAAATTGAGGGACGAAGAGATAGAGGGAAGGAAAGATAAAAGATACCAGACAGCTTAAGAGAATGGCTTAGTAGAAGGTCAACAACAGAAATGATAAATAATTGCCGAGATCAAAAGTTGTGGAGAGGCATGGTCACCTACACCAGCAGGCTCTGTACTTGATGATGATGATTGTAGGTAGATAAATCGTGGGTTCGTGTCCCGGGACCATTTCCTAGGCTCACACAGACTTAAATGAGTGCTTAATAGTTTTTTTTATTTCCTTCCATAAGATGGTAGGCGGCCTGGCTAAGTGCTGGACACTTTACCCAAGAGCTTATTGATGGTTTAAAATATGGGGACTCTAACATGCTATTCCATACATTATACGTATGGGGTAACGGTAATCTTTCTTTCTTTCTTTCTTTCTTTTTCTTTCTTTCTTTCTTTCTTTCTTTCTTTCTTTCTTTCTTTCTTTTCTTCTGTCTTTCTACCTTTAGTTTCTTTTTTATTGTTTGTCTCTATTTCATTCTTTAGTTCCTTTTATTACTTTCATTTTTCGTCTCCCTCTTTTGTTTGTTTGTTTGTTTGTTTGTTTGTTTGTTTGTTTGTTTCTTTAAGTCTTAATTTCTGTTATTTCTTTTTTCTCCTTTTTTTCAGTCTTACTTTCATTCTTTGACTTTCTTTCTTTCTTTCTTTTCCTCTTTCTTTCTTTTTTTCTGTCCTTTTTTCTCTTCCTTCCTTCCCTCTTTCCTTCATTCTTCCTTCCTTCCTTCCTTCTTCTCTTTATTTCTTTTCTTCCTTCTTTCTTTCATATCTTCATTCCTTCTATTTTCTATCTGTCTTTCTTAGTACAATCAGAGTACTTTCTCTAAAATGAGCTACAGTAAAGTACACACAATTTGCTAAAACGGTCTGAACATTCCCATCTCTGTTTAACTTAAATGCGACATTCCTTCACTACATATTTCCCATAAACAATTCATTAGACTTCTATCTCAGTTTCTCATACATAGATATATGTATTTTTTTTCTTCAAAGTTTTGTAACATCTTGTACAAAGTCAAATTATATGTTATTTATTACATTCGCAAATGTAACATTATGTACATGTACTTTTCAGCATATTAAATTAATATTTAATTAATAAAGGCAAAATAATGACATATTTATAATACAATAGAAGAGAATATGAAAGAATATAGCAGGTGTTGATACAATCATTATATTTAACTTCCCTATTAATATTTATATTAGATTATACATTTCTTATATTCGTTTCTTCTCAGCATAGTTAATACCCTTCCAAACTCTTTGGACAAGATAAGGGTTTTTATATTGTTATATGTACTTTCAAACTGGAGTCCTTTCCCCCTCCGGTATCACTTTGTTACACTCCTTTATCCAGATCATCTATATTTTCTTGATTATTCTACCTATCTAGAGTGTGTTACCCCTTTGTTTAATTTTAATTTGATTAAATTTTTAATTAACTTTTGCTTTCATATTTTCATAGAGTGAGTGGGAAAGGGGTATGTAACTCTCATAATATTGTTTTAAATAAATTCCTTATTCTGCCTTATATATATATATATATATATATATATATATATATATATATATATATATATATATGTATGGTAGAACAACAATCGCAAAAACAGAAACCTTGCGAGCTAAAATGGCACATATTTAAGAGATAACTGCTTCTAAAATCTATGGCTCTGTTTCCATAACAATACTTTTTACAACGACAGCTTGTCAAGCCATCGATGAACCTCCTTGGTCGCTATACATATATATATATATATATATATATATATATATATATATATATATATACGTATAATAGTCATGTACATTAGAAAGTGAATTTACTGTTTTTATTACGACAAACACTATTAAGGTAGAACTAATTAAATTTTTTACAAAATGTTTTTTCAGTGCATTGTAGATGTTAAACTAAAACCTAATTTATGTAACATATTTATGTTTTATGTGTGCGCCTGTTTATGTATGTGTGTGGAAGTACAAGAAACTAAAAATAATGTTTCCAAGTTATGGACATAAATATAACAGAAAACAACAAACGTTTCGATACAAGGAGTCTTCATCAAGAGATACGCATGAAGAAAACACATTATAAACCATGAAAAAATCGTCCCAAAAATGTAACACTAAAAACAATGAAAATTGACCGGAGACGTAAATTCTTGTTTATAATTTACTGTGTCCTTATTCCAATATAAACATGTTTTATGTCCATGGGCGGGGACAACTCCCTGTTTTCATATAATAAGTTTTGTTTTGTTTTGTTTTGTTTTACTTGAGGACATAAGGAACCAGTTATTACGAGCAAAACTTAACACCTAAAATATCGTTGACAAACAGCTTTACATTATTCTGCTGTCTAAATCATCTCTTCAACACAATGATACCACTTTGTTCTATCATCTTTTCTTCTATCATCTTGTCTTCCGTCATATTTTCTACTATCATCTTATCGTTTATCATATTGCTTATATCATCGCATCTTCTATCATCTTTTTTTCTATCATCTTGTCTTCTATAAATTTTGTCCTCTACATCTTATCTTTTATCATATTGTTTATATCATCTTATCTTCTATCATATTATCTTATATCATCTCAATATCGCCCAGCTAAGTTATCTTCAATCTTTATCACTATCGCCAACTATATCATTAGAGTATAATCTCATTTTAATAACTTTGAAGTTTACTAATATCTCTCTCTCTCTCTCTCTCTCTCTCTCTCTCTCTCTCTCTTTCTCTCTGTTGTCCCAAACGACTCTTAAATACAACAGTACTAAACTCTGCAACAGTCTCTCTCTCTCCCTGTTTCTCTCCCTGTCTCTCTCTCTCTCTCTCTCTCTCTCTCTACCGTCTGCTTCTTTACCATTAACTAAATATTCGTTGGATGCTATGTCAACATTTCTTATGTTACACATCCCCCCTTACAGAAAGACTATGAACATAAACCCAGCAGCCATGAAAGAGATATCCGCAGACTGCAATCTTTGGAAACACACTCTAATGCTCCAACTCAAGCAAGAGGCTGACAGATTCATAAAAAAACGAGGAAGAAAAAACACGGGAAAGAAAAGATAAATATAACCTTGCCTAAGGCCGCTACAAAATCCATACTCAACTGTGACTGATGGACTACTACATGTACTACTACTGCTACTTAACTCTCAAGTGTAAATTATCGAAAAGAACACAATTGTAAATGAAATTACTAAATACAATCCAGGATGTATGTATTCGTTTGTCTATGTGACACTGTACGCTATACCCTTCTTTTCCTATCTATCTGTTATTAGTTTTTTTTTTTCCCCTCTTAACATTATCTTTGTTAATTACAATACTGTAACATGAAACATTACTTTCAAGTTAAAACATGATATATTACTGTGAAAGGGGTTTACTAATTATTCAACATATTTAATCTCATTTGTTTAAAGTAAAAAATAATGGCAAAATGAAGTTTTGTTTTTTTCAATACACAAACTGATAGAATCGTCCCCCTTTTCTTTTTCAAGGGGCTTAATTATGTTTTGAAATAAAAATGTCAATTATATAATTACTTCCCTTGAAGTGATTCACCCGATAAAGTTGTTATATATATGTTTGTATATTTCAAAGCTGAAAAATAATTTCCACTGATGTTGTTTTCTTGTACTGTTCAAATCTAACCTAGCTGCCTTGCTTGTACATATTACGTACTTGTACAAATCTCATGCTTGTACAAATATCGTCTTTGTTAAAATGTTCCATTTTTTGTACAATAAACGGATTTTAATATTAATAAAAGCTCTCAGTATAAACAAGAGTTGCTAGTGTTGTTTGTTGTTTTTTGCTTGTTGTGTTGTGTTTCATTCGTTGACTGCTCAGTGTTTAAGTTGTGTTCTTATTTTATTGTGTTCTTATTTTATTGTGTTCTATTAACTGCAAATCAATTTGTAATCAGCTATTATCAGCGAATGGAAGCAAAGCGCATCCCCAGGCAAATACTATATGGCGAACTAACACACGGAACAAGACAAATCGGCGGACCTAAACTACTATATAGAGATATCTGTAAATCATTTCTGAATGACTTCTCCATCTGTGAATATAACTCGGAACATCTGGCAAGTGATTGCACATCATGGGGAGCATGTATAAGGAATGTTGTAACATCATTTGAGACTGTGCTAAGGCAAAACTTAGAAGTGAAAAGACTCATGAAAAAGGATGGAAAACCCTGTGGACCAGTGGGCCTGACTTGTTCATTCTGAGGCCGTATGTGTTTGTCAAACATTGGTAGAATTTGCCACGAGAGAAGCTGTTCGACAAAAACAAAACATACAAAAATTACACAATAGCTCCACTAGACCGTCTGACAAGACGAAAAGGGCCATATATATAGTTGGTAAAAACATCAGATGGTATATGTACAATAGAGGTGAGATGGTAGATGTACAATAGAGGTGAGATGGTAGATGTACAATAGAGGTGAGATTGTAGATGTATAATAGAGGTGAGATGGTAGGTGGACAAAAAAGGTGAGATGGTTGATGTACAATAGAGGTGAGATGGTAGGTGGACAAAAAACAAAAAAAGGTGAGATGCAGTATAGCTGAGGTGAAAGCTGCTTTCCAAAAAAAAGCAATGAGGAAGATATGGTGTATTCCATTTTTGACAATAAAAACAAGAAAAATAGTTATTAAATGTTATGTAGAGCCAGTCCTTAAATATGGATGTGAATCATGGTCAATATGGTAGCAGACAAGAAAATCACTGCAGGCTGTAGAAATGTGGTTTACAGAATATGTTGAGAATACTATGTACAGCAAAGAAGAGTAATGAAAACGTTATGAAAAAGGCCAAAGCAAAAAGAGAGTTAATTTCCAATATTAAGAAAAAAACAATCATAATATTTTGGCTATGAAATGAGAAGGGAACAGATGGAATATATTGTGACTATCTGGGAAAGTTGAAGGACGAAGAGATAAAGGGAAGAAATGATAAAAAATACCAGACAGCTTAAGAAAACGGCTTGGCAGGCCAACAACAGAAATGATAAATAACTGTCGAGATCGAAAGTTGTGAAGAGACATGAACATCTACACCAGCAGGCGTGACACTTGATAATGATGATGGTGATGAAACCATAAATAAAAAGTAAAGAGCCCCCGTCACGTCAAGTGGCGTATAGGGAATATGGTGTTAGTGACCATCAATTTTACAGACCTTCAGCACATGATTTTTGGGGTAATGTGGTTGGTATTACGCCCGTGCCGCTTTACTTTCCGAGACAAAAATCCGGTACCCATTAAAGGCTGGGTGAACCTGGCAGCCGTCGGTTGGGATCGAACCCTACCTCTTGTCCTTTGTAGTCCAGTTCACTAACCACTGAGCTATCGCGACTCCCCATGATGAAACCATGATTTCCAATAATGTTCTTATATCTACCTTTTCTTACTTTAGCATTCATATCACTCATTACAATCAAAGATGTCCGCGAATTTCACTTGCATCATAGCTTTATTTAGATCTTCATAGTACGCCCCGTTCATCTGAATAGTCTTGAGTAGGCGCTTATGTCGGTATTATTGCTATGTCGAATGATTTTGCTTTCAATTTTAGTAGTATAATCATATCATTTAATGTTCAGTGGGTACTAATATACCTTTGTGAAGTCAAAAAGGTGATGTTCTACTGTTTCATGTGGGTGTTCACAGAGTGGACGAGCTGGAGTTTGGTTTCGTTACCACAGAGAGGTGGAGCAGGGTCTGGATGGTTCTGGTTCACCGATCCTGGCGCAAGCCATCAACTGTAGGTCGCTGACAGCTTCCAGCTGTGGTGAATGAGGAAGGAAAGAAGATAAGTCACGCCTCGATCGAAACGATAACCTAACGCCACCTTCGCGGGACGAAGACCAGATCTTGTTTAATCACAACCTGATGTTCGTGACCTGTTCTAAGGTAGATGCCTGCTTTATGGCTCACTTTGTCAACATTATCTTTCTTCTGCTAAGTAATGTATGCGTGATGTCTTTTTAAAGTGTTTTTCTTTCTTCCTTTTCCTTTTAGAAGTTTCGTTTGAGATGCGATATAAGTAGGATGAATGTTGCAGAATACTTTGATTGAATTAGAGCTGGGAGATAGGGCTACAATCACACACATTTAGGAGAAGTATAAATAAGGTTAGTGGTCTTTTCTGGAATAAAGAAATAATAGTTTTCGATGTAAAAGGTTTATGTTTTAACTGAAGAAGTAGCGATAGCCGTAGGGGAAAATTGTGTAGTTGAAGTAGTAGTGGTAGAAGTAGGAATAATAGAAGTAGTAGTAATAGAAGTAGCAGTAATAGAAGTAGAATTAATAGAAGTAGTAGCAATAGAAGTAGCAGTAATAGAAGTAGCAGTAATAGAAGTAGTAGCAATAGAAGTAGCAGTAATAGAATTAGTATTAATAGAAGTAGCAGTAATAGAAGTAGTAGTAATAGCAGTAGCAGAAGTAGCAGTAAATGTTTCGGTTGGAGCAGTTATTGTAATTTAAGTAAATTTGTGTGTTATTTGTAGCCATAGAAATTAATTCTTTTAGCTAGAATGGAAGTAGCACACATATAAATTAATTCGTTTAGCTAGAATGGAAGCAGCACACATAGAAATTAATTCGTTTAGCTAGAATGGAAGTAGCACACATAGAAATTAATTCGTTTAGCTAGAATGGAAGTAGCACACATAGAAATTAATTCGTTTAGCTAGAATGGAAGTAGCACACATAGGAAGCTACATTAAATGTTGTAATTGAAGACGTCGACGTTGATTCAGAAATAAGTAGTAGCAATTTCTTTTAAAATGATTTGTGAATAGATAAAAACAGAAGTAGCAGCAACGGTTTGAAAACGATTTCATGGAAACAAAAATTAGAAGTGGCAATAAATATTTTAAAAGAATTGATAGTATCAAAAGTAGAAGCAACAATATGTATTTTAAAAGGATTATTAGTAACAATAGTGTATGTTGACATTTATTATGATATAATAATAATATTAATAGTAATATTAATAATAATAATATATATAATAATTAATTATGCAACATTTCAATTTAAAAAAATTGAACTTTTCACGTTGCAGTACAACTGAAGAAAATGTTTATGCCAACATTTATGGTTCTGATCGTTGCCATGGCAACATTACCACCAATAGGAGAGAGCGCTGTCTTTTACTATTATTACCTTACCAATAGCAGCAGCGGGACAGGTTCATCCAATCAGGCATTCTACCATGCGACGCCCAATATTTGCCGTGGTACAATCTATAACAACGTATGCAGCAATCCGTTTTGTTATCATTCGTTTACAAGGGACAGTTGCTGTATGACTGCAGGTAAGTTTTTTTTTTCTTATTTCTTGTTTGGCTGTTTTTTGTTTCTTTGAGTTGTAGATAATTCAGTTATCCTGGGAACAAAATTGTAAACCACGTGGTTTTAAGGTAATGTTGGGCCCATGCTCATCATCCAGTGCCATACTGCCATAGGTGACCTTGTCCTTCCACTGGACTTCCGGTTCATACGCGAGGCCAAGATGGCCGTTTAGTCGAATCGGGTTTAAGATTGGTGGGATGTTTCTTGCAATGTGATTTAAAGTGATTCTTTCTGGTTTGGATATTCGTTTGTGGAGACAGCCCTAGTCCGGTCGCATTCACCTGACTACAAAATCAACATGGCTTTGGCTCCCGCGCGCTGAGATAGTGTTCCAATGCGAATGGCTGTGGAGTTCAATTAAACGGTACAAGGTCTCAGCCTTGATCTGGTACAGTGTGTATGAATTGTCTGTTTTTGACTGCAAATATGTCACCAGCTGGACTGCGGTCGGATGGAGTGTCTCACCGAAGTGGAGGCCTAACTTTATTTGTTGAGACAGCGATTGTTATTGTGGTATGCTCACTAATATAAAGTTCGCAGATTTGGCGCGGGCGCATGGAGATATGCTGCCCGTGACGGCCGTTACAGTGACCCGGATGTGTCCATTATGAGCTGCGCACCATTTGTATGGAGAGCGGCGCGTTCATTATCATACCGTTTTGTGCGCGTCATGTAGCAAGCCATTTTTCTAGGACACAACGTGTTCAATGAAACAGTAAAAACTTTCGGGATGAATTTGTAGATTGTAGGAACGGGGGGGGGGGGGGGGGGGGCTGAGCAGATAGCAGAATGCCACGTCTGCATCGAAGCCAGTTTGTTCTAAGGCCAAAGTCAGAATCAATGTCCTTCCACAATTATCTGTGCACAGCGCATCATATCAATTCTTGCTGTTTTCAATAAAATGAAGTAAAGTACCCTCGTCACGCCATGTGGCGTATAGGGAATATGGTGTTAGTGACCATAAATTGTACAAACCCTCAGCACATGAGGGTCTGTACACATGTTGTGGTAATGTGGTCGGTATTACGCCCGTGCAGCTTTACTTTCCCAGATAAAATCCGGTACCCATTTAAAATTGGGTGAACCGGGAAGCCGTCGGTTGAGATCGAACCCTACCTCATGTCCTTTGTAGTTGACTGTTTTCCACGCCACAACATAAATGTATCTAAAATCATCTCCCTTTGTCGTCCGAGATTTCTCTTTCCCCGTATTTTGCCAATTCTAACCTAACATTCCAACTTTTCAATTCTCATGATGTGCTCGGAAAATGTCGATTGTTTCTTTCTGATGTTTTTATGAGGTCTCCTTTAGTGTGGACCTCATTGATAATTAGTTGTCCAGGGAGGGAACTATCGACATTATTCTGAGAAATCCCATCTCTGTGACATTTAATCATTCAATCACTTAATATACATCATAATTTAAAAACCATCATTTAATAGTTTTTTTTCGTTCGCCAGCTTTTACCTCTGACGATGTCCCTGGAGACTAGGAACTGAATTTTGCGTGTTAATCCATTTTTCCATGGCAGCCGTGTGCACAGGGGTCCCTCGCCGCACAGGCAGATAACTCCGACTTCGGAGGTACTCATGTTTTTTCCGTCGATGAATAATTGACGTTTCAAGCCGGGCTTCGCTACTGAGAGCAGGGGTGGTTGCCGCAGAGAGAAATCATAAATAAAAATCCCAACCAACCGGGATTTGAACCCACAACCTCTCTGTCGAGACCGGCGTCTTGCTCGAGACCAACCAGTCCCATATATATGTGGGGAGCCGCAATAGCTCAGTGGTTAGTGAACTGAACTACTAAGGACAAGAGGTAGGGTTCGTTCCCATCCAACAGCTTCCGGTTCACCCAGCCTCGAATGGGTACCGGATTTTTTCTGGGAAAGTAAAGCGACACGGGCGTAATACCGACCACATTACCCCAAAAATCATGTGCCGAAGGTCTGTAAAATTTATTCCCTATACGCCACTTGGCGTGACAGGGAAACTATACTTTTCTTTATAGATATATTAGAGTATTACACAACAGGCCCTTTGTGGAATCTCCAGGGGAAAAAAAACAAAGAGGAATACCAATAAATTCTTGGAGAAGACACACAGAAGCAGAGGTGAAGATGATGGGGAAGACATGTAATGATCTTAAAAGAATGACAAGAAACGGATCGGCTTGGGAAGTGTTTGTTGAAGACCTGTGCTCCACTGGGAGCTGAAAGGTAGAAGAGGAAGGTATATATTTATAGTTATGGTTATGGAAGGCCCTGGTATCACTACAAACGAATTAAAATCCATAATTGCTCAACAGCCCGTGCGAGTGGACATATTTAATCCATATATTCATCTCTCTCTCTCTTGCGATTTTATTTTAGTACAACATTTATAAATTACGAGTTTAGCGTCATCAATTAAAGTTCTTTCTCCTGGATTAAATCTTCAGTTTATCTTTTCAGTTAATATTAAAAATAACTGTTTCTATGTTTATCAGTATTCATCACTAACTCATTTCATCTTATTTTCTCGGTTTGGGAACGTATGACTTTACTTGCGCTTTGTCTCTAATAGGGGAGATTACTTTATTTTAAGATTCTTCTTCTCTTTTTACTTTCCTTCCTCATCTGCCTTTCAGCGTCGAGGGGAATATAATTTGCGGTCTTTTGCTCTTCTGTTCGCCTCTGCTGCTGTTATGTTTCCTAGTGCTTCTAATATTCCATCGACCCATCTTTTACGTGGTCGACCCTTGGGTCTGGTGTTCTCACAACGTTTGTTGAAGGCTCGTTGTGTTGTGTTTTGATCTTTCTGCCTTGTCACGTGGCCAAACCATTTTATCTGTTGTTTCCTTATATATTCTATGGCGGGGGCTATTCCTAGCTTTTTTCTCAGTTCTTCATTTCTGATCTTATATCTCAGACTGTTTCCTGTCATTCGTCTAACACATTTAATCTCAGTAGAGGTTAATTTTCTTATTGTTCTTGCATCTAGGGTCCAGGTCTGGCATTGGTAGCACAACGTTGGATGAAGATTGTATTGTAGAGTGCTCGTTTTGCCTCCAGAGTTGTTTCCCTGTTGGACAACTAATCAAACCATCTACATAGTTACTATCTTGTATAGATTCTCAACATTCTTTTGAAAAATGCCGGAGTTGATGCAGTAAATAACATATAAAAGAGTGTGTGGAAAATACAATATAAAAGAGTGTGTTGAAAATACAATATAAAAGAGTGTGTGGAAAATACAATATAAAAGAGTGTGTGGAAAATACAATATAAAAGAGTGTGTGGAAAATACAATATAAAAGAGTGTGTGGAAAATACAATATAAAAGAGTGTGTGGAAAATACAATATAAAAGAGTGTGTGGAAAATACAATATAAAAGAGTGTGTGGAAAATAAAATATAAAAGAGTGTGTGGAAAATAAAATATAAAAGAGCGTGTGGAAAATACAATATGAAAGAGTATGTGGAAAATACAATATAAAAGAGTGTGTGGAAAATACAATATAAAAGAGTGTGTGGAAAATACAATATAAAAGAGTGTGTGGAAAATACAATATAAAAGAGTGTGTGGAAAATAAAATATAAAAGAGTGTGTGGAAAATAAAATATAAAAGAGTGTGTTGAAAATAAAATATAAAAGAGTGTGTGGAAAATAAAATATAAAAGAGTGTGTGGAAAATAAGATATAAAAGAGTGTGTGGAAAATAAAATATAAAAGAGTGTGTGGAAAAAAAATGTAAAAGAGTGTGTCAGCCTTGCCAACAAGACTAGACTAGAGTAACTAATATTTGGAATGAGAAAAACACAAAGAGCCCCACTATGTGACTTCTAGCAGAGCTAGAAGGTTCAAGATAGTCAGAATATCTATTTGTTACTTGTGTCTGTCGGTTTGGCAGGGCACAATGGTAAGGTAAAGTAAAGATATGGTAAAGGTAAAGTAAAGATAAGGTAAAGGTAAAGTAAAGGTAAAGTAAAGGTAAAGTAAAGATAAGGTAAAGGTAAAATAAAGATAAGGTAACGGTAAAGTAAAAAGGTAAAGTAAAGGTAAATTAAAGGTAAAGTAAAGATACGGTAAAGGTAAAGTAAAGATAAGGTAAAGGTAAAGTAAAGATAAGGTAAAGTAAAGGTAATGTAAAGGTAAAGTAAAGGTAAATTAAAGGTAAAGTAAAGGTAAAATAAAGGTTAAGGTAAAGGTAAAGTAAAGATAAGGTAAAGGTAAAGTAAAGATAAGGTAAAGGTAAAGTAAAGATAATTTAAAGGTAAAGTAAAGTAAAGTAAAGAAAAGATAAAGGTAAAGTAAAGGTAAGGTAAAGGTAAAGTAAAGGTAAAGTAAAGATAAGGTAAAGGTAAAGTAAAAAGGTAAAGTAAATGTAAAGTAAAGTAAAGGTAAAGTACGAGACTTGAATCGCCGTCTTAGCACGCGAGTTTATACCCATAACTGCTCGGCCGCCTATCCAGAAGTGTTCGGAGACTTCTGGACAGTGTCGCTTCAAGCATCTAGACTCACGATGCGAGGCAGCATTCCTCACCTTCCCAGACTGCTACCCTGGTATTCATTTCTGCCAGCAGCTGGGTCACCGTGGGAGTATTTGTTCCAACCATGAATACAACTCACACTGCTTCTGCTTCCAGTGGGAATCGAACACGTGTTGACAGATCGTCGGTAGCCCAGTCCGGTGGTTTTCCCAAATCGGATACTGAGGTACCCCCGGGCACAATCTTCTTCAGGAAGACAGTGACTGTGCTAGTCAGTGATCGTAACAGTCAAGGGAAGATAAGAAAAGAGCCACTCTTATCTGACACGCCACTGTAACAGGCGGTGATTTAAAGAAGTTACGGCGGAGGTATTTATCGGTGTTATGGAGTTCGTCTTTGGGGGAGCAGAAGCGCCTGCGACCTGCGATCTCAATAACAGGGTCGGCGCACCACATCTGACCAAGACCTACCAGCTCTACCTTCTAGTGGTCTCCTCCGGTCACAGTCCGCGTCAAAACAGGCCGGCTAACAGAAGCTAGGATCGACATGTTCCCTACAGTGGTGGCTGTTACTGATATTAGAAAACCCAGTATTGCAGTACCTCTGGGCTGGACTAGTAATTTCCCAGCCTAGCCTGGGATAGGCGAACTCTAACTCCTCCAGTAAGAGCCGGGAATGTCAAGAAAGCCATTACGACCCGCCACATCAATGAGTAAAAGGGCACCCTGCTCGCATCTCAACTCAACTTGACTCAACGTAGTTCATGCTTCTGAACTGAATCAATCTTCCGAACTTTCACTATTCTCTCGTGACCGTGTTTCATAATTGAGAATTTACTGATCAGGAGATCTGAGCAATATTAAGTTTGAAAATAATCAGTGTTTGTAAATGTGAAGAATTTGCAAAATAAGAAACATCAGAAAGAAACAATAAACAATTTTCAGGCACATTATAAAAAGAGGAAGTTTGGAATACTTGATTGCAGCTAAAATACAATGAAATAGATATCGCGGACGACAAAAAGAGTAAATACTAGATAGTTTGGTTTCATGGCATGGATGACAGCGAACAACATAAATGATATGATGCGTGATAAATAGAAGGTTGTGGTAGGACATTATCGCCTACACCAACCTGTATGGCACACGATGATGATGTTAAATCCAGCTCCCTTTACATTTATAGAATTTACTTGCAAAAATAAAATATTAAAATTTTGAACACTGAACAGGGCCAGTAGTGTACAGTAATGTGGAAGTTGTTATAGTCACCGAATATTTCTTTATTTATCTTTATATTATGATAGTTGGAGCCACATCACGTTGATCACAACATAGTCAACACAACCATCACAGACTATTCTCCTAATACAAAATCAAGTTTATTCATCTTTAACTTGGCACGTGATACATAATAGTGGAAGCACTTCTCTCAGAATTACTGTTCTTTAATAATTCTGGACATACGGAGGTTACCACCGGTGAATATATGATGTCCATAAGTGCATATTGTAAACATTAATCTCTCTCACAACTTTGTTCTCTGAAGCAAAACTTTGGAAACACTCTCAAAAACACTTTCACAGCAACTAAATGTTCATTGTGTTCTAATTCACTTGTTCTGGTTCTGTCTACTGCTCAACTAATTTCCTAAGTCACAGATATCTTTTCCTATGTTCTAATTCACTTGTTCTGGTTCTGTCTACTGCTCAACTAATTTCTTAAGTCACTGATATCTTTGCACGTGGAATATCTACAGCCAATAATTTTGTCGCAATTGTCACGAAGTGACAAATTACACCCCACCTACCTTTTATAGTCCACAATCCTGAGCCAGAGCTGACCTATGCCTCAGACTTTACAACAAGTTGTTTTCGTGACTCTAATATAACCTCTTGTCAGTTTGACCTCTCCTGAGTTTAAACATAATGTTTACTTCATGACTTTGACCTGTCCTGGGAGTTGTTTGTCAAACTATTTACCTGACGATTAAGCTATGCGTTTATTCCCACTTTCACAACTGCTTGGAAAATTTCTATTCTCCCCAAACTTATTACGTTCGAGTACTATTCTGCACCCTTCCTTCATCTCCACTTCAGTCCTCGGCTTTGTCCACTACCTGCTATGAACTTCCATTGCCTTCGTACAACTTGTTATTCTATCACTAACACTGATGACCATTATTCTATGCCACTGTTGTAGTCTGTTAGGAAATGGGTACCGGCTGAGGTTACCTGCCATATACCATACATTTATTCATCTAGTAAAAGTAAAGTAAAGTAAGTTTTGTGACAATTTGTTTGTCTTCTTGTTGAATGTTGTTGTATATTTTACAGATCCGAACAATGGCCTCGTATGCGTGTGTCGTCCCTCCATCTGCTCTGCGAACACCACAACAACCAACAACACAGCAACACTACCAGCTGGCGCAGTCTAGTGCCCCCAGGCGGTGGAAATTAAATGTTCACTAAGCAAATACAACAACCGATGAAGTTTGGCTGTCATTAAAAGCACATATGAGATATTACTAGTGGTTTGTGTTTGTATTCATCATCATCATGTGCCTCCTCCGCAACGAAGGTTGGCTACCACGGAGCGCCATTTTGGTCTGTGTCTTTCTTTGAAGGTGCAGGTTGTCGTAGGCTGATTTGTCAATCTTTTGATGTTACTCGTCCATGTTAGTCTTGGTCTGCTGTGCCTCTTTTACCTTGTGTTTTCCCCTCCAGGATTACTTTTAGTAGGCTGTTCTGTCTTTTAAGTGTTTGTATTCTTTAAGATATTCATTTTCATATAGGACGGCATATCGAGCGGCAGTTATAGTTCTCTACTATAGGGCGGTAGACTTAGCTCTCTACTATAGGACGGTAGTCATAATTCTCTACTATAAGGCGGTAGTCTTAGTTCTCTATTATAGGGCGGTAGTCTTAGTTTCTCTATTATAGGGCGGTAGTCTGAGTTTCTCTACTATAGGGCGGTAGTCTTAGTTCTCTACTATAGGGTGGTAGTCATAATTCTCTACTATAGGGTGGTAGTCTTAGTTCTCTACTATAGGGTGGTAGTCATAATTCTCTACTATAGGGCGGTAGTCTTAGTTCTCTACTATAAGGTGGTAGTCATAATTCTCTACTATAGGGTGGTAGTCTTAGTTCTCTACTATAGGGTGGTAGTCATAATTCTCTACTATAGGGCGGTAGTCTTAGTTCTCTACTATAGGGTGGTAGTCATAATTCTCTACTATAGGGTGGTAGTCATAATTCTCTACTATAGGGCGGTAGTCTTAGTTCTCTACTATAGGGCGGTAGTCTTAGTTCTCTATTATAGGTCGGTAGTCTTAGTTCTCTACTATAGGATGGTAGTCTTAGTTCTCTACTATAGGGCGGTAGTCATAATTCTCTACTATTGGGCGGTAGTCTTAGTTTCTCTACTATAGGGCGGTAGTCTTAGTTCTCTATTATAGGGCGGTAGTCTTAGTTCTCTATTATAGGGCGGTAGTCTTAGTTCTCTACTATAGGATGGTAGTCTTAGTTCTCTACTATAGGGCGGTAGTCATAATTCTCTACTATTGGGCGGTAGTCTTAGTTTCTCTACTATAGGGCGGTAGTCTTAGTTCTCTATTATAGGGCGGTAGTCTTAGTTCTCTATTATAGGGCGGTAATCTTAGTTCTCTATTATAGGGCGGTAGTCTTAGTTCTCTATCATAGGGCGGTAGTCATAGTTCTCTACTATAGGGCGGTAGTCATAATTCTCTACTATAGGGCGGTTGTCATAATTCTCTACTATAGGGCGGTAGTCTTAGTTCTCTACTATAGGGCGGTAGTCTTAGTTCTCTATTATAGGGCGGTAGTCTTAGTTCTCTACTATAGGGTGGTAGTCTTAGTTCTCTACTATAGGGCGGTAGTCTTAGTTCTCTACTATAGGGCGGTAGTCTTAGTTCTCTATTATAGGGCGGTAGTCTTAGTTCTCTATTATAGGGCGGTAGTCTTAGTTCTCTATTATAGGGCGTTAGTCTTAGTTCTCTATTATAGGGCGGTAGTCTTAGTTCTCTATTATAGGGCGGTAGTCTTAGTTCTCTACTATAGGGCGGTAGTCTTAGTTCTCTATTATATGGCGGTAGTCTTAGTTCTCTACTATAGGGCGGTAGTCTTTGTTTCTCTACTATATGGCGGTAGTCATAATTTTCTACTATATGGCGGTAGTATTTGTTCTCTGCTATAGGGCGTTAGTCTTCGTTCTCTACTATAGGGCGGTAGTCTTAGTTCTCTACTATAGGGCGGTAGTCATAATTCTCTACTATATGGCGGTAGTCATAATTCTATACTATAGGGCGGTAGTCATAATTTTCTACTATATGGCGGTAGTCTTAGTACTCTATTATAGGGCGGTAGTCTTAGTTCTCTACTATAGGGCGGTAGTCATAGTTCTCTACTATATGGCGGTAGTCATAATTCTCTACTATATGGCGGTAGTCTTAGTTCCCTATTATATGGCGGTAGTCTTAGTTCTCTACTATAGGGCGGTAGTCTTAGTTCGCTATTATAGGGCGGTAGTCTTAGTTCTCTACTATAGGGCGGTAGTCATAATCCTCTACTATAGGGCCGTAGTCATAATTCTCTACTATAGGGCGGTAGTCTTAGTTTCTCTACTATAGGGCGGTAGTCATATTCTCTACTATAGGGCGGTAGTCTTAGTTCTCTACTATATGGCGGTAGTCATAATTCTCTACTATATGGCGGTAGTCTTAGTTCCCTATTATATGGCGGTAGTCTTAGTTCTCTACTATAGGGCGGTAGTCTTAGTTCGCTATTATAGGGCGGTAGTCTTAGTTCTCTACTATAGGGCGGTAGTCATAATCCTCTACTATAGGGCCGTAGTCATAATTCTCTACTATAGGGCGGTAGTCTTAGTTTCTCTACTATAGGGCGGTAGTCATAATTCTCTACTATAGGGCGGTAGTCTTAGTTCTCTACTATAGTCCGGTAGTCTTAGTTTCTCTACTATAGGGCGGTAGTCATAATTCTCTACTATAGGGCGGTAGTCTTAGTTTCTCTACTATAGGGCGGTAGTCATAATTCTCTACTATAGTCCGGTAGTCTTAGTTTCTCTACTATAGGGCGGTAGTCTTAGTTTCTCTACTATAGGGCGGTAGTCATAATTCTCTACTATAGTCCGGTAGTCTTAGTTTCTCTACTATAGGGCGGTAGTCATAATTCTCTACTATAAGGCGGTAGTCTTAGTTCTCTACTATAGTCCGGTAGTCTTAGTTTCTCTACTATATGGCGGTAGTCATAATTCTCTACTATAGGGCAGTAGTCATAATTTTCTACTATAGGTGATCATTGTTTCTTCGATATAACCATTACTTCTGTTTTCTTACTATTCAGACTGAGACCTTTGTTGTTGCTTTCTTCCACTATCACTTTCTCTACTATAGGGCGGTAGTCATACTCCGTTTTGATCATGTTCCGATATTCCAATTGCTTACGATGAATGCTGATATCGTATGACAGGGAACAGTTGGCTGTGTTAACTTTCTGTGCTTTCGCCTTATGTATTTTGGCGTGTGCTGAGACTGCTATGATGGGGACTACAGCTACCTTTCTTTGTCTGGGGGATGAGTTAGTAATTCGGATGATTCCACTGGCACGGGTGGTTGAGCAATTATGGATTTTAATTCGTTTGCAGTGATACCGGGGCCTTCCATAACCAAATATCACATTCAGTTTTTTTTTTCCGGGAATTTCCTAATTATTTCTTTTAGTCAATGAAAATATATCACATTCATCTTTTTCCGGGAATTTCCGAATTACTTCTTTTAGTCAAGGACAATAAATCACATTCATCTTTTTCCGGGTATTTCCTAATTATTTCATATAGTCATGGACAATATATCACATTCATCTTTTTCCGGGTATTTCCTAATTATTTAATATAGTCATGGACAATATATCACATTCATCTTTTTCCGGGTATTTCCTAATTATTTCATATAGTTATGAACAATATATCACATTCATCTTTTTCCGGGAATTTCCGAATTACTTCTTTTAGTCAAGGACAATATATCACATTCATCTTTTTCCGGGTATTTCCCAATTATTTCATATATTCATGGACAATATATCACATTCATCTTTTTCCGGGTATTTCCTAATTATTTCATATAGTCATGGGCAATATATCACATTTATCTTTTTCCGGGTATTTCCTAATTATTTAATATAGTCATGGACAATATATCACATTCATCTTTTTCCGGGTATTTCCTAATTATTTCATATAGTCATGAACAATATATCACATTCATCTTTTTCCGAGTATTTCCTAATTATTTCATATACTCATGGACAATATATCACATTCATCTTTTTCCGGGTATTTCCTAATTATTTCATATAGTCATGGACAATATATCACATTCATCTTTTTCCGGGTATTTCCTAATTATTTCATATAGTCATGGACAATATATCACATTCAGTTTTTTTTTCCGGGAATTTCCTAATTATTTCTTTTAGTCAAGGAAAATATATCACATTCATCTTTTTCCGGGAATTTCCGAATTACTTCTTTTAGTCAAAGACAATATATCACATTATCTTTTTCCGGGTATTTCCCAATTATTTCATATATTCATGGACAATATATCACATTCATCTTTTTCCGGGTATTTCCTAATTATTTCATATAGTCATGGACAATATATCACATTCATCTTTTTCCGGGTATTTCCTAATTATTTCATATAGTCATGGACAATATATATTTATCCGGGTATTTCCTAATTATTTAATATAGTCATGGACAATATATCACATTAATCTTTTTCCGGGTATTTCCTAATTATTTCATATAGTCATGGACAATATATCACATTCATCTTTTTCCGGGTATTTCCTAATTATTTCATATAGTCATGGACAATATATCACATTCATCTTTTTCGGGTATTTCCTAATTATTTCATATAGTCATGGACAATATATCACATTCATCTTTTTCCGGGTATTTCCTAATTATTTCATATAGTCATGGACAATATATCACATTCATTTTTTTCGGGAATTTCCTAATTATTAGTCAGGAAAATATATCACATTCATCTTTTTGGAATTTCCGAATTATAGTCACATATCACATTAATCTTTTTCCGGGTATTTCCCAATTATTTCATATAGTCATGGACAATATATCACATTCATCTTTTTCCGGGTATTTCCTAATTATTTTATATAGTCATGGACAATATATCACATTCATCTTTTTCGGGTATTTCCTAATTATTTCATATAGTCATGGACAATATATAACATTATCTTTTTCCGGGTATTTCCTAATTATTTAATATAGTCATGGACAATATATCACATTAATCTTTTTCCGGGTATTTCCTAATTATTTCATATAGTCATGAACAATATATCACATTCATCTTTTTCCGGGTATTTCCTAATTATTTCATATAGTCATGGACAATATATCACATTCATCTTTTTCCGGGTATTTCCTAATTATTTCATATAGTCATGGACAATATATCACATTCATCTTTTTCCGGGTATTTCCTAATTATTTAATATAGTCATGGACAATATATTACATTCATCTTTTTTCCGGGTATTTCCTAATTATTTCATATAGTCATGGACAATATATCACATTCATCTTTTTCCGGGTATTTCCTCATTATTTCATATAGTCATGGACAATATATCACATTCAGCTTTTTTTCCGGGAATTTCCGAATTACTTCTTCCAGTCATGGTTAATGTTGTATGGTATTTTCATGATTTTCTTTACATGAACTCATTCGAACTGTCGTTAATTCAACATTTCTCCGGAGATAGAATAACTTCACCTTCACAACTGATATATTTTTTCTTATAATAAAAAAAACTGACATCAGCTTAGAAAGACATGATTTTTTAATGAAAAAATAAAATATTACATTCACAAATTAGACTCCATTTTTTTCTCGAAGTTAAAAACTATTACATTCACAGATGCTAGTTAAGTTGTCTTATGACCAAAAAAAAGAAAGAAAGGACTCCATTACATTCACGTACGTGATTCAATTCCTCTTCGTAATATAGTTATTGAATTACATTCACAAACATGATTCTATTTGTATCCACTTTTAATTAAAAAAAACACACTGCTCCATTTGCCGATAATTATAAACTAAAAAATTAGGATGATACTGTGTAATCCCTTTTGAAAATAGAAACAAGAAAAAATGTTCCTAAAAATTATGCAGAGCTAGTCTTAATATATGGATGTGGATCATGGACAAAAAGATAGCAGACAAGAAAAGCATTGGAGGCTGTAGAAATGTGGTTTTACAGAAGAATGTTGAGAATACCATGGACAGCTAAGAAGAGTAATGAAAACGTTATGAAAGAGGCCAAACAAAATAGAAAAAAAAATAGAGCTAATTACCAATATTAGGAAGAAACAATCATCATTTTTTGGCCATGTAATGAGAAGAGAACAACTGGAATATATTGTAACAACTGGAAAAATTGAGCGACGAAGAGATAGAGGGAAGCAAAAAGAGAAAATATACCAGACAGCTTAAGAGAATGGCTTGGCAGAAGGTCAACAACAAAAATAATAAATAACTGCCGAGATCGAAAGTTATGGAGAAACATGATCACCTACGCCAGCAGGCCCGGTAATGATGATGATGATGATGATGATGATGATGATGATGATGATGATGATTATGATACATTTAAACGTCACTCAATTTGTATTCACTTGGTTTAAAAAAACAAACTATTACATTCACAAACGTGACTCAATGTGTATTCACTTGGTTTTTTAAAAAAAACTATTACATTCACAAACGTGACTCAATTTGTATTCACTTGGTTTAAGACAAATCTATTACATTCACAAACGTGACTCAATTTGTATTCACTTGGTTTTAAGACAAATCTATTACATTCACAAACGTGACTCAATTTATATTCACTTGGTTAAAAAAAAACTATTACATTCACAAACGTGACTCAATCTGTATTCACTTGGTTTTTAAAAAAAACTATTACATTCACAAACGTGACTCAATTTGTATTCACTTGGTTTTAAGACAAATCTATTACATTCGCAACGTGACTTAATTTATATTCACTTGGTTTTAAAAAAAAAATATAACATTCACAAACGTGACTCAATTAGTATTCACTTGGTTTTAAGACAAATCTATTACATTCACAAACGTGACTCAATTTATATTCACTTTTATTTAAAAAAAAACTATTACATTCACAAACGTGACTCAATTTATATTCACTTGGTTTAAAAAAAAACTATTACATTCACAAACAAGTAAGAAAAAAGTCCCCCCTCCCCCTCCCCCCTTGCTAAGGATATAGGGAATCTGGTGTTAGCGATCATATTTTTCCTTAACCATGATTCATTTTTTTTGTATGATGATACCAGCATCACGCCATGCCGCCTTTACTTCCCAGAATAACAAACTCTGGTATTTAAATTTAGAGACTGGGTGTAACTCGGAGCCTTTTCGGTCAGGAACACAAACAAAAAATCACCACCTCTGGGCAGTCGTTCTCAAACACAACTCATTTTCATCTTAACGAGTGAAATGTTAAACTGAACAAACATTACTATATTTATGTAATAAATAATAACAGCTGCCAAATTCACAACCAGGATTCATTTGTCCTTCCTGTTAAAGGAAAATAAATTAATTCACAAAATGTAAAAAAAAAATAGTTCAAAATTATTTAACTCACAAAAGGTTAAAGATAAAATTATTTAACTCACAAAAGGTTAAAAAGACAATTATTTAACTCATAAAAGGTTAAAAGAAAATTATTTAACTCATAGAAGGTTAAACACAAATATTTAACTCACAAATGGTTAAATGAAAATTTTTTAATTCACAAATGAATAAAAAATAAAATTATTTCACCTGCAAATGGTTAAAAGACAATTATTTAACTCATATATGGTTAAAAAGAAAATTATTTAACTCACAAATAGTTAAAAAGAAAATTATTTAACTCACAAATGGTTAAAAAGACAATTATTTAACTCACAAATAGTTAAAAAGAAAATTATTTAACTCACAAATAGTTAAAAAGAAAATTATTTAACTCACAAATGGTTAAACAATAATTGTTTCAAAGTCTAATAATGACCCAAACTCTTGGTAAAAAAATTATAACTCAACATTTCTATGGTTTAAAAAAAATTACATTCACAAACGTGACACGTCCTATCGCTTATTTTAAAAAAAAGTATAACATTCACAAACATGAATAATTATTGCTCATATTTAAAAAAAATTACATTCACAGATGTATTTACCTTATATCTCAGGGGAAATAAGTACAGCTACGCCTCATCACAAAGTAATAGTTTCCTCCCCTGCTTTGCTTGCCGTACGGGGATATTGTGTTAGAGATTATATTTTGTCGTGACCACGGCATAGTTTTCTGGTGATGTGGTCGGTATCACGCCAGACCGCCTTTACTTCCCTGAAAAATCTATGTTGCCATTAGTTTAGTCGCTGGATGAATCCCAAAGCCTTGTCCGTCTGAAAGAAATCTGTTACTTCTAGGAATCGAACCAGTTTTATTCTGATCAGGATGTGGGAACGATAGCCACTCAGGTACTGAGGATTACGTGGACTTCGTACTTCAAACTTAGTTCGTTCCAGGAGAGACTGGAGGCAAGGAGGTTGTACAGCATCAGAACTGGAATCTGCAATCGACTCATAGCTGATGGTTTGTACCTAGATCGGTGTACATGAACCATCCAGGCCGTACTACACCTCTTTGTGGTGCCCATAGCAAGCGAATAACCAATCGAGCATGGGAAAGTGAGAAACGATCGAGAGGGAAGGCAACCCGGGACTCAAAAACACAATACCAAAGTCGGATGTGTAGCAGTGATTACAGAGTGTAAGACAACATGGGAGTTAGGGGTAGAAGTCGAGGGGGAAAGTGAGGAGTGTTAACTAAAATAGAATCATTGAGTCCACGGGGAAAAGTGATAAGTGGTAAGAAGGATAGAAACATCGGGTCTCACGGGGAAGATAAGGTGCAATTAGGAGCGAGAGAGAAATGTAAAACCGGATATGATTGGTTGGATCGAAAAACGTTAGAGAAAAGGATAGATGAGAAAGTCAGTCGAGATAGAACGAAGGCTCAGTGCGGACAGTTGTTTTTTGACAACTGATATCGTGAGCATGGTTCGTGGTACACAACAATATAATAGAGTCAGTTTTAGTTGCGTATGGCCGTTGCGTGAGGCGGACATTGCTTCTGGAACAGTGCTATGTAGAGTTATGTGTTGGTCTAAATTCAATCCTGAGAGATGATTCTGTAATGTAGTTGTGCAAGTTAGACGCAACGAACAATTTAAGTGACTGAGAGAGACAGTCTCACAGCGTTCATGCTCAATATGGAGGATGATATTGTAATGTAGTTGTGCAAGTTAGACGCAACGAACAATTTGGGTGACAAGGGGCGAGACAGCTTTTGCCGAGACATGCTCAACAACGAGTGCGTTCTACCAAGGAGTTATGAAACTCAGAAACGACGAACAATTTGGGTGACAAGGGGCGAGACAGCTTTTGCCGAGACATGCTCAACAACGAGTGTGTTCTACCAAGGAGTTATGAAACACAGAAACGACGAACGGTATAGGTGAGATTGAGAGAGTCAGATATCGCCAACTTATGTGCGCAGCATTGAGGTGATATTATGAGTTAGGGGCGGAATTCAGAAGCAACGAATCATTCAGGTGAAGGTAGGCGAGACAGCCATCGCCGAATTCATGCTCGATACCGTGGGTGTTGTTACAGGCACGAACAGACAAAAGTGGTAAATTCATCGGCGCACACCAGTGGTCGATAGCTAGCGGGAAGATTCAGCGCAGTGTCATCAAGAGAGTCCGACTGAGTGGAGTCGGTAGAACATGATGTCACCAAAATGCATGGTGGCTTGAAGGGAGTATTGCAGTTCTGTACTACTGCGGCCCTTAGATAACAGCCCAGACAAGTTGGGGTACGCCTCGTAATTTCTGCAACGTGAGAAAGGCCGCTAACAAGCATACTGTTGTTGTAATTTTGTAACTTGTTAGAGGTTGATCTTCCAGAAGTAAACCTCGAATGTGCATTTCACATGGTGTTCCTTGACTACTTCTTAGAAAGCAATCTGTATTTGTCTGTGCCTGGCGAAGAACGGAGACTGGGAGGGACTGTCAAGCACAGGCCCATAGACGCAGAGATGGTCGCTACCCCGAAACAGCGCGAAGTACAAGAGTATACGATCACGACAGACGGACAAGTGGGTGTCCAGGCTATGTATGAGTTCAGCATCAGGCAAGCAGAAGGCAGATAAGCGGCTACAGAATCCCGAGTCAAATCCAGCACACTCGGTCCAGGGCTGATCCGGGGTCAAGACGACCTGTCCGGTGCAAGACGCCACCGGGCAATCTACGTGCCTGCAACGCAACTCCAGGTGTTGAGGTCAAACGCCAAGTCGTTCCAACAAGCGTGTTCAAGTCAATCAAAAGTTCTATTTAAGGTCAGCTCGGTCAGAAGTGTTTCAGTTATATTTAAGAGGCGTCTGCTATAGACGTATTTGGACCGAAAGTTGTAAAATATCACAGATTTTACTGTAAAGAGCGATACAACACATTTACGCCCACTTGACGCCCTGAAATAAGAAAATCACTGGAGGCTGTAGAAATGTGGTTTTACAGAAGAATGTTGAAAATACCATGGACAGCTAAGAAGATCAATGAAAACGTTCTGAAAGGGGACAAAGCAGAAAAGAGAGCTAACGATTAGAGGCCACAGAAATGGAATTTCTCAGAAGAATGTTGAAAGTTGCGTGGACAGTAAAAAGACCAATGAGAAAATTCTCAAAGAGGTCAACACAAAAAGGGAGCTCCTAAAAAACACCAGAAAGAAGCAATCAACATTTTTCGCACGCATCATGAGAAGAGGAAACTTGGAATACTTGGTTACAACTGGCAAAATAAAAGGAAAGAGGAGATCGCAGACGACAAAGAGAGAAAATACTGGATAGCTTGGTGTCATGACATGGAAAACAGTCAACAACAGAACTGATATGATGCACTGTAGATAGAAGATTGTGGAAGGATCGCCTACGCTAACCGGTATGGCACATGATGATGATGATGATGATGATGATGATGATGATGATGATGATGATGATGATGATGATGATGAAAACACAATTCTAACATTTATTATACTTTCTCCAAAAGGACCTATACAACATATTTATTCATTCTCCATTTGAACCGAGGGCGGCATACAGGACAGACCCATTGTTCTCCGCGATATGCGATCTGCTGCTAGTTCTTGTAGTTCTTGCTTGTTTCTTAGTTCCTTGGTTGAGCCTTAATTAACAATTGCTCTGCGTAGCGATTCTCTTGGTCTACCTTGTTTTCTTTTGTCAGATGGCTACCAAATGATGGGGAAGTCTTTCTTTGTTCATGACCGACGTATTTTCCAACGCCTTATAAAGACACATATTCTTGTTTAGATTCGTCTCTTATCAGATCGTTTGAAATGTATTCTCTCCAACTTATGTTTGAAATGTATTCTCTCCAACTTATGTTTGAAATGTATTCTCTCCAACTTATGTTTGAAATGTATTCTCTCCAACTTATGTTTGAAATGTATTCTCTCCAACTTATGTTTGAAATGTATTCTCTCCAACTTATGTTTGAAATGTATTCTCTCCAACTTATGTTTGAAATGTATTCTCTCCAACTTATGTTTGAAATGTATTCTCTCCAACTTATGTTTGAAATGTATTCTCTCCAACTTATGTTTGAAATGTATTCTCTCCAACTTATGTTTGAAATCGTTTGACTACATTTTTTTTCAAAGACATTAAATTTCTTATCTAAAGACTTGGTGGATTTCTAGGTATCACGTATACAACACGGGAGAAGCGATAGCTCAGTGGTTAGTGAACTGGACTACAAAGCACAAGAGCTCGGGTTCGATCCTGATCGATGGCATCCGGGTTCGCCCAGCCATAAATGGACACGGGAAATTTTTTCTGGGAAAGTAAAGCGGCACCGGCGTAATACCGACCACATTAACCCAAAAATCATGTGCCGAAGGTCTGTAAAAATTATGGTCACTAACAACATAATCCCCATACGCCACTTGGCGCGACGGGGCTCTTTACTTTTTTTTATATATACAACACATAAATCACCAAACAATATGTCTGATAAAAGAAGGTATTTCACTTACATAACATATGGTATTACGTAGCTTCACTTCAAATGTAAACTATTAACATAAAGTGATTATAGTGAGAGTCTAGGGAAAGTGCTTGGTATGGCGTGGAACGGGTTCAAAACGGACGAGAAAATTAGAGAATTCGCCAGTCAACCACTGGTGTCTTTAGTAGTCAAGAGGTGACGATGGTCATGTGTTGGACATGTGATGAGAAGAGATAATAACCGAATAGCAAAGCAAGTCCTCATGTGGGAAACAACAGGTAAGAAGAAAAGAGGAAGATCCAGAGAGACACTGAGAAGAACATTGATAAGAGAGGCAGGAGTAGCAGGAATCGGCTCCCTCAATGAGATAGAGCTGCTTGCACAGAACAGAGACAAATGGCGAGACTTGATAAAATATCTTTAAAAGAATTGAAAACTGCTCGAACAAAAAATTCAGATAAGAGAAGGAGTATCTTGGTCTACGCCCTATGGGCCGGCTACGGCTCTAAAGGTCAATAGATAGATAGAATTATAGTATCTGGCATACCCCCGCTTGTTCTTGCTTCCGCGCCTGTTCATGCTCCTGATGTTCCTCATTTTCCAGCTGTTCATCGTCCATCTGTTCCTCACTTTCCAGGTGTTTCTCGTTATCCAAATGTTCCTCATTTTCCTGATGTTCCTCATTTTCCTGCTGATCATCTAGTTCCTGCTGTGCACTCTTCATCTTCTTCCATCTTTGGAACAGGAAAGCGCCGACAATAACAAAAGCAACAAGCAGTGGCACAATCAGTATCCAGGATGCTGTCGTGTGCCACGGACCTGTCAAAAGATAACAAATGATTTATGTTTGTGTTCGAGAACTTTCACCTCTGGCGAAATCCCTGGAGACTAGGAATTGAATTTTGCGTGTTAATTTGTCTTAACCCCCCCAGCCAATCGCAGCGGTCCCTCGCCGATCAGGCAGATAACTCCGTCTTTGCAGGTAATTTTTTTTTAGTAATTGAAGTTTCAAGCCTGACCTCCGGTGCTGAGACTAGGGCTGACTGCCGCAGAGAGAAATTACAAATTCAAACAAATGCAGGCAGGATTTGAACCCACATACTCTCTGTCTTAAACCCCGCTTCTTGCCTCGAGACCAACCAGTGCGATTCTCTTAACTCTGACTCACAACAACCCCCCCCCCCAATGCGATTCACATAACTCTGACTAACATTTTTTTTTTTTATTTCGGCATGGACACTATTCATTATCAAGTACCATGCGTGCTGGCGTAGGTGATCATGTCTCTCCACAACTCTCCATCTCGAGTTATTTTGGTCATTTTTTGCTATTTTGGCCTGAGCTAATCTGCTTTTTAATTCTTTGGTGTATCTTCCACTTATTTCCACACTATTCTTAAATGCATTCCTTGGTATTCGAAGCATTTTGCTGATGGATCCACTTTATTTTCTATTTTTTTTTAGTTCCAGCTCTCGCATGCGTAGATGAGGGTAGATAATACATTTGATTTGAAAATCCTGAGCTTTGTTTTTGTGCTTAGTAATTTTGATTTCCATATTTTATCAAATCGGCTCCCTCAATGAGATAGAGCTGCTTCCACAGAACAGAGACAAATGGCAAGATTAGATAAAATATCTTTAAAAGAATTGAAAACTGCTAGAATAAAAATTTAGATAAGAGAATGAGTATCTTGGTCTACTCCCTATGGGCCGGCTACGGTTTGAAAGGTCAATAGATAGATTTTATCAAGGTTTTTGAATGTCAATACTACTTTTGATATTTTGATTCTAATTTATTTCTTTGTTTCTCCTGTTGGTCAGTACAGTTTCCAAGAAATACAAAGTGATCAACTCTGTTCGCTTCATCTCCTTCAATGTATATATTTTTCTTCTGGTGCGAATTTGATTGTTCATTACTTTCGTCTTTTCTTGATTGATATCAAGTCCATGTTTTTTATCAATTGATGCCAGGGCTTTTGTTTTCTCGCAACGTGTTATTGCTATTGATAAGAACGTTATCATCTGGAAGAATGACGTTTCTCTAACTGAGATAGAAGTATCAATCTAATGTACTTGTTACCTGTACAGAAATTCAGCATTTGACGTTTTAAGATCTGGTATTTTACTAGGGAACAAGCTGCACAAATAAGCTGTAAGTTATGGATCCCAGGCAGCTGCGGATATTCAGAGGACGCAACAGAGACCACGGCTCTCCTAATATTTTATCAGAATACATAACACAATCACATCCCAGCTCAATGAGTTCAATGTCAGTGTACAACCGGTCACCGTGTTCAATAGTATAGCTGTGATATAGTTCAATGTCAGTGAACAACCAGCCACTGTATTCACTAGTATAGCCGTGATATAGTTCAATGTCAGTGTACAACCAGCCACTGTATTCCCTAGTATAGCCGTGATATAGTTCAATGTCAGTGTACAACCAGCCACTGTATTCACTAGTATAGCCGTGATATAGTTCAATGTCAGTGTACAACCAGCCACTGTATTCACTAGTATAGCCGTGATATAGTTCAATGTCAGTGTACAACCAGCCACCGTATTCCCTAGTATAGCCGTGATATAGTTCAATGTCAGTGTACAACCAGCCACTGTATTCCCTAAGATAACCGTCATATAGTTCAATGTCAGTGTACAACCAGTCTTGGTATTCCCTAGGATAGCCGTGATGTAGTCCAATGTCAGTGTACAACCAGCCACTGTATTCACTAGTATAGCCGTGATATAGTTCAATGTCAGTGTACAACCAGCCACTGTATTCCCTAGGATAGCCGTGATATAGTCCAATGTCAATGTACAACCAGCCACTATATTCACTAGTATAGCCGTGATATGGTTCAATGTCAGTGTACAACCAGCCACTGTATTCACTAGTATAGCCGTGATATAGTTCAATGTCAGTGTACAACCAGCCACTGTATTCCCTAGGATAGCCGTGATATAGTTCAATGTCAGTGTACAACCAGCCACTGTATTCCCTAGGATAGCCGTGATATAGTCCAATGTCAGTGTACAACCAGCCACTATATTCACTAGTATAGCCGTGATATAGTTCAATGTCAGTGTACAACCAGCCACTGTATTCACTAGTATAGCCGTGATATGGTTCAATGTCAGTATACAACCATCCACTGTATTCCCTAAGATAGCCGTGATATGGTTCAATGTCAGTATACAACCAGCCACTTTATTCAATAGTATAGCCGTGATATGGTTCAATGTCAGTGTACAACCAGCCACTGTATTCCCTAGGATAGCCGTGATATAGTTCAATGTCAGTGTACAACCAGCCACTGTATTCACTAGGATAGCCGTGATATATTCCAATGTCAGTGTACAACCAGCCACCGTATTCCCTAGTATAGCCGTGATATAGTTCAATGTCAGTGTACAACCAGCCACTGTATTCACTAGTATAGCCGTGATATAGTTCAATGTCAGTGTACAACCAGCCACCGTATTCCCTAGTATAGCCGTGATACAGTTCAATGTCAGTGTACAACCAGCCACCGTATTCCCTAGTATAGACGGCATATAGTTCAATGTCAGTGTACAACCAGCCACTGTATTCACTAGTATAGCCGTGATATAGTTCAATGTCAGTGTACAACCAGCCACTGTATTCCCTAGTATAGCCGTGATATAGTTCAAATAACTCAAGCTGTTACTAATAAATAGACTGCAATGTCTATGGGGGTGAAACCTACAACAACCGTACACGGGAATCTATCGTCCTTTCAATGTGTTTCAGAACTAGGTAAGCGACTTCTGTAATCTGCTCCTCGTTGCTTTGGTAGCAAAAGAACGATTAATAAAGATGGCGTTCTATCTGGTTATCGAAACATATAGAAGTAGAGCCACTGGACTTTTCCAGTCCCTACTGTAAGGATCTCTACGACCGTCTTTAAATAAATAAACGTGAACAAAAATGTTGTTCTTCTCACAACGTATAACGCAAATAACTAAGATAACAACATAGATAGGTTAAAATGGTAACAACAAAGAAAAAGACATCACCTCAGTGCAAAATAAAGACAAGTGGAACAATATTAAAACAGGTAAATGAATTTAAATATTTGGGAACTTTGTTAATATTCAGACGGTAGATGTACAAAAGAGGTGAGATGCAGAATGGCTCAGGCAAAAACAGCTTTCCAAAAAATGAGGAAGATACTATGCAATCCATTTTGACAATAGAAACTAGAAAAAGAGTTTTTAAATGTTATGTAGAGCCAGTCTTAACATATAGATGTGAATCATGGACAATAGAACAAGAGGACAAAGAAATCACTATAGTCTGTAAAAGTGTGGTTTTACAGAAGAATGTTGAGAATACCATGGACAACTAAGAAGAGTAATGAAGAGTTTCTGAGAGAGGTCAAAGCAAAAAGAGAGCTAATTTCCAATATTAGGAAGAAACAATCATCATTTTTTGGCCATGTAATGAGAAGAGAACAACTGGAATATATTGTAACAACTGGGAAAATTGAGGGACGAAGAGATAGAGGGAAGCAAAGAGAAAAAAAATACCAGACAGCTTAAAAGAATGGCTTGGCAGAAGGTCAACAACAGAAATGATAAATAGCTGTAGAGATCGAAAATGTGTTGAGAGACATGATCACCTACGCCAGCAGGCCCGGTACTTGATGATGATGAACTAAGATATCATTATGTTTTTTTAGCGCAATAATTGATGGAACTATACTACATAGCGCAATAATTGATGGAACTATACAACATAGCGCAATAATTGATGGAACTATACTACATAGCGCAATATTTGATGGAACTATACTGCATAGCGCAATAATTGATGGAACTATACTACATAGCGCAATAATTGATGGAACAATACTACATCTATCTATCTCTATCTCTACTGTCCTTTCGAACCGAAGACGGCACATAGGGCAGAACCACAATCTCAAAAGCCGAAACCTTGCATGCCAAAATTGCACATATTGCAGAGACTCTGCTTCCATAACAATACTTTTTACAATGACAGCTTGTCAAGCCATCGATCAATCTCCTTAGTCGCCTCTTACGATATGCCTGGAAGGTCACAGTGTCACTATTCTCTACTTCCCTCATAATGAAGCCCCGGTAACACACGGGATTATACTACATAGCGCAATAATTGATGGAACTATACTACATAGCGCAATAATTGATGGAACTATACTACATAGCGCAGTAATTGATGGAACTATACTACATAGCGCAATAATTGATGGAACTATACTACATAGTGCAATAATTGATGGAACTATATTACATAGCGCAATAATTGATGGAACTATATTACATAGCGCAATAATTGATGGAACTATACTACATAGCGCAATAACTAATGGAACTATACTACATAGCGCAATAATTGATGGAACTATATTACATAGCGCCATAATTGATGGAACTATATTACATAGCGCAATAATTGATGGAACTATATTACATAGCGCAATAATTGATATAACTATATTACATAGCGCAATAATTGATGGAACTATATTACATAGCGCAATAATTGATGGAACTATATTACATATGGAAAAATGCAGCAATTTTAATGTCGCACATTATCAGGTTAAATTTCAAGGTTCGGTCTCACGTCCTGGCCTCTTCAAGTTTTGAACCTACCGTCCACCGCTCACACGAAGCCGTGCAACGGAGTTCGTGCACATGGAACAGAGTTCTCACTTTCCAGGAGAAAATCGGAGCACCTATGTGTGTGCCCGGAGTGCAGTGATGCTAACCATACCACTGAACATATTTTTACTCTAAAATAAAAGACAAGTTTGAATAACGTGGAGGTAAAATAGTTTTCTTGTTTTTCTTTTCTATCGGAATTTAAATAAAATCTGACCTGAACATCTCGTAGCGACAGCACTAGTTATGCTGCCTTTCATACCAGATACAAATAGAAAACGCTCGGAGCATCCAAGAAAGAAGGAAAACTACTTTTATTTCTTATTTTTCTGTCAGTACGTGACATTGATAGGATGGCAGTTGTGTTTAACGTTGCTCTTCTTTCCTTTATTTGTAAAATCTCAACTACTAATCATCGTCGTCATCATCATCATCATCATCATTGTCATCGAGTGCCTTCTCCGCATCGAAGTTTGGCTAACAGGGACGCCATTTCGCTCTATCTCTTGCTTTGATAGTGCAGATTGTCAGCGACTGACTTGTCATTCATCAATTTGATGTTACTCGTTCATGTTAGTCTTGGTCTGCCTCTGCCTCTTTTATCTAGTATTTATCTTTATTATCATAGTTTTAGTTTTTTTTGCTATTCATATCTAATTCATATTTTTTGCTTTTTATGTTTATTTCATTAAGTAATTGTTATAAACCTATACGATTTCCTTCTAGTAATACAGTATCATCAGCATATCTTAGGTTATTGATAATCTTTCCATTAATTTGTAGGCTTGGCATCTCTATGATGTTTTTAAAGATTTGCTCGGTGTATAGATTGAACAAGCTTGGTGATAGGATGCATCCCTGTCTTACTCCTCTCTTTTTTATATCAATGGGTGTAGAGTTTTCTATGTTATATTTTATTATTGCTGTTTTCTCCCAGTATAGATTACATATAAGTCGTATGTCCATGTCATCTAGATGTATCTCTTTTATGCATTCTATAAGTTGTTTGTGGTGTACTCTATCAAAAGCTTTGGTGTAGTCTATGAAGCAAGCATATATTGGTTTGTTTACTTCTGTGTACTTTTCGATTAATGTTCTCATGCAGAATATGGCTTCTTTTGTCCCACTATTTTTTCTAAATCCAAATTGCTGCCCATCTAATTCAGTATTGATTTTATTCTGAATCCTTCCTTGTACAACTTTTAGCAAGATTTGTGTAACATGGTTCATTAGGCTTATTGTTCTAAAGTCACTGCATTCAACTGCACCATTCTTTTTAGGCAATGCAATGAAAGTTGATGTTTTTAGTTCATTTGGTATGTATCCTGTGTGGTATATGTCGTTGCATATGTCTGTAATCACTTCAATGCTAAAATCTTTGAAACATCATATACAGAGTATATTCATACCCTCATTGTGCTACCAATGCCAAACATGGTCACTTACCACTAAACACAAAAGAAAGCTTGTCACCACAGAGATGAGATGTCTGAGAAAAGCGCTTGTTGGTGACTAGAAAAGACAGAATCAGAAATGATATTATAAGAGAAAGAGTAGGCATTGAACCAATCCTAAGCTACATACAGAAACAACAAATAAACGAGTTTGCCCATCTAGAAAGAATGCCGTATGATTCCTTACCATACAAAGCATATATTGAAATATGAGAAGGGGGACGAGCAAGAGGCAGACCAAGATTAAGATGGACAGACAACATCAAAGAAACTTTACAAGAACATCAATTAACAATGATTGAAGCCGCCAGAAGGGCGAGAATCTGAACTTTGTATCTCCCTCAACACCCGAACGGATACAAGAGGACGTGAAGAGAAGAGAGAGAGAGAGAGAGAGAGAGAGAGAGAGAGAGAGAGAGAGATAATAATAGACATATTCAGTAAAATGATCAAACCTGAGCTACACAGAGGTCCATCGTAGCCATCCACGCACGAGAAACATCTACCGTTAGATTGATTACACAATCCATTGTAGCATTGATGTGAGCAACGAAAGTGGCATTTCCGCCCGAAACGTCCGGGGCGCATTCTGTCAAAAGAAAGTTAACTCAGTACAAACATCAGTTAAGGTCTAGCTCAAGCGCATAGTTTTGTTTTATTTTCGGAAAAAAACAACGCCCTTGGACGTTACATTGCGCTTTATTCGGCGGTTCTCTAAGTTGTCATTGTTGTAGAGAAAATGGAAACAACGCTAGTCCTAACTCTAAACTCAAACTGACAATAGACCCTAACAATTTCCATTTCCAAGATGGTGGATCTAGTTCACGTTCTCTCCATCGCTGCAGAAAGTGTATTTGAGGTTTGATTAATTTCGTCTCTCGATTGCACATTTCTGCGTTAAAGTCAAAATGGTGTTCTACTTAACAAATCTGCGCCGATGAAGCGGAGTTGTACGCACGGCAATATTCCTTTTTGACAAATCAAGTGTTGTGAATGCGACCTTCCACCGGCTAGAGTTGATCTGCGCTTTACGTCACATTGAGTGCTGTTCATGACCGTTGTTGGAATTGCTTGACGCAAGTTATTTACATGTTACGACTCATTAAACTGTGAACTGCTTCATCAAGTCAGCCGCAGTTTTATCTCTTTAGGGAATTTGCACCATGTTTCGTTCGTTGTAGGCTGCATTCACTAGAGTAATCAGGAATATATAGGCGCTGCCATTGTTGTGTGTGCTACGTCATCATAATGGCTCATCGTATATCCCAAGACCGACCATACGCTAATCTTACCGTCTGTTGTTTGATGTGCGATAGGGATAATCTGACGACTAACTGCATTTTATATGTTCGGATTTGGAGTAAAAAACGATGTCTTAACATCATCAAGCGCTATACATTTTTAAAAATATGACGATCATCATTTTCAGGAGGACGTGAACTTCTGGTCAATATGGTGGATAGGCGGCAGGGACCATTGAAGGCTATGTATGACAGTGTTCCTTGTTGCAGTTTCCTCATATTCCAAGTCCAGCTTGTTGCAGAAATTACTGGTGCTCTGAGCACACAGTGAGCTGTGTGTTTCATCCGTTTTGACCATGTTTCGATATTCTAATTGTTTACGATGAATGATGCTATCATATGACAGAGAACAGTTGGTTGTGTTCATTTTCTGTGCGGTATCGCCTTATGTCTTTTGCAGTGTGCTGAGACTGCTATGATGGGGACTACAGCTACCTTTCTTTGTTTGGGAGATACGATAGTAATTCGGATGAATCCACTGGAACGGGCAGTTGAGCAATTATGGATTTTTAATTCGTTTGTAGTGATACCGAGGACTTCCATAATCAAAGAACCAAAGACCATAACGTCATTAGCTTTTGAGAACCACTGTAGTTTTGTTTCGACGCAAACTAAAGGAAGATTACTCGTTTCTCTGAAACAATTTATATACTTAAACTAGGAAATTGCGCAAACATTATCATCATCATAAACTATGCCTGTGGATCATATCACTCTACTGCAGCTTATCAGATGTATTGTTGACTTTCTACCAAGGCATTCGGCTGTCAGTTAAACGTTGTCTTTCTAAATTCTTAACTACAATATCGAGTTCCAACGGATCACTAACCGCGATCAGGGGAGACACGAATAGAGCCACTGTAACCTGTCACGTCCGTGTGGCTAGTCGGGAGAGGACCACAGGGAGGGAGAACAGGAATAGAGCCACTGTCACTTGTCACGTCCGTGTGGCTACGGGGGACCTGACCACGGGGAGGGAGTGCAAGAATAGAGCCACTGTGACCTGTCACGTCCGTGTGGCTACGGGGGACCTAACCACGGGGAGGGAGTGCAAGAATAGAGCTACTGTGACCTGTCACGTCCGTGTGGCTACGGGGGACCTGACTACGATGAGGGAGGGCAAGAATAGAGTCACTGTGACATGCCACGTCCGTGTGGCTACGGGGGACCTGACCACGGGGAGGGGGTGCAAGAATAGAGCCATTGTGACCTGTCACGTCAGTGTGGCTACGGGGGACCTGACTACGGGGCGGACGAGCAAGAATAGAGCTACTGTGACCTGCTACGTCCGTGTGGCTACTGGGGACCTGACTACGGGGAGGGAGGGAGGGCAAGAATAGAGCTACTGTGACCTGCCACGTCAGTGTGGCTACGGGACAGAGGACCACATGGAGTGAGGACAAGAATAGAACCATCGTGACCTGTCACGTCAGTGTGGTTACCGGAGCCCTGACCACGGGGAGGGAGGACAAGAATAGAATATCTGTGATCTGCCACGTCCGTGTGGCTACCGGAAACCTGACCACGTTGAGGGAAGATAAGACTAGAGTTACCTGACTCGCAAGTTATAAGAAGCGACTAAAGAGGTTGGGGCAAGGTCTTCGCAGACACATTTAAGCTGATACCATCTTCAGTGATTTCGCTAGTGCGTGGCGGGCATGCTTTAAAACTGGTTCAAGTATCAAAACAAACTACCGTTCAGTTCTCTATCAGTTGAACTATAATTAAATTATATTATGAGTATATAATTATTTTCATATTATTAATATTTTATTCTATTCTTTTATTATTCTATCCGTCCGTTCGTCCGTTCGTCCGTCCGTCCGTCCGTCCGTCCTTCCATCCATCCATCCATCCATCCATCCATCCATCCATCCATCCATCCATCCATCCATCCATCCATCCGTCCGTCCGTCCGTCCGTCCATCCATCCATCCATCCATCCATCCATACATCTATCCATTTATCAATCTATCAATGAATCTATCTATCTATCTATCTATCTATCTATCTATCAATCTATCAATCTATCTACCTATCAATCTATCTATCTATCTGTCTGTCTGTCTGTCTGTCTGTCTGTCTGTCTGTCTGTCTGTCTGTCTGTCTGTCTGTCTGTCTGTCTGTCTGTCTGTCTGTCTGTCTGTCTGTCCGTCTGTCTATCTGTTTACTGTTTTTTCGAGCCGAGGACGGCACATAAGGCAGAACCACAATCTCAAAAACAGAAACCGTGCGTGCCAGAATGGCACATATTGCAGAGATCACTGCTTCTAAAATCTATGGCTCCATAACAATACTTTTTATAATGACAGCTTGTCAAGCCATCGATCAACCTCCTTAGTCGCCTCTTACAACATGCCTGGAAGGTCACTATGTTATAATTATTATTTATTACTATTTTGTTATAATCTCACGAGCCGAGATTTAACAACTTCCCATGAACTGGGACGTGTGGCGAGATAAACTGCGTGTCCTGTGCAAGGCCTGACACTTGATAGCAAATATCGTCAGAGAGTCTAGAATTCCCGCCCTATATGCCGTCTTTGGCTCAAAAGAACAATAGATAGACATATATTGTTATTATATTATTGTTACTTTATTATATTATAATATACATATATGTGTTATTTAACTCTCTCCGTACGTTTCGTCGCAGCGTGCGTCACTCGCAATTTGATTAGTGTGAACCGTCATCAAACCATATTCTTTTTATAGGTCTTGTATCATCTTTTATTGGCGTAATCTAGCATCCTGTTCAATTATCTAAAAATGCACATATAATATGTCATATGTGAGATAAATATAAATATGTAGATTGATTCTTAAAACAATGAACAATGTTGTCTCTGAAATCTCTTCTGTTGGGTCGATAAAAAGCTTCCGTACGGAAAGAGTTAAAGTCTTAACAGACGGTTGGTAGCTAGCAATCATGATAGGTCTAGGATATTTAGTAAAATATTACAGTCTTATGCTGGATATAGGGAGCCGCGATAGCTCAGTGGTTAGTGAACTGGACTACAAAGGACAAGAGGTAGGGTTCGATCCCAACCGACGGTTTCCGGGTTCACCCAGCCTTTAATGGGTACCTGAATTTTTTCAGAGAAAGTGAAGCGGCACGGGCGTAATACCGACCACATTACCCCAAAAATCATGTGCCGAAGGTCTGTAAAATATACGGTCACTAACACCATATTCCCTATACGTCACTTGGCGTGACGGGGGTACTTTACTTTTTTGTGTGTGCTGGATATAGTTTTTATTTTTTTGCATTCACCAGCTTTTACATCTGATGAAGTTCCCAGAGACTAGGAACTGAATTTTGTTTGTTAATCCGATTTTCCCTCGCAGCCGTGTGCACAGAGCCGTGTCACTCGCCGCGCAGGCAAATAATTCCGTCTTCGGGGGGGGGGGGGGGGGGGGGGGATCATATTTTTTTTCCCGTCGATGAGCAATTGACGTTTCAAGCCGGGCCTCGCTGCTGAGACCAGGGGTGGTTGCCGCAATGAGAAATCAGAAAAATAATCCCAACTGGTGCAGCCGGGATTTGAACTCACAACCTCTGTGTCTCGAGGACGGCGTCTTGCCTCGAGACCAACCCAGTCCCCCGGATTTACTGACCAACTTCTCTCGTGGCTGAATCTGTCAAATATTAGATAGAAAGTTTCGAACACAGAACGTACAAGATTTGTGCTGCCTGGCCTCGTCTCATTTCTCCTGCGCCGTGCTCTTCTGAATTTGATACCAGCACTGACTCGAAATTTGCTGTGCCATTTTTTATTTTTGTTCTCCATGAGCTACGATCTGCAGCCAGATCTTTCTAGTTTCCTTCACTGATAGAGAATTCACTCAAGGAAGTGAAATTATTATTTTCATTATTTTAATCGTATACTATTATATATATTATCATTGGTTTCGCTCTATTATTTCTATAATTATAATTGTTTTATAACTTGGATAGTTTTGTTTTTAATTTAAATGATTCTATTGGTTACATGACAAAAGTATCATCATCATGTGCCGTACCGGTTGGCTTATTCGATCAAGTCTTTCCACAATCGTCTATCCACAGTTCATCGTATCAATTTTGTTGTTGACTGTTTTCCATGCCATAACACCAAGCTATCTATATTTAATCGTCCGCGATCTATCTTTCCCTGTATTTTGTCAGTTGTTACCAAGTATTTCAATTTGCGCTCTACTCATGATATGCCCGAAAAATGTTAATTGTTTCTATCTGATTTTTTTTAAATCAAAAGCTCCGTTTTTGTGTTGGCCTCTTTGAGAATTTCTTCATTGGTCTTTTTTAGCTCTCCAAGGAAACTAGGCCATATTTGGCTCTGTATATCACCGATGAACTCTCTCACTTTTATTGACATAGACTTGTTGCAAAAGACGTTTTTCATTTTTTTTAAATTCTTTTTTTTTGGCCTGAGCTATTCTCCTTTTTATTTCGGTGGTGCATCTTCCATCTGATGTTATTATTGTACCCAAGTATTTGAAGCGTTGCATTTATTTCACATTTGTCCTGTTTATTTTTATGCTGCATGATGGTGATGATTGTTTCTTCGATATGACCATTACTTCTGTTTTCTTACTATTCAGACTGACACCTTTCTTTTTTGCTTTCTTTTACTATTATGTCTATCATTTCTTGTATTTCATTCTACTGTCTCTGATATTAAGACTGTCTCATCCGCATATCGCAAATTATTTATGTTATGACCGTTGACTTCAAATCCTTTTTTGTCTACTATTCATCTCATAATATATTCGCTGTAAAGTGAAAACAAATCCGGCGACAGAACACAGCTTTGTCAGACTCCTTATGTTATGTATTGGAACTGTCCTGTTTGGTTGCTAATTCTTATGGCTGCTGTTTGTTGCCAGTACATGTGTTTTAATGATTATCAGATCCTTGCCATCAATGTTCATTGATTATTATAATGGTGCAATTGATTAAAATAATATAGGGTAGGTGATTAACAATGAGATACGGCAAAACAACGGCGTTAGATACGACACAAATTGCGAAAGCCAAATGAAAGTAACACAGGACAAGCCCTTTTAGAAAATACCCAGTGGAGGAGACAAAGATGAAGATCAAAATATACTTTGAGAAGAAAGATTGAAGCAGAGAGGAAGAGGATGGTAAAGACATGGAATGATCTTAAGAGAATGACAAGAAACAGAACGGCTTGGAAGGTGTTTGTTGAAGTTTTATGCTCCACGTGGAGCTGAAAAGAGGAAGAAGAAGAAGAGGAAGAAGAAGAGGAAAAAGAGTAAGAGAGGAAGAAGAGGAAGAGGAAGAAGATAAAGAAGAGGAAGAAGTGGAAGAAGAAGAAGAAGAGGAAGAAGAGGAAGAAGAGGAAGAAGAAGAAGAAGAAGAGGAAGAAGAAGAGGAAGAAGAAGAGGAAGAAGAGGAAGAAGAAGAGGAAGAAGAGGAAGAAGATGAGGAAAAGGAAGAGGAGAAGAAGAGTAATAAGACGAGGAGGAAGAGAAGAAGAAGAGGAGGAGGGAGAAGAAGAGAAAGAAGAAAAGGAAGTAGAAGAAGATGTAGAGAAAAGTAAGAGGAAAAGGGAGAAGAAAAGGAAGAAGAAAAGAAAGAGGAAGAAGAGGAGGAAGAAGAGGAGGAAGAGGAAGAAGAAAAGAAAGAGCAGGATAAAGCAGAATAGGAGGAAGAGGAGGAAAATGTGTAAGAAAAGAGGAAGAAGAATGAACTATATATTCACGATATGTACCTTCACACGTATTGCCGTGACGGAAAGGGACGCATTCAAAGCACGTCCCATTGCTCGCATCACAGATTCCATTCTGGCAAAATTGCGGACAGGTCTCATAGCATGACGCTCCATATGTGCCATTCGGACAGACTGGGAACAGATAATACATGCAAGAAGAGGAACTGATTGTTAACTAAAATAATCAACACCGCCAAACTTTAATCAACATCGCCACACTCTAATCAACATCGCTATACTCTAATCAACATCGACACACTCTAATCAACATCGGCACACTCTAATCAACATCACCACACTATAATCAACATCACCACACTCTAATCAACATCGCTATACTCTAATCAACATCGCCACACTCTAATCAACATCGCCAAGCTCTAATCAACATCGCCAAACTCTAATCAACATCGCTACACTCTAATCAACATCGCCACACTCTATTCGACATCGCCACACTCTAATCAACATCGCCACACTCTAATCAACGTCGCCACACTCTAATCAACATCGCCACACTCTAATCAACGTCGCCACACTCTAATCAACATCGCCACACTCTAATCAACGTCGCCACACTCTAATCATCATCGCCACACTCTAAACAACATCGCCACACTCTGAACAATCTCACCTCTTCTCCGCTGACATGTGCCAGCTCAAACGACTTCAGCCAAGACCGATCAGACCTGACACCTCGCAACATTGATATCCAATATATGTTTTACTATAACATGGGGCAAAGGTCAAGTACGAGTCTTGAATCGGCGTCCCAGCGCGTAGCTTTTCACTCGTATATGCACGGTCGTTATCTCGAAGTGTTCGGAGACTTCTGGACAGTGTCGCCTCAAGCATCGAAGCTCACGATGCAAAACGGCATTTCTCATCTTCCCAGAGTACTACCCTGGTACATATTTCTACCAGCGGCTGGGTCGACCGCGGGTGTATTTTTCCAACCACGAGTACAACTCACACTGCTTCCAGCGAGAACCAAACACGGGTTGTCCGAACGTCGGTAGCCCAGTCGGGTTGTTTTCCCAACGAGACTACCGAGGCCAGCAAAATGAGGTTTTAGGCATTAAAACTTTACCAGTGGAGCAAGATTTGGCAAACTTTTGTTGCATGTGGCCCATATCTGAAAACTATGAAAACACCGAGGGCCAGATCTGACAACTATGAAGACATCGAGGGCCAAATCTGAAAACTATGAAAACACCGAGGGCCAGATCTGTAAACTATGAAGACACAGAGGGCCAGATCTGTAAACTATGAAGACGATGAGGGCCAGATCTGAAAAGTATGAAGTCACTGAGGACTAGAGCTGAAAACTATGAAGACGATGAGGGCCAGATCTGAAAACTATGAAGACGATGAGGGCCAGATCTGAAAACTATGAAGACGATGAGGGCCAGATCTGAAAAGTATGAAGACGATGAGGGCCAGGTCTGAAAACTATGAAGACACCGAGGGCCAGATCTAAAAACTATGAAGACACCGAGGGCCAGATCTGAAAACTATGAAGACACTGAGGACTAGATCTGAAAACTATGAAGGCACCGAGGGCCAAATCTGAAGTCTCTGAATGACTTCTCCATCTGTGAATATTACTGGTATCATCTGGCAAGTGATCGCACATCATGGAGAGCATGTATAAGGAACGGTATAACATCTTTTGAGACGGCAAAACTAAGAAGATTAAAGACTCATGAAAAAGAATGGAAAACCCTATGGATCAGTGAGCCTGACTTATTTATTCTGTGACCGCGTGTGTTTGTCAAACATTGGTAGAATATATAGAAGAATAGGTAGAATTGGATGGAAAGAAATGAAAAACAAACGATGAAGTTTTAAAACAACTAACAATAAAAAGTGAACTACTAAATACAATCAAGACAAGACAAATGAAATTTGTGGGGCACGTTAAAAAACACAGCAGCCTACTAAAAGTAATATTGGAAGAGAAAATACAAGGTAAAAGAGGCAGAGGCAGACCAAGACTAACATGGACGAGTAACATCAAAAGATGGACAAGTCAATCTATGACAACCTGCACCATCAAAGCAAGAAATAGAGTGGAATGGCGATTCATGGTAGCCAACCTTCGTTGCGGAGACGGCATTTGATGATGATGATGATGATTGTAGAATTAGCCACGAGAGAAGCTGTTCGACAAAAACAAAACCTCAAAAAAAAATACACAATAGCCTCCACTAGACCGTCTGACAAGATGAAAAGGGCCATATATATTTTGAAACATTCATTTGCATTTCTTTGTGTTGACACCCCTCCACCCAAACAGGAGGAGACAAGTTTGAATGAAGGATGATGGTATAAAGGAATATGGAGAAAAGCATTTTTGGATGTATATTAGACACATAATTAACGAGAGAGAGAGAGAGAGAGAGAGAGAGAGAGAGAGAGAGTGGAAAGAGTGGATGGTCATGAAACAGGAAAGAATGGAGATAAAGAGGTTTTCTATCTATCTTTCGTTCGCCTGAAGTATTGTCTATATCAGCAATGTCGTTTCCTGTATAAATGTTACTGTCTTTTGTAATTCTTGCAGTGGCCCATATAGTTTTGTCTGTAGTGTTGTATCTATGGGCCAATGGATTTTCCTCAGTCTACTATATTCAGTGCAGTCTTGAAGTATGTGTTCAGCAGTCTGGGGTGCCTGTCCACATGTACAAGTAGTTGATGTGCCGATCTTGAATTTTGTATACATGTGACTATGGAGTCGATTGTGTTCTGTTCTTAGGCGTATAATGATAACTTGTTCATATCTATTCATATTATGAAAGGCATCCTGATTTGGGGTTTGTGGTCCTCTGATTGATTTGATTATCTGTTTCTTATGATGGTATGTAACCTGTGTATCTAGTTGTGTGCCTGTTGAACCTTCCTTTGCCAACTGATCTGCTTTCTCATTTCCTGGTATTCCACAGTGAGACGGGATCCACTGCAGGGCAACCCTGTGGTGCTTGCAGAGTTCAGTCAATAAGGTCTGCAGATGTGGTAATTTTCTGGATTGTAGTGCCTGGAGTACTGATCTTGCATCTGTCAAAAACACTACAGGCTGTGGGCTAAGATTACTGTTCAGCAGTTTTTCTATTGCCAACTTTATTGCTTGTATTTCTGCATCATAATTGTGACAATATTTCCCTGTTGCTATTTTATTCATATCCCTAGTGTTATTTGGGTACTCTATATATGCACCTGCTCCCCCATTCTTTACTGCATTCTGTGCTGATCCATCTGTGTACACACGAATCCATAGGTCTTTTGGGTATTCTTCATCCAGGAAACTGAGAGTTATTGTTTTTCGCTGTAGACTATTTTGTTCCTCTTTGTCAACTATTCCTTTCACTTCTGTCCGTATTTGAACTGATAATCCTGATTCATCTGTCCAGGGAGTCTGTTCTGGTATGGGCAGAAGGGGTTTAACAACTCTTGGCATGTCTGGCGTTTGTCTACTAATACGCTTGGCTTGGTGGATAAAGCTGCTTCTCTTAAGTCGTCCCAATGCAAGATTTTGGAATCTGTCCTTCATTGGATGTCTCGGCATGCATACAAATTTTTCTGCCTGTATCAGCACCTTTGTGTCTCTCCGTTCTCTCAGTGGTGGTATCCTCCACAATTTCTCCATCTCCAATATTGGTGTTGATTTCATTGCTCCTGTGATGACCCTAAGTGCCTGGTTTTGTACTTTATCCAGTTCTTGCAATGTGGTGTTTGATGCTGAGCACCATGCGGATGATCCATATTCTAAATGTGGGCGTATACTCTGTTGGTAAACTTTACTGAGTATTTTCCCACTCGCACCCCATGTGGTTCCACACAACTTTCTTAGAATAGCCAATTTCCTCCTTGCTTTTGGGTTGCCTTATTTATCTGCTGTTTCCAAGATAGTTTGTTATCAAATGTAACTCCGAGATATGTAGCTTGTATGTCTTCTTTCACAGGCTCATTGTTTATGTAGATGGCTCCTGCTTTTTGTTTTGGGGAGAGTGTGAAAAGTGTAGTACTGCATTTGTCTGTATTGATGCTGATACACCATCTATTTGTCCATGAATTCAGTGCATTCATAGCTCTTTGTAGCAATTTGGAGGCCACTGTTGCATACTCCTCTGTGCACCACATTACCAAGTCATCTGCATACATTGCCACTTTGATGCCATGTGGTAGTTCAGTAACTAGGTCATTGATGTAGATCAGAAAAAGTGTTGGAGATAGTACCCCTCCTTGTGGAACGCCCTGGCGCAATAAGACCTTCTTACTCTTAAGACCATCCAGTTGCACTCTGGCTCTCCTGTTATGCAGGTATGCTTTGACCCATTTGTACATCCTGCCATTTACTCCATAATTTCTCAGTTTCTTCAAAAGCCCTTCCTTCCATACCTTATCAAATGCTTTCTTTAGGTCTATCCATGCTGCTAGTACCAGTTTCTTTTCTTGAAACGCATCTTCAATTTCCTGGGAAAGATAGGTTGCTTGATCTTCGGTAGAGTAACACTGTCTAAAGCCTGCTTGTTGTGGGACAAGGAGATTTTCACTTTCCAGGTACCACTGCAGTCTGAGATTGATTATACGTTCCATTGTTTTACACAAACAGCTTGTAAGGCTGATTGGTCTATAGCTGGATGTCATTGAACCATCTTTTCCTGGCTTTAGTAATGGTATCATAATTGCTTCTCTCCATGCCTGTGGCACTCTACCTGTGATCCAGCAAATGTTGTAGATCTGCAGTAGTTTTGCTTTAGCTGCAGTTCCCAAGTTCTTAATCATTTCATTGGATACTCCATCATTGCCTGGTGACTTTTTCATTTTTAATTTGGATATTGCCAGCTCTAGCTCTCTTTGTGTAATGGGTGTTTCCATTACTTCATGTGTGGTCTCTTCTTGTCTTGCATTTTGTTGTTTTAAACGGGTCTCTTGTCGTTTTTCTAGGCTAATTTCAATATTATTGTCATTTGCAAAGGAGTCTGCAAAGTAATTTGCTGCATGTTTACCTGTTAGAATGTTTCCATCCTTCTTCAGTGTAATTTTGGTGTTCCTTTCTGTACCTTCATCATTCAGCTGTTTTACAAGCTTCCACACTTTTCTTGTGTCTCGTTCAAGATTCAAGGACTCTGTTTTCTCTTTCCAGCTTCTCCGTCTGGCTTGTAGTTTAGCCCGTTGAAATTTGGCTTTAGCATGCTGGTAGTTGTTGTGGTGTTCTTGGCAAGGGTTATTTTCTGCTTGCTTTCGAGATGTTTCCATGTCATTGTGCAGTTCCTCTAGTTCACTACTCCAGTATGGTTTGTAGTGTTTCCGTGCCCCTCTAGGTATTGTTTCACTGGCAGCTTGTATTATTAGTCTACTGAATTCATCAACTATTTTGTTGATGTCTCTATCTGTATTTATATCTTTAGTCAGTACACTGGTGTAGTGTTGATACATTTTCCAGTCTGCCTTTGTATAATTCCATCTGGAGAGAGTGCTGCTCTCCCTGATGGCCTCATTTTGCACCACTAAAAAGACTGGTCGGTGGTCGCTGCCTCCAAGTTGTTTCCCAACAATTCGTGTGATATTCCAATCCAGGTCTGGTGAATGGAAAGCAAGGTCTGGTGTAGATGTGGTATGCCATGATCTGGAGTAGAATGTTGGTGGATCTGTTGTCTGGTTTAATAGTATAAGCCCATTGTCATCCTGCCAATTTTCAAGCTCTTCACCTCTCTTGTCCATATGTTCATAGCCCCAGCTCTGTGAGTGGCTGTTAAAGTCTCCACATACAATTATTCTTTCTTTTAATGTAATTGTGTCTAGTGCTAGTGGGCGGTCACTCGGACAGTAGTAGTTAAGTAGGTGGAAGTCTGTATTTCCTGTCCTGAGGTGCAGTATTTGATATTCCGCCCCATCCATATACACTTCAATCTGACATGCATTAATGTTGTTCCTTACAAGAGTCAGTATTCCACCCTTTTGTCTATTTATTCTGTCAGATCGGTAGCACTGGTATCCCCTAATCTTCAAGGCTATGTCGTTGTTTAGATGGGTTTCCTGCAAACAGCATATGCTTATTTGTTCTTCATGCAGGATATTTTCTAATTCTATCTTTTTACTGTACCCATCTCTTTTGCTGTTGATGCCTTCAGCATTCCAGTGCATTATTTTAAGTGGTCTTATTTTGGATTGGCCAGTAGCTCTATTCTCTCGCCCCCTGACTCCACAGAGCGGTTGAGAAGGACATCCAGTAATAGAGGTTGGGCCCTTTCGAGGCTGAGGGCCCGGCGCTGCACCTGCCTGAGTGCCCATCACAGGGCGAGTGCCATATCGATTTGCGGTTATAGACATACTTCCATATGCGTTGAGTGCGTGGCATCCTGATTGTTGTGCGCCTTTTGGCTGGTTGCCTCCGACTTCAGCACTTGAACTTGCTAGAGCAGACTGTGGTCTTGCTCAGTTGTAGGAAGGCCTGGCCAGTCTTAGTTTTCAGTCCCTGGTGACTGTTAAGCCCCATCCCCACGACAAGGAGCTGGCCTTGATGAGGATAAAGAGGTTTTGATTACAGTAAAAATTACAGGGAGAGATAAAGAGAAGATTAGATACTTGCAGCACAAGAAAGAAAACAGATATAGAAGATTTGATTTGGGTGTTTGTTACACAAGTTAGAAAACAGAAATTGAAGATTTCATTTGGATGTTTGTTACACAAGTTAGAAAATAGAGTTAGAAGATTTGATTTGGGTGTTTGTTACACAAGACAGAAAACAGAGATAGATTATTTGATTTGGGTGTTTGTTACACAAGACAGAAAACAGAGATAGAACATTTGATTTGGGTGTTTGTTACACAAGACAGAAAACAGAGATAGATTATTTGATTTGGGTGTTTGTTACACAAGACAGAAAACAGATTTAGAAGATTTGATTTGGGTGTTTGTTACACAAGACAGAAAACAGAGGCGAAAGATTTGATTTGGATGTTTGTTACACAAGACAAAAAACAGAGTTAGATGATTTTATTTGCATTGTTGTTACGCAAGAAAGGAAACATAGAAGATTTGATTTCAGTGTTTGTACCACAAGAACAAAAAATACGCCAGAATAAAAATACTGAATGAACCTTCACAATAGGATCCAATATGTCGGGAATCACATTGTAAACAATAGCCAGTGGTCGGAGAACATTGTTGGTTGCAGTTTTTCGAACAATTCTTTGAGCAGTTAATTCCGTATGTACCTGGGGGACATTCTGTAAATGAAGGTCAGATAATATGTTAAGACAATTTTTACAATGTTAAATTCAGAAAAGGAAATTTATTTATAGTAGCTTTGTCTTGTGGGATAAGTTGATGTGAAACTTTGTAGTGTTGTGGTATGTTGTAAGATGTTTGTGGCAGTGGTAGAGAGATGTGATAGGTTAGTGGTTATTCTGTTTGTGGCAGTGGTAGAGAGATGTGATAGGTTAGTGGTTATTATGTTTGTGGCAGTGGTAGAGAGATGTGGTAGGTTAGTGGTTATTATGTTTGTGGCAGTGGTAGAGAGATGTGGTAGGTTAGTGGTTATTCTGTTTGTGGCAGTGGTAGAGAGATGTGGTAGGTTAGTGGTTATTCAGTTTGTGGCAGCGGTAGCGAGATGTGGTAGGTTAGTGGTTATTATGTTTGTGACAGTGGTAGAGAGATGTGGTAGGTTAGTGGTTATTCAGTTTGTGGCAGCGGTAGCGAGATGTGGTAGGTTAGTGGTTATTATGTTTGTGACAGTGGTAGAGAGATGTGGTAGGATAGTTGTTATACTGTCTGTGACAGTGGTAGAGAGATGTGGTAGGTTAGTTGTTATTATGTTTGTGACAGTGGTAGAGAGATGTGGTAGGTTAGTAGTTATTATGTTTGTGATAGTGGTAGAGAGATGTGGTAGGTTAGTGGTTAATATGTTTGTGACAGTGGTAGAGAGATGTGGTAGGTTAGTGGTTATTCTGTTTGTGGCAGTGGTAGAGAGATGTGGTAGGTTAGTTGTTATTATGTTTGTGATAGTGGTAGAGAGATGTGGTAGGTTAGTGGTTATTATGTTTGTGACAGTGGTAGAGAGATGTGGTAGGTTAGTGGTTTTTATGTTTGTGACAGTGGTAGAGAGATGTGGTAGGTTAGTGGTTATTCTGTTTGTGGCAGTGGTAGAGAGATGTAGTAGAATAGTGGTTATTATGTTTGTGACAGTGGTAGAGAGATGTGGTAGGTTAGTGGTTATTCTGTTTGTGACAGTGGTAGAGAGATGCGGTAGATTAGTGGTTATTCTGTTTGTGACAGTGGTAGAGAGATGTGGTAGATTAGTGTTTATTACGTTTGTGACAGTGGTAGAGAGATGTGGTAGGTTAGTGGTTATTCAGTTTGTGACAGTGGTAGAGAGATGTCTATTAGTGGTTATTATGTTTGTGACAGTGGTAGAGAGATGTGGTAGGTTAGTTGTTATACTGTTTGTAACAGTGGTAGAGAGATGTGGTAGGTTAGTTGTTATACTGTTTGTGTCAGTGGTAGAGAGATGTGGTAGGTTAGTTGTTATACTGTTTGTGACAGTGGTAGAGAGATGTGGTAGGTTAGTGGTTATTATGTTTGTGACAGTGGTAGAGAGATGTGGTAGGTTAGTGGTTATTTTGTTTCTGACAGTGGTAGAGAGATGTGGTAGGTTAGTTGTTATTCTGTTTGTGACAGTGGTAGAGAGATGTGGCTGGTTAGTGGTTATTCTGTTTGTGACAGCGGTAGCGAGATGTGGTAGGTTAGTTGTTATTCTATTTGTGGCAGCGGTAGAGAGATGTGGTATGGTAGTGATCTGCCCGTTTTGTTGGTGATGATGGTGGTTCTGTCAGTGGTAATGATTGTGGTAATGATTGTGGTGGTGTCAGTGGTAATGATTGTGGTGGTTTCAGTGGTAATGATGGTGGGTGTTTCAGTGGTAGTGATGGTAGTGGTGTCAGTGGTAATGATGGTGGTGGTGTCAGTGGTAATAATGGTGGTGGTGTCAGTGGTAACGATGGTGGTGGTGTCAGTGGTAATGATGGTGGTGGTGTCTTGGTAATGATGACAGTGTTTTCAGTGGTAATGATGGTGGTGGTGTCATTGGTAGTGATGGTGGTGGTGCCTGTGGTAATGATGGTGCTGGTGTCAGTGGTAATTATGGTGGTGGTGTCAATGGTAATGATGGTGGTTGTGTCTGTGATAATGATGGTAGTGCTGCCTGTGATAATGATGGTGGTGCTGTCAGTGATAATGATGGTGGTGGTGTCTTGGTAATGATGGTGGTGGTGTCAGTGGTAATGATGGTGGTGGTGTCAGTGGTAATGAGGATGCTGATGTCATTTGTAATGATGGTGCTGGTATCAGTGGTAATGATGGTGGTGGTGTCAATGGTAATGATGGTGGTGGTGTCTGTGATTATGATGGTGGTTATGTCTGTGATAATGATGGTAGTGTGTCATTGTTAATGATGGTGGTGGTGTCAGTGGTAATGATAGTGGTGCTGCATGTGATGATGATGGTGGTGGTGGTTGTGTTAATGATGGTGGTGGTGGTTGTGGTAATGATAGTGGGGATTTCTGTGGTAATGATGGTTATGGTGTCTGTGGTAATGAATGTGGTGCTGCCTTTGATAATGATGGTGGTGGTGGTGGTTGTGGTAATGATGGAGGTGGTGTTTGTGGTAATGATGGTGGGGATGTCTGTGGTAATGATGGTGGTGGTGTCAGTGGTAATGATAGTGGTGCTGCATGTGATGATGATGGTTGTGCTGTCTGTGATAATGATGGTGGTGGTGGTTGTGGTAATGATGGTGGTGGTGGTTGTGGTAATGATGGTGGGGATGTCTGTGTTAATGATGGTTATGGTGTCAGTGGTAATGAATGTGGTGCTGCCTGTGATGATGATGGTGGTGCTGCCTGTGATAATGATAGTGGTGGTGCCTGTGGTAATGATGGTGGTGGTTTCTGTTGTAATGATGGTGGTGGTGTCTGTGGTATTGGTGGTGGTGGTGTCTCTGGTAATGATGGTGGTGGTGTCTGTGATAATGATGGTGGTGGTGCCTGTGGTAGTGATGGTGTCTTTGATAATGATGGTGGTGGTGTCTGTGGTAATGATGGTGGTGGTGTCTGTGATAATGATGGTGGTGCCTGTGGTAGTGATGGTTTCTTTGATAATGATGGTGGTGGTGTCTGTGGTAATGATGGTGGTGGTGTCTGTGGTAATGATGGTGGTGGTGTCAGTGGTAATGATGGTGGTGGTGTCAGTGGTAATGATGGTGGTGGTGTCAGTGGTAATGATGGTGGTGGTGTCTGTGGTAATGATGGTGGTAATGTCTGTAGTAATGATGGTGGGTGTCTCAGTGGTAATGATGGTGGTAATAGCGATTATAACGATTGCGCTGTGCCTGGTATATAAAGTATATTCCGCCCATAATGCAATGTTTATGTCACGTGAGAACGAAGAATAAACTGAGTCTTTCTTTCTCTCTTTCTTTTTTCTTTCATTTTCTTTCTTTCTTTCTTTCTTTCTTTCTTTCTTTCTTTCTTTCTTTCTTTCTTTCTTTCTTTCTTTCTTTCTTCCTCTCTGCATTCCTTACTTCCTCCTGTACTCATGCTGGTGTCGGAGAAGATACAAATTTCTGGTTCTCTCCCTTTTGGCGGTTTCACTCATTGTCATTTGATGTTGTTGTAGCGTTTCTTTGATGTTGTTGTAGCGTTTCTTTGATGTTGTTGTAGCGTTTCTTTGATGTTGTTGTAGCGTTTCTTTGATGTTGTTGTAGCGTTTCTTTGATGTTGTTGTAGCGTTTCTTTGATGTTGTCTGTCCATCTAACTCCTGGTCCCCCTTCTCATATTTTAATATATTCTTTGTATGGTAACGAATCACACGGCATTCTTTCTAGATGGGCAAACCCGTTTATTTGTTGTTTCTTTATGTAGCTTAGGATTGGTTCAATGCCTATTCTTTCTCTTACAATATCATTTCTGATTCTGTCTTTTCTAGTGACTCCAAGCGTTTCTCTCAGACAACACATCTCTGTGGTGACAAGCTTTCTTTTATGCTTAGTCGTAGGTGACCATGTTTGGCATTGGTAGCACAATGTGGGAATGAATATACTCTATATAACATGTTTCTTGGTCTTCTTCTACTTCTTCTACCTTTCAGCTCCCTGTGGAGCATAGGTCTTCAACAAATACTTTCCATGCCGTTCCGTATCTTGCCATTCTTTTAAGATCATTCCATGTCTTCCCCATCATCTTCATCTCCTCTTCCATCTGTCTTCTCCAAGAATATCTTAGTCTTCCTCTTTGCCTTTTTTCTTGGGGGTTATTAGATTTTCCTTTGTGGTTAAAGGCATTGCTTTGTGTTGAAGTATAGGGGATAGATGTCCAAATATTTGGTTTACCACATTACATCGTATATCTATTTCTTTGTCGATGTTACTATCTTCAGAGAATGTTGTTCCCAGATATTAAAGTCAGTTACTTGTTTTCATAACTTCGTGTCATGTTAATTGAGTCTATTAACCAATATTTGTCAGATAAGTAAAAAGTAAGTAAAGTACCCCCGTCACGCCAAGTGGCGTATTGGAATATGGTGTTAGTGACCATAATTTTTACAGACCTTCAGCACATGATTTATGGGGTAATGTGGTCGGTATTACGCCCGTGTCGCTTTACTTTCCCAAAAAAAAATTCGGTACGCAATTAAGGTTGGGTTCCAGGCATGTCGTAAGAGGCAATTAAGGTTGGGTTCCAGGCATGTCGTAAGAGGCAATTAAGGTTGGGTTCCAGGCATGTCGTAAGAGGCAATTAAGGTTGGGTTCCAGGCATGTCGTAAGAGGCAATTAAGGTTGGGTTCCAGGCATGTCGTAAGAGGCAACTAAGGTTGATCGATGGCTTGACAAGCTGTCATTGTAAAAAGTATTGTTATGGAAACAGAGCCATAGATTTTAGAAGCAGTGATCTCTGCAATATGTGCCATTTTGGCACGCAAGGTTTCTGTTTTTGAAATTGTGGTTCTGCCCTATGTGCCGTCTTCGGCTCGAAAGGACAATAGATAAATAGAACCCGGAAGCCGTCGGTTGGGATCTAACCTTACCTCTTGTCCTTTGTAGTCCAGTTCAATAACCACTGAAATATTAGTCGTATGCTCTAAAGTTAATCTAATATACATACTCGTTATGTGAGATGCCCTCAAACTTCTACAAAAGCTGTTAAAACCTCAGGTGGTAAAGAAACCACAACATACAGACATACCTGTACAGTGGGGAGGAAGGTACCCGAGTTGACACTCGCATAGTCCGGTCACGGGGTCACACGTGCCTTTACAATTACTGGGACATGTGTTCAGGCAACTTCTACCAAAAAAACCATTACTGCATTCTAGAAGGAATGAGAGATGGTACTAAAGATGTATTGAAACAATTAATATGTCCTTCATTCCTTCCCTTTTTTCTTTCTTTACTCATTTGCCTTTCAGCGTCGAGGAGAGATATAATTTGCGGTCTTTTGCTGTTCTGTTAGTTTATCCCGCTGTTATGTTTCCTTGAGCTTCTAACAATCCACCAATCAATCTTTTGCTTTTCTGTTGGTCTCTCCTGTTGTTATGTTTCCTTCAAATGATTCCATCAATCCATCTTTTTCGCGGTCAGCCCTTGAATCTGGTGTTCTGTCAACGATTATTAAATGTTAGTTGTGTTCTTGTTTTTCATCTTTCAGCCTTGTCACGTGGCCAAACCATTTGACCTGTTGTTTCTTTATGTAATCTATAACAGTGAATTATTCTTAGCTTTTTTCTCAGTTCTTCATTTTTGATCTTATCTCTGAGACTGTTTCCTGTCATTGGTTTAACACATTTTATCTCAGCAGTGGTTATATATGATCTTATCTCTGAGACTGTTTCCTGTCATTGGTCTAACACATTTCATCTCAGCAGTGGTTATATATGATCTTATCTCTGAGACTGTTTCCTGTCATTGGTCTAACACATTTCATCTTAGCAGTGGTTATATTTCTAAATGTTCTTAGGGCAAGGGTCAATATCTGACATTGGTAGCACATCGTTGGTATGAAGATTGTATTCATTAACGTCTCGATGAAACAATTTAAAGTTCTTTATTTATTTTTCGCATTTTTGAGTTCTAAAAATAGAGCTGGAACTTTTCTGAGACGTCGTATTATTTTCCTGACATGTATTTTTGAAACACAAATTAATTACAACAAGTTTCATGTCTTTCTGAATACTGACACTATTTCTTTACTTGTCATATACTTTTTTTTTCTTTTTACCATGACGTGGGTTTATATCATTTTTGGACCCAATTTAGAGCATAAATGAATATTTTTATTGTTATATTTGGTCCTATTTGTCCGCATTTTAGGTACAATAAACCTTTCATTTAGTTGACCCTTTTTTTTTTAACTCTTTCAGTACGTAATGTTTTTATCAATTTAGTGGTCGAGATTTCAGAGACAAAATTTGTCATGTTTTTAAATATTAATCTACATGTTTATATTTATCTAACACTTAACATATTGTATAGGAATGTTTACATATTTAAACAAGGAATTATATTTCCCCAAAATCAAAATAAAATAAGACATCAAAAGAACATAGTTTGATGACAGTTGACACTAATCAAATTGAGAGTGACGCACTGTGCGGCGTAACGTACATGACCGAAATCGATGTGGCGCATAGTCCATCGAAACGTACGAAAAGAGTTAGCCGGAAAAATCTGACTTTGTAATTGTATTGCTAAGAAACATGTACACTTGTCTGAATAAAAACAGCATATCTATAACTTCAGGAATAGACCTGGAGACAGTTCAGAGCTACAACTACCTTGGACATACTATAGCCAGTGATGAAAAAGATATAACTGAAATAAACAAAAGAATAGGTATGGCAAAAAGTAATTTTAATGTTATGAAGAACATACTAACATCAAAACAAATAACACCAGGGCTAAAATTAAGAATAGCAAAATGTTATGTCTTCTCCACATTCCTATATGGTGCAAAAACATGGACATTAGGCAGGAAAACCGAACAGAGAATTAAAGCCTTTGAAATGTAGATATATAGAAGAATAGTTAGAATTAGATAAAAGGAAAAGAAAACAAATGCTGAAGTCTTAAAACAACTAAAAATGAAAAGAGAACTACTAAACACAACTCAAACAAGGCAAATGCGCTTTCTGTTTTTGAGATTGTGGTTCTGCCCTATGTGCCATCTTCGGCTCGAAAGGACAATAGATAAATAGAACCCGGAAGCCGTCGGTTGGGATCGAACCCTACCCCTTGTCCTTTGTTGTCCAGTTCACTAACCACTGAGCTATCGCGGCTCCCAATATTATATGTAGATCAGAAAAAAATAATAATTTACATTTTTATATCGGAATTTTGGTGACGGTAATTGTGGTACTCTCTGATGGTGCTTGTGAAGAGAATGTGGATCTATAGACAGATGAGGAGTATTTATTGAAAGGAAAGAAGACAAACAAAGAAGTTCTGAATTAGCTGAAATAAAAAAAAGAATTACTGATCACAAATGGAAAAAAGCAACTGAAATGTGTTGTCATGTGACAAGAACTAATACAATTATTAATGTCATCTTGGAAGGGAAGGTACGAGGTAGACGAGGCAGATCAAGACTAAAGTGGGATGATAACATCAAAAGGTGAACAGCTGAACTTATCACAGTAAACACCATTAAAACAAGAGACAGAGTAAAAGAGAAAAGCGGGTCATGGTAGCCAACCTTCCACGTGGAGACGGTACATAATGAATGAATGGCTCTCTATGGTAGCCAACCTTCGATGTAGAGATGGCACCCAATGAATGAATGGTGCTCCATGGTAGCCAACCTTCGATGTAGAGATGGCACCCAATGAATGAATGGCGCTCTATGGTAGCCAACCTTCGATGTAGAGACGGCACCCAATGAATGAATGGCCCTCTATGGTAGCCAACCTTCGATGTAGAGACGATACCCAATGAATGAATGGCGGTCTATAGTAGCCAACCTTCGATGTAGAGACGATACCTAATGAATGAATGGCGCTCTATGGTAGCCAACCTTCGATGTAGAGACGATACCCAATGAATGAATGGCGGTCTATAGTAGCCAACCTTCGATGTAGAGACGATACCTAATGAATGAATGGCGGTCTATGGTAGCCAACCTTCGATGTAGAGACGATACCTAATGAATGAATGGCGGTCTATGGTAGCCAACCTTCGATGTAGAGACGATACCTAATGAATGAATGGCGGTCTATGGTAGCCAACCTTCGATGTAGAGACGGCACCCAATGAATGAATGGCGCTCTATGGTAGCCAACCTTCGATGTAGAGACGATACCTAATGAATGAATGGCGGTCTATGGTAGCCAACCTTCGATGTAGAGACGATACCTAATGAATGAATGGCGGTCTATGGTAGCCAACCTTCGGTGTAGAGACGATACCTAATGAATGAATGCCGGTCTATGGTAGCCAACCTTCGATGTAGAGACGATACCTAATGAATGAATGGCGCTCTATGGTAGCCAACCTTCGATGTAGAGATGGCACCTAATGAATGAATGGCTCTCTATGGTAGCCAACCTTCGATGTAGAGACGATACCTAATGAATGAATGGCTCTCTATGGTAGCCAACCTTCGATGTAGAGACGGAACCCAATGAATGAATGGCGCTCTATGGTAGCAAACCTTCGATGTAGAGACGGCACCCAATGAATGAATGGCTCTCTATGGTAGCCAACCTTCGATGTAGAGACGGCACCTAATGAATGAATGGCTCTCTATGGTAGCCAACCTTCGATGTAGAGACGGCACCTAATGAATGAATGGCTCTCTATGGTAGCCAACCTTCGATGTAGAGACGGCACCTAATGAATGAATGGCTCTCTATGGTAGCCAACCTTCGATGTAGAGACGGCACCCAATGAATGAATGGGTCTCTATGGTAGCCAACCTTTGATGTAGAGACGATACCTAATGAATGAATGGCGCTCTATGGTAGCCAACCTTCGATGTAGAGACGATACCTAATGAATGAATGGCTCTCTATGGTAGCCAACCTTCGATGTAGAGACGGAACCCAATGAATGAATGGCGCTCTATGGTAGCCAACCTTCGATGTAGAGACGGCACCCAATGAATGAATGGCTCTCTATGGTAGCCAACCTTCGATGTAGAGACGGCACCTAATGAATGAATGGCTCTCTATGGTAGCCAACCTTCTATGTAGAGACGGCACCTAATGAATGAATGGCTCTCTATGGTAGCCAACCTTCGATGTAGAGACGGCACCTAATGAATGAATGGCTCTCTATGGTAGCCAACCTTCGATGTAGAGACGGCACCCAATGAATGAATGGGTCTCTATGGTAGCCAATCTTCGATGTAGAGACGGCACCCAATGAATGAATGGCTCTCTATGGTAGCCAATCTTCGATGTAGAGACGGCACCCAATGAATGAATGGCGCTCTATGGTAGCCAACCTTCGATGTAGAGACGGCACCCAATGAATGAATGGCGCTCTATGGTAGCCAACCTTCGATGTAGAGACGGAACCCAATGAATGAATGGCGCTCTATGGTAGCCAACCTTCGATGTAGAGACGGCACCCAATGAATGAATGGCTCTCTATGGTAGCCAACCTTCGATGTAGAGACGGCACCTAATGAATGAATGGCTCTCTATGGTAGCCAACCTTCGATGTAGAGACGGCACCCAATGAATGAATGGCTCTCTATGGTAGCCAACCTTCGATGTAGAGACGATACCCAATGAATGAATGGCGCTCTATGGTAGCCAACCTTCGATGTAGAGATGGCACCCAATGAATGAATGGCTCTCTATGGTAGCCAACCTTCGATGTAGAGACGGCACCCAATGAATGAATGGCTCTCTATGGTAGCCAACCTTCGATGTAGAGACGGCACCCAATGAATGAATGGCGCTCTATGGTAGCCAACCTTCGATGTAGAGACGATACCTAATGAATGAATGGCGGTCTATGGTAGCCAACCTTCGATGTAGAGACGATACCTAATGAATGAATGGCGGTCTATGGTAGCCAACCTTCGGTGTAGAGACGATACCTAATGAATGAATGGCGGTCTATGGTAGCCAACCTTCGATGTAGAGACGATACCTAATGAATGAATGGCGCTCTATGGTAGCCAACCTTCGATGTAGAGACGGTACCCAATGAATGAATGGCTCTCTATGGTAGCCAACCTTCGATGTAGAGACGATACCCAATGAATGAATGGCTCTCTATGGTAGCCAACCTTCGATGTAGAGATGGCACCCAATGAATGAATGGCGCTCTATGGTAGCCAACCTTCAATGTAGAGACGGCACACAATGAATGAATGGCGCTACATGGTAGCCAACCTTCGATATGGAGACGGCACCAATTGAATGAATGGTGCTCCTTGGTAGCCAACCTTCGATGTGGAGACGGCACCAATTGAATGAATGGTGATCATTGGTAACCAACCTTCGATGTAGAGACGGCACCCAATGAATGAATGGCTCTCTATGGTAGCCAACCTTCGATGTAGAGATGGCACCCAATGAATGAATGGCGCTCTATGGTAGCCAACCTTCAATGTAGAGACGGCACACAATGAATGAATGGCGCTACATGGTAGCCAACCTTCGATATGGAGACGGCACCAATTGAATGAATGGTGCTCCTTGGTAGCCAACCTTCGATGTGGAGACGGCACCAATTGAATGAATGGTGATCATTGGTAACCAACCTTCGATGTGGAGACGGCACTAATTGAATGAATGGTGATCCATGGTAACCAACCTTCGATGTGGAGACGGCACCAATTGAATGAATGGTGATCCATTGTAACCAACCTTCGATGTGGAGACGGCACCAATTGAATGAATGGTGCTCCTTGGTAGCCAACCTTCGATGTGGAGACGGCACCCATTGAATGAATGGTACTCAATGGTAGCCAACCTTCGATGTGGAGACGGCACCCAATGAATGAATGGTGCTCCATGGTAGCCAACCTTCGATGTGGAAACGGCACCCAATGAATGAATGGTGCTCCATGGTAGCCAACCTTCGATGTGGAAACGGCACCAAATGAATCAATGGCGCTCCTTGGTAGACAACCTAAGATGTGGAAACGGCACCCAATATATTAACGGGGCTACATGGTAGCTAACCTAAGATGTGGAGACGGCACCAATTGAATGAATGGGGCTCCATGGTAGCCAACCTTCGATGTGGAGAGAGCACCCAATGTATGAATTGTGCTCCATGGTAGCCAACCTTCGATGTGGAGACGGCACCCAATGAATGAATGGTGCTCCATGGTAGCCAACCTTCGATGTGGAGACGGCACCCAATTAATGAATGGTGCTCCATGGTAGCCAACCTTCGATGTGGAGACGGCACCCAATGAATGAATGGTGCTCCATGGTAGCCAACCTTCGATGTGGAGACGGCACCCAATGAATGAATGGCGCTCCATGGTAGCCAACCATTGATGTGGAGACGGCACCCAATGAATGAATGGTGCTCCATGGTAGCCAACCTTCGATGTGGAGACGGCACCCAATGAATGAATGGCGCTCCATGGTAGCCAACCTTCGATGTGGAAACGGCACCCAATGAATGAATGGTGTTCCATGGTAGCCAACCTTCGATGTGGAGACGGCACCCAATGAATGAATGGCGCTCCTTGGTAGACAACCTAAGATGTGGAAACGGCACCCAATATATTAACGGGGCTACATGGTAGCTAACCTAAGATGTGGAGACGGCACCCAATGAATGAATGGTGCTCCATGGTAGCCAACCTTCGAAGTGGAGACGGCACCCAATGTATGAATGGTGCTCCATGGTAGCCAACCTTCGAAGTGGAGACGGCACCCAATGTATGAATGGTGCTCCATGGTAGCCAACCTTCGATGTGGAGAGAGCACCCAATGAATGAATGGTGCTCCATGGTAGCCAACCTTCGAAGTGGAGACAGCACCCAATGAATGGATGGTGATCCATGCTAGCGAACCTTCGATGTGGAGACAGCACCCAATGACGAGGATGAATTAGTACAACAATGTTAGCTTTGAGGTGTGGTATTTAGGAAAACAAGAGCATCACAAAGCAAGCCGTAACGTGGGAAATAACTGGAGGGAAAAGAAACAAATCTGGAGGGAAACAGATAAGAGTGGCAAGAACAGTAGTAATTGACTCCCTTAGTAAATATTATTTTAAAATTTGTAAAGAGAAAGAACTTTGTATAAGGTACAGTGAAGTAAAACATGTGTCACATTTGACAGCACTGGGAGAATAATATTGGTGACGATGATGGTGTTGTTGGTGATGATCATGATTGTGATGGTGGTGGTGATGTTGGTGGTGATGTTGGTGGTGATATGGGTGGTCATGTTGGTGGTGATGTTGGTGGTGATATGGGTGGTCATGTTGGTGGTGATGTTGGTGGTGATATGGGTGGTCATGTTGGTGGTGATGGTGTTGTTGGTGATGATCATGATTGTGATGGTGGTGGTGATGTTGGTGGTGATGTTGGTGGTGATATGGGTGGTCATGTTGGTGGTGATGTCGGTGGTGATATGGGTGGTCATGTTGGTGGTGATGGTGTTGTTGGTGATGATCATGATTGTGATGGTGGTGGTGATGTTGGTGGTGTTGTTGGTGGTGATGTTGGTGGTGTTGTTGGTGGTGATGTTGGTGGTGATATGGGTGGTCATGTTGGTGGTGATGTTGGTGGTGATGTTGGTGGTGATATGGGTGGTCATGTTGGTGGTGATGTTGGTGGTGATATGGGTGGTCATGTTGGTGGTGATGGTGTTGTTGGTGATGATCATGATTGTGATGGTGGTGGTGATGCTGGTGGTGATGTTGGTGGTGATATGGGTGGTCATGTTGGTGGTGATGTTGGTGGTGATATGGGTGGTCATGTTGGTGGTGATGGTGTTGTTGGTGATGATCATGATTGTGATGGTGGTGGTGATGTTGGTGGTGATGTTGGTGGTGATATGGGTGGTCATGTTGGTGGTGATGGTGTTGTTGGTGATGATCATGATTGTGATGTTGGTGGTGATGTTGGTGGTGTTGTTGGTGGTGATGTTGGTGGTGTTGTTGGTGGTGATGTTGGTGGTGATGTTGGTGGTAATGTTGGTGGTGTTGTTGGTGGTGATGTTGGTGGTGATGTTGGTGGTGATGTTGGTGGTGATGTTGGTGGTGATGTTGGTGGTGTTGTTGGTGGCGATGTTGGTGGTGATGTTGGTGGTGATGTTGGTGGTGATGTTGGTGGTGATGTTGGTGGTGATGTTGGTGGTGATGTTGGTGGTGATGTTGGTGGTGATGATATTGGTGATGCTGGTGGTTGTGATGTTGGTGATGCTGGTGGTTGTGATGGTTGTTGTGATGATGTTGTTAGTAATGATATTGTTGGTGATGATGTTGGTGGTGTGAATGGTGGTGATGCTAGTGATGGTGGTAATGATGGTAGTGGTGGTAGTTTGTGGCGACCGTGTTGTGAGTAATGGTATTGGTTGTGGTGGTGGTATTAGTGTTTGTGATGATTGTAGTAGTGTGAGCGGTGATGGAGATGCTAATATTGATGATAACGGTAATGGTGATGGAGATGCCAATATTGATGATAACGGTAATGGTGATGGAGATGTCAATATTGATGATAACGGTAATGGTAATGGAGATGCCAATATTGATGATAACGGTAATGGTGATGGAGATGCTAATATTGATGATAACAGTAATGGTGATGGAGATGCTAATATTGATGATAACAGTAATGGTGATGGAGATGCTAATATTGATGATAACAGTAATGGTGATGGAGATGCTAATATTGATGATAACAGTAATGGTGATGGAGATGCCAATATTGATAATAACAGTAATGGTGATGGAGATGCCAATATTGATGATAACGGTAATGGTGATGGAGATGTCAATATTGATGATAACGGTAATGGTGATGGAGATGCCAATATTGATAACAGTACAAGTGATGGAGATGCTAATATTGATGATAACTGTAATGGTGATGGAGATGCTAATATTGATGATAACTGTAATGGTGATGGAGATGCTAATATTGATGATAACTGTAATGGTGATGGAGATGTCAATATTGATAACAGTACAAGTGATGGAGATGCTAATATTGATGATAACTGTAATGGTGATGGAGATGCCAATATTGATAACAGTACAAGTGATGGAGATGCTAATATTGATGATAACTGTAATGGTGATGGAGATGTCAATATTGATAACAGTACAAGTGATGGAGATGCTAATATTGATGATAACTGTAATGGTGATGGAGATGCCAATATTGATAACAGTACAAGTCATGGAGATGCTAATATTGATGATAACAGTAATGGTGATGGAGATGCCAATATTGATAATAACAGTAATGGTGATGGAGATGTCAATATTGATGATAACGGTAATGGTGATGGAGATGCCAATATTGATAACAGTACAAGTGATGGAGATGCTAATATTGATGATAACTGTAATGGTGATGGAGATGCTAATATTGATGATAACTGTAATGGTGATGGAGATGCTAATATTGATGATAACTGTAATGGTGATGGAGATGTCAATATTGATAACAGTACAAGTGATGGAGATGCTAATATTGATGATAACTGTAATGGTGATGGAGATGCCAATATTGATAACAGTACAAGTGATGGAGATGCTAATATTGATGATAACTGTAATGGTGATGGAGATGTCAATATTGATAACAGTACAAGTGATGGAGATGCTAATATTGATGATAACTGTAATGGTGATGGAGATGCCAATATTGATAACAGTACAAGTGATGGAGATGCTAATATTGATGATAACTGTAATGGTGATGGAGATGTCAATATTGATAACAGTACAAGTGATGGAGATGCTAATATTGATGATAACTGTAATGGTGATGGAGATGCCAATATTGATAACAGTACAAGTCATGGAGATGCTAATATTGATGATAACTGTAATGGTGATGGAGATGCTAATATTGATGATAACTGTAATGGTGATGGAGATGCTAATATTGATGATAACTGTAATGGTGATGGAGATGCCAATATTGATAACAGTACAAGTGATGGAGATGCCAATATTGATGATAACGGTAATGGTGATGGAGATGTCAATATTGATGATAACAGTAATGGTGATGGAGATGCCAATATTGATAACAGTACAAGTGATGGAGATGCTAATATTGATGATAACTGTAATGGTGATGGAGATGCTAATATTGATGATAACTGTAATGGTGATGGAGATGCTAATATTGATGATAACTGTAATGGTGATGGAGATGCCAATATTGATAATAACAGTAATGGTGATGGAGTTGCTAATATTGATAACAGTACAAGTGATGGAGATGCCAATATTGATAATAACTGTAATGGTGATGGAGATGCTAATATTGATGATAACAGTAATGGTGATGGAGATGTCAATATTGATGATAACGGTAATGGTGATGGAGATGTCAATATTGATGATAACAGTAATGGTGATGGAGATGCCAATATTGATAACAGTACAAGTGATGGAGATGCTAATATTGATGATAACTGTAATGGTGATGGAGATGCTAATATTGATGATAACAGTAATGGTGATGGAGATGCTAATATTGATGATAACTGTAATGGTGATGGAGATGCTAATATTGATGATAACAGTAATGGTGATGGAGATGCTAATATTGATGATAACTGTAATGGTGATGGAGATGCTAATATTGATGATAACAGTAATGGTAATGGAGATGCCAATATTGATAACAGTACAAGTGATGGAGATGCTAATATTGATGATAACTGTAATGGTGATGGAGATGCTAATATTGATGATAACTGTAATGGTGATGGAGATGCTAATATTGATGATAACAGTAATGGTAATGGAGATGCCAATATTGATGATAACAGTAATGGTGATATTAATATTGATAATGGAGGTACTGATGGTGGAGCTGCTAAAATTAATGATGACGGTAATGGTGATGGAGTTGCTAATATTGATGATGACGGTGATGGTGATGGAGTTGCTAACGTTGATGATAACGGTAATGGTGATAGGGATGCTAATATTGATGATAACGGTAATGTTGATGGAGTTGCTAATATTAGTGATGACGTTAATGGTGATGGAGTTCCTAATATTGATGATGATGGTAGTGCTGATGGAGATCCTAATATTGATGATGACGGTAGTGGTGATGATAGCAGTGGTGATTGTGTTGTTGATGCTGATAGTAATGATGGTGCTGGTGTTGACATTTTTTTGCGGTGATGGTGGTGATAGTGATGATAGTATGGGTGACTGTTTTGTCACTGACATTGTTTATACCGATGATGGTGATGATAGTATGGGGGACAGTTTTGTCACTGGCACTGTTTATACCGATGATGGTGATGATAGTATGGGGGACAGTTTTGTCACTGACACTGTTTATACCGATGATGGTGATGATAGTATGGGGGACAGTTTTGTCACTGGCACTGTTTATACCGATGATGCATAATGATGATAACACCAGAACACAAGTAACCTTACTCTTATTGCACTGCTCGCCACTGTAACCTTCTCTACACAGGAAACAACGACCTGACTTTTGCCTGCAGAACTCATTTGAACAGGACGTGTTACAGTGGTATTGGCACTGAAATCCGAAGTACCCAGCGGGGCACCCAGGGGCACACAGACCCGTGATGTCATTGCAAGTCTCATGCAGTTTGCAGGTGCATCTCATATTGCAGGTTAAACCAAAAGTTCCTTCTGGGCAGGTGCGTTCTGTAATTAAATTTTTAAAAAATTTAGGTCCAGAAAAAATGCGCGTGGGTGAGTGGGAGATGAGGTTAAGGGGCAATGTTTTATTTAAAAAGCGTGTGTCGAAGGTCTACAAAAATTATGGTCACTAACACCATATTCGCCCGTGCGCTACCGGGGCCCGAAAGGGGAGTAAAGAATAGTGGCGCTGTAACCTACAAGGCATGTTCGTAAGAGGCGAGAAAGGAGGGTTGGGCATGTGACTGGCTATCCCATGCTGTAAAAAAAATAAGCCGAAAAAAACTTAACAAACATGGACAAGTTAAACTACGGAAGCCAACTGAGAGTATTACACAACAGGCCTTTTTTTGGAATCCCCAGGGGAAAAGACAAAGAGGAAGATCAAGGAATTCTTGGAGAAGACTGATAGAAGCAGAGATGAAGATGATGGGGAAGACATGGAATGATCTTAAAAGAATGGCAAGAAACACAACGACTTGGAAAGTGTTTGTTGAAGACCTATGCTCCACTGGGAGCTAAAAAGGTAGAAGAAGAAGACCATATTCCCTTTACGACACTTTGCATGATGGGGCTCTTTACGTTTTACTTATTTCATCAACATTATAGAAGACAAATCATCATTCAGTGTCGGCTCCACATCGAAGGTTGACTACCATGAAGCGCAATTCCGCGGTCCCTTGTTTTGATAGTGGTATACCTTGGCAGAAATGGCTACCAGGGTATTACTCAAGGAAGGTAAGAAATGTCGCTTCGCATCGTGAGTTTCGATCCTTGAAGCGACATTGTTCGGAGACTTCTGGATAGGCGGCCGAGCACATGTGGGTGAAAACTCGCGTGTTAAGACGCCGATTCAAGTCTCGTACTTCACCTTGACCTTGCATTTTCCCCTCCAAGATTCCTTTTAGTAGGCTGCTGTGTCTTTTAACATGCCCAAAAATCTCATTTGTCTTGTTTGAAATCGGTTTGGAAGTTCCCATTTCATTTTTTGTTTGTTTTAAAACTTTAACGTTTGTTTTCTTATCTTTCCCTCCATTTCTTCCTATTCTTTTATAATCCACATTTCAAAGACTTACATTTTCTGCTCTATTTTCTTGTCTACTGTCCATGTTTGTGGACGATACAGGAATATTGAGAAAATATGACATTTTGCTGTTCTTCGTTTCAGCCCTTATATTCATCTTATCTTAATGTTAAGATATGCTATTTGTGGGTAGAGTAATTCTTGAATCTTCCAGTGACGACAGACGGGCTTGTAGTCTCTTGCCAATTGTCTCTATTCTGGGCGAGCTGTTTGATTAGAGAACGTGTCTATGACTGGGATCTTGCTTCTTTTGTTAGAGTTCTTTTCAGTGTTTCTCAAGGTCGTTCTCTTTTCCTCTGACATGATGTTTCCCATTAGAGAGCTGCTTAGTAATTATCTAGTCGTTTCTTTTAAATACATTCCCGTCATATGTACATCTTCGTTTTCACAGCGGTTAGCAGATTCTATTTTTAGTCTTGCTAAAGTTTCTCAACAAGAAAAATACTTCTTAAATGTTATGTAGAGCCAGTCTTAACATACGGATGTGAATCATGGACAATAGGACAACAGACAAGAAATCACTGGAGGCTGTAGAAATGTTTGTTTACAGAAGAATGTTGAGAATACCAAGGACAGCTAAGAAGAGTAATGAAAACGTTATAAAAGAGGCCAAAGCAAAAAGAGAGCTAATTTCCAATATTAGGAAGAAACAAATCAATCATTTTTGACCATGTAATGAGAAGAGAACAGCTAGAATATATTGTAACAACTGGAAAAATTGAGGGACGGAGATATAGAAGGAAGCAAAAAGAAAAGATACCAGACAACTTAAGAGAATGGCTTGGCAGAAGGTCAACAACAGAAATGATAAATAACTGTCGTGATCGAAAGTTGTGGAGAGACATGATCACCTGCGCCAGCAGGCTTGGTACTTGATGATGATGTAAGTTTCTCACTTCTTAGGCACGACTTGAGTATAAACATAATTATAGCTCTATGTTGTACATATACCGAACACGTCACCGAGGGCAGAAACTTGATACTTTCTACCTCTAATAAGCTTTGTTATCAAGCATCAGACCGTGCACAAGACCCGCATTGTATCTCATCATGTGTCCTCCGGAGAGGGAGCTGATGCCTGATGTTGTTGCCTCTCGCCTCATTACTATTTCTAGTTTCTCTAGATCCGTCTCTCTTTCTGTTACCCTCTAGTTCCCATTTCCGGGTCTGCTGTGAGATTCTCTTGTTGTCTCTTCTTACAACATTGCAAACATATGACCCTTTCTTCTTTTGTTGTCTCATCTCATCACATTGCCAACATGTGACCATCTTCTTCTCTTCTTGACTATTCCCATCACATTGCCAACAAGTGACCATATCTTCTCTTCTTGTCTATTCCCATCACATTACCAACTTATGACCACCTTCTTCACTTCTTGTCTATTCCCATCACATTGCCAACTTATGACCACCTTCTTCACTTCTTGTCTATTCCCATCACATTACCAACATGTAACCACCTTCTTCACTTCTTGTCTATTTCATCACATTACCAACTTATGACCACCTTCTTCTCTTCTTGTCTATTCCCATCACATTACCAACTTATGACCACCTTCTTCACTTCTTGTCTATTTCATCACATTGCCAACTTATGACCACCTTCTTCACTTCTGGTCTATTCTCATCACATTGCCAATACATGACCACCTTCTTCATTTCTTCTCTCTTCTCATCACATTGCCAACTTATGACCACCTTCTTCACTTCTTGTCTATTCTCATCACATTGCCAACTTATGACCACCTTCTTCACTTCTTGTCTATTCTCATCACATTGCCAACATATGACCACCTTCTTCACTTCTTGTCTATTTCCATCACATTATCAATACATGACCACCTTCTTCATTTCTTCTCTCTTCTCATCACATTGCCAACTTATGACCACCTTCTTCACTTCTTGTCTATTCTCATCACATTGCCAACATATGACCACCTTCTTCACTTCTTGTCTATTTCCATCACATTATCAATACATGACCACCTTCTTCACTTCTTGTCTATTCTCATCACATTGCCAACTTATGACCACCTTCTTCACTTCTTGTCTATTCTCATCACATTGCCAACATATGACCACCTTCTTCACTTCTTGTCTATTTCCATCACATTGCCAATACATGACCACCTTCTTCACTTCTTGTCTATTTCCATCACATTATCAATACATGACCACCTTCTTCACTTCTTGTCTATTTTCATCACATTGCCAACTTATGACCACCTTCTTCACTTCTTGTCTATTGTCATCACACTGCCAACATATGACCACCTTCTTCACTTCTTGTCTATTCTCATTACATTATCAATACATGACCACCTTCTTCACTTCTTGTCTATTATCATCACTTTACCTATACATGACCACCTTCTTCACTGCTTGTCTATTTCCATCACTGCCAACATATGACCACCTTCTTCACTTCTTGTCTATTATCATCACTTTACCAATACATGACACCTTCTTCACTTCTTGTCTATTTCCATCACTGCCAACATATGACCACCTTCTTCACTTCTTGTCTATTATCATCACTTTACCAATACATGACACCTTCTTCACTTCTTGTCTATTTCCATCACTGCCAACATATGACCACCTTCTTCACTTCTTGTCTATTTCCATCACATTGCCAACATATAACCACCTTCTTCACTTCTTGTCTTTTCTCATCACATTGCCAACATATGACCACCTTCTTCACTTCTTGTCTATTCTTATCACATTGCCAATACATGACCACCTTCTTCACTTCTTGTCTATTTCCATCACATTGCCAACATATAACCACCTTCTTCACTTCTTGTCTTTTCTCATCACATTGCCAACATATGACCACCTTCTTTACTTCTTGTCTATTTACATCACATTACCAATACATGACCACCTTCTTCACTTCATGTCTATTCTCATGACATTGCCAACATATGACCACCTTCTTCGCTTCTTGTCTATTCTTGTCACATTACCAATACATGACCACCTTCTTCACTTCTTGTCTATTCACATCACATTACCAATACATGACCACCTTCTTCACTTCTTGTCTATTCACATCACATTACCAACATATGACCACCTTCTTCACTTCTTGTCTATTCTGATCACATTACCAATACATGACCACCTTCTTCACTTCTTGTCTATTCACATCACATTACCAATACATGACCACCTTCTTCACTTCTTGTCTATTCACATCACATTACCAACATATGACCACCTTCTTCACTTCTTGTCTATTCTGATCACATTACCAATACATGACCACCTTCTTCACTTCTTGTCTATTCTGATCACATTACCAATATATGACCACCTTCTTCACTTCTTGTCTATTCTGATCACATTACCAATACATGACCACCTTCTTCACTTCTTGTCTATTCACATCACATTACCAACATATGACCACCTTCTTGTCTATTCACATCACATTACCAACATGTGACCACCTTCACTTGATTATAGATGCTATTTCAATTGTAATATATTACATTTAAATGATTATGAGGGTAACCTATACCTTACATGTTCACAATATTTTTGATTAATAAAAAAAAACGGTTACATTTGTAAATTAAACGGTCAATTTTGAATTGTTACTCCCATTACAGTTCTTGATTTAATATATCGGTAGATTACAACTCAACGACATAGTCTAGCATATTCACATCTCTTTCAGTTTCACGACTTTGCACCACTCCAATAAAATAGCAATTTTACCTTATTCAATATGGAAGGTTTTTATCAATCCAGCGTTAGAGCTTTCAGAGACAAAATATTTCATGGTTTTAAATATCAATCTATGTGTCTATTTTTATCCAACACTTAACATATAATATTAAAATTTTAAAATAATTAAACAAGGAATTAGTTTTCAATAATACCAAGTTCATACAAGTTATAAAAAATAATATATGGGTTGATGACAGTTTACACTAATCAAACTAAGAGTAACGCACTGTGCGACGAAACGTATGTGACCGAAATTGGCATGGCGCAAGGTGCGTTGAAACGTATGGAGAGAGTTAATAATGAGTGGAATGTAATTTCATCAGAATATCTTTATTTCTCCATGTAGCAACATGTTAATGGTCAGAACCATAATGCCAGTTTTAGATTAAAGCCAACAACTGTGAAGAATAAAACACCAATCAGAATAAGACAGTTATATGTTTACCAAATACTGACTTATCTTGGGCACCATAATAACATCAGATAGGAGATGCACCACAGAAATAAAAAGCAGAATTGCTCAGGTCAAAATAGAATTTCAGAAAATGAAAAATATTTTATGCAACAAATCTATGTCAATAGAAGTGAGAAAGAGAGTTCATCGGTGCTTTATAGAACCAATGCTGACCTATGGAAGCGAATCATGGACAGTAGACAAACAAATGAAACGACGATTAGAAGCCACAGAGATGGGATTTCCCAGAAGAATGTTGAAAGTTCCCTGGACAGCTAAAAGACCAATGAGGAAATTCTCAAAGAGGCCAACACATAAAGAAAACTAAAAAAAAAAAACATCAGAAAGAAACAATCAACATTTTTCGGGCACATCATGAGAAGAGGAAAGTCGGAATATTTGGTTACAACTGGCAAAATAGAAGGAAAGAGATCGCGGACGACAAAGAGAGAAAATACTGGATAGCTTGGTGTCATGGCATGGAAAACAGTCAACAACAGAACTGATACGATGCACTGTAGATAGAAGATTGTGGAGGGACATGATCACCTACCGCAACCGTTATGGCACATGATGATGACTGACTTATCATGATTACTTGCTACAAACTGTAATGACGCGAAAGGTCATGTATATATACTTGTGTGTGTGTATGTGTGTCTTTTTGTGGAGTATTACTTAATCATTTTCTTATACCACACGGCGGCCTGGCGTGATACTAGCCACGTTATTTATCAATGTGCGGATAATAACAAAAATAATGCTTCATTTATTCATGACTTGCGGTGACGTCACGTCAGCCAGGATGTTCCCAAAATCTACCACACCGCGCGTTCCAGCAATCTCCCGCAGCTTATTTGGTTTTATTTTCTGTTCCTTCTTAAAATGGATAGAGGTATTTTGTTACAGACTCGTAATGTTCTTTCTTTTAAATGTATTATTGTATCTTGTATAGTTGTAACTTGTTACACTTCTGGGTACTACCCTTACGTGACTTATAACTTAACTTGTATCTTGTATAGTTGTAACTTGTTACACTTCTGGGTACTACCCTTACGTGACTTATAACTTAACTTGTATCTTGTATAGTTGTAACTTGTTACACTTCTGGGTACTACCCTTACGTGACTTATAACTTAACTTGTATCTTGTATAGTTGTAACTTGTTACACTTCTGGGTACTACCCTTACGTGACTTATAACTTAACTTGTATCTTGTATAGTTGTAACTTGTTACACTTCTGGGTATTACCCTTACGTGACTTATAACTTAACTTGTATCTTGGATAGTTGTAACTTGTTACACTTCTGGGTACTACCCTTACGTGACTTATAACTTAACTTGTATCTTGTATAGTTGTAACTTGTTACACTTCTGGGTACTACCCTTACGTGACTTATAACTTAACTTGTATCTTGTATAGTTGTAACTTGTTACACTTCTGGGTATTACCCTTACGTGACTTATAACTTAACTTGTATCTTGTATAGTTGTAACTTGTTACACTTCTGGGTATTACCCTTACGTGACTTATAACTTAACTTGTATCTTGTATAGTTGTAACTTGTTACACTTCTGGGTATTACCCTTACGTGACTTATAACTTAACTTGTATCTTGTATAGTTGTAACTTGTTACACTTCTGGGTACTACAATTACGTGACTTATAACTTAACTTGTATCTTGGAAAATTACTGGTTAGCAACTCAGTTAACTGCCCCCATGCTTACACTAGCTTACTCTGTTACAATTTCTCCAATTGTTTATAGTAGATCTGCGGTATTTGCGCCTTTCGGTCCACAGTCGCTTCAGCACATCAGTTCAGTACCGGCTTGCCTTCCCCCTCAACCACTACTCACTTGGATAGATTGGACAGGTTTATCTATTTCAAAAAGCACCACGAAGAGGTGAAGTAGGTTTCTGGATGATCTAGTTCATCGATCAGCTATGAACCTCTGACAGCTTCCAGCTATGTTTCTGTCACGTACCTTGTCTCCATCAGCTTTGAGCCGCCGACAGCTTCCAACTATATTGCTGTCAGATACCTTGTCTCAATCAGCTATGAGTCGCTGACACATTCCAATCCTGTTACTGTCAGATACCTTGCCTCCATCAGCTATGAGTCGTTGACACATTCCAACCCTGTTGCTGTCACATACCTTGTCTCCATTAGCTATGAGTCGCTGACAGCTTCCAACCCTGTTACTTTCACTACCTTGTCTCCATCAGCTATGAGCCACTGACAGTTTCCAACCCTGTTGCTGTCACGTACTTTGTCTCCATCAGCTATGAGTCGCTGACAGCTTCCAAACCTGTTACTTTCACTACCTTGTCTCCATCAGCTATGAGTCGCTGCCAGCTTCCAACCCTGCTACTTTCACTACCTTGTCTCCATCAGCTATAAGTCGCTGACAGCTTCCAACCCTGTTACGTTCACTACCTTGTCTCCATCAGCTATAAGTCGCTGACAGCTTCCAACCCTGTTACTTTCACTACCTTGTCTCCATCAGCTATGAGTCGCTGACACATTCCAACTCTGTTTCTGTCACATACCTTGTCTCCATCAGCTATGAGTCGCGGACAGCTTCCAACCCTGTTTCTGTCACATACCTTGTCTCCATCAGCTATGAGCCTCTGACAGTTTCCAACCCTGTTGCTGTCACATACCTTGTCTCCATTAGCTATGAGTCGCTGACAGCTTCCAACCCTGTTACTTTCACTACCTTGTCTCCATCAGCTATGAGTCGCTGACAGCTTCCAACCCTGTTACTTTCACTACCTTGTCTCCATCAGCTATGAGTCGCTGACACATTCCAACCCTGTTTCTGTCACATACCTTGTCTCCATCAGCTATGAGTCGCAGACAGCTTCCAACCCTGTTACTTTCACTACCTTGTCTCCATCAGCTATGAGTCGCTGACAGCTTCCAACCCCGTTACTGTCACATACCTTGTCTCCATCAGCTATGAGTCGCTGACAGCTTCCAACCCTGTTAATTTCACTACCTTGTCTCCATCAGCTATGAGTCGCTGACAGCTTCCAACCCTGTTACTGTCACATACCTTGTCTCCATCAGCTATGAGTCGCTGACACATTCCAACCATGTTACTGTCACATACCTTGTCTCCATCAGCTATGAGTCGCTGACAGCTTCCAACCCTGTTACTGTCACATACCTTGTCTCCATCAGCTATGAGTCGCTGACAGCTTCCAACCCTGTTACGGTCACATACCTTGTCTCCATCAGCTATGAGTCGCTGACAGCTTCCAACCCTGTTACTGTCACATACCTTGTCTCCATCAGCTATGAGTCGCTGACAGCTTCCAACCCTGTTTCTGTCACATACCTTGTCTCCATCAGCTATGAGTCGCTGACAGCTTCCAACCCTGTTACTGTCACATACCTTGTCTCCATCAGCTGTGAGTCGCTGACAGCTTCCAACCCTGTTTCTGTCACATACTTTGTCTCCATCAGCTATGAGTCGCTGACAGCTTCCAACCCTGTTACTGTCACATACCTTGTCTCCATCAGCTATGAGTCGCTGACAGCTTCCAACCCTGTTACTGTCACATACCTTGTCTCCATCAGTTATGAGTCGCTGACAGCTTCCAACCCTGTTACTGTCACATACCTTGTCTCCATCAGCTATGAGTCGCTGACAGCTTCCAACCCTGTTACTGTCACATACCTTGTCTCCATCAGCTATGAGTCGCTGACAGCTTCCAACCCTGTTACTGTCACATACCTTGTCTCCATCAGCTATGAGTCGCTGACAGCTTCCAACCCTGTTACTGTCACATACCTTGTCATTGGAATTTACCGATGCATTTTTGGAAGTCCCGTACAAGTGGGGGGAATTCCAGGCTGCAATAAACTGAGTTATTTTCAAGATGGCGGAGTGACCGCGCCGGTGTATAATTTTGATTCAGTGAAACATCAAATATTTCTATTCTATATGGATTATGTGTCAAATTTCCAATTCCAGAGAATGAAATAATGTGATCTAAAATATCATCAAGCAGGATAGACATATCATCATCATTGAGTGCCGTCTCCGCAACGAAGGTTGGCTACCATGGAGCGCCATTTTGCTCTATCTCTTGCTTTGATGGTGCAGGTTGTCATCGGTTGATTTGTCCATCTTTTGATGTTACTCGTCCATGTTAATCTTGGTCTGCCTCTGCCTCTTTTACCTTGTATTTTCCCCTCCAGGATCACTTTCAGTATGCTGTTGTGTCTTTTAACATGACCTAAGAATCGCATTTGTCTTGTTCTAATTGTGTTCAGAAGTTCTCTTTTCATTTTTAGTTGTTTTAAGACTTTGTCATTTGTTTTCTTTTCCTTCCATCCAATTCTACCTATTCTTCTATATATCCACATTTCAAAGGCTTCAATTCTCTGTTCTGTTTTCTTGTCTAATGTCCATGTTTCAGTACCATATAGGAATATTGAGAAGATGTAACATTTTGCTATTCTTAGCTTTAGCTCTGGTGTTATTTGTTTTGATGTTAGTATGTCCTTCATGGCATTAAAATTACTTTTTGCCATTCCTATTCTTTTGTTTATTTCAGTTGTACATTTTCCATCACTGGTTATAGTATGTCCAAGGTAGTTATAGTTCTGAACTGTCTCAAGGTCTATTCCTTCAATTTTGATAGCCATGGAGAGTCGGAGAAATTCGAACTTATGTCGGAGGATAGACATATACCATTTGTTTTTAAGGGTGTTTAATAACAGTTTGTGTGTGAAAACAACAAAGATGTAGAGAGACAACACGAGGAGAAAATGGGTCACGGCCAACAGTGACCTCAGTGCGTGGACAAGCACTGGTAACATAATCCAGGCCCTTACTCTGCGACAGAACTAGCACAGCGGCAGAGGACAATGTAACATACACACAACAGTGCTCAGAGCCAAAATAATGGAGAAACAATCGCGATCATACAGACATAATGTAAATAAAATTGCAACCATCAATATTTGTGGTATCAGAGACAGAGAACAATTAATGGACGCAATGATAAAAAGAAGAATCAAAATACTTGGAGTAGCAGACACAAGACTGAAGGAGAAACAAACAAGGAAAGCGTACATGAATTATACCATAATAAACTCAGGAGTTAACACCAACGAAGTAGCAGACACAAGACTGAAGGAGAAACAAACAAGGAAAGCGTACATGAATTATACCATAATAAACTCAGGAGTTAACACCAACGAAGTAGCAGACACAAGACTGAAGGAGAAACAAACAAGGAAAGCGTACATGAATTATACCATAATAAACTCAGGAGTTAACACCAACGAAGTAGCAGACACAAGACTGAAGGAGAAACAAACAAGGAAAGCGTACATGAATTATACCATAATAAACTCAGGAGTTAACATCAACGAAGTAGCAGACACAAGACTGAAGGAGAAACAAACAAGGAAAGTGTACATGAATTATACCATAATAAACTCAGGAGTTAACAACAACGAAGTAACAGACACAAGACTGAAGGAGAAACAAACAAGGAAAGTGTACAGGAATTATACCATAATAAACTCAGGAGTTAACACCAACGAAGTAGCAGACACAAGACTGAAGGAGAAACAAACAAGGAAAGTGTACATGAATTATACCATAATAAACTCAGGAGTTAACACCAACGAAGTAACAGACACAAGACTGAAGGAGAAACAAACAAGGAAAGCGTACATGAATTATACCATAATAAACTCAGGAGTTAACACCAACGAAGTAACAGACACAAGACTGAAGGAGAAACAAACAAGGAAAGCGTACATGAATTATACCATAATAAACTCAGGAGTTAACACCAACGAAGTAGCAGACACAAGACTGAAGGAGAAACAAACAAGGAAAGTGTACATGAATTATACCATAATAAACTCAGGAGTTAACACCAACGAAGTAGCAGACACAAGACCGAAGGAGAAACAAACAAGGAAAGAGTACATGAATTATACCATAATAAACTCAGGAGTTAACATCAACGAAGTAGCAGACACAAGACTGAAGGAGAAACAAACAAGGAAAGCGTACATGAATTATACCATAATAAACTCAGGAGTTAATACCAACGAAGTAGCAGACACAAGACTGAAGGAGAAACAAACAAGGAAAGAGTACATGAATTATACCATAATAAACTCAGGAGTTAACACCAACGAAGTAGCAGACACAAGACTGAAGGAGAAACAAACAAGGAAAGAGTACATGAATTATACCATAATAAACTCAGGAGTTAACACCAACGAAGTAGCAGACACAAGACTGAAGGAGAAACAAACAAGGAAAGAGTACATGAATTATACCATAATAAACTCAGGAGTTAACACCAACGAAGTAGCAGACACAAGACTGAAGGAGAAACAAACAAGGAAAGAGTACATGAATTATACCATAATAAACTCAGGAGTTAACACCAACGAAGTAGCAGACACAAGACTGAAGGAGAAACAAACAAGGAAAGAGTACATGAATTATACCATAATAAACTCAGGAGTTAACACCAACGAAGTAGCAGACACAAGACTGAAGGAGAAACAAACAAGGAAAGAGTACATGAATTATACCATAATAAACTCAGGAGTTAACACCAACGAAGTAGCAGACACAAGACTGAAGGAGAAACAAACAAGGAAAGCGTACATGAATTATACCATAATAAACTCAGGAGTTAACACCAACGAAGTAGCAGACACAAGACTGAAGGAGAAACAAACAAGGAAAGCGTACATGAATTATACCATAATAAACTCAGGAGTTAACACCAACGAAGTAGCAGACACAGGACTGAAGGAGAAACAAACAAGGAAAGCGTACATGAATTATACCATAATAAACTCAGGAGTTAACACCAACGAAGTAGCAGACACAGGACTGAAGGAGAAACAAACAAGGAAAGCGTACATGAATTATACCATAATAAACTCAGGAGTTAACACCAACGAAGTAGCAGACACAAGACTGAAGGAGAAACAAACAAGGAAAGCGTACATGAATTATACCATAATAAACTCAGGAGTTAACACCAACGAAGTAGCAGACACAAGACTGAAGGAGAAACAAACAAGGAAAGCGTACATGAATTATACCATAATAAACTCAGGAGTTAACACCAACGAAGTAGCAGACACAAGACTGAAGGAGAAACAAACAAGGAAAGCGTACATGAATTATACCATAATAAACTCAGGAGTTAACACCAACGAAGTAGCAGACACAAGACTGAAGGAGAAACAAACAAGGAAAGAGTACATGAATTATACCATAATAAACTCAGGAGTTAACACCAACGAAGTAGCAGACACAAGACTGAAGGAGAAACAAACAAGGAAAGCGTACATGAATTATACCATAATAAACTCAGGAGTTAACACCAACGAAGTAGCAGACACAAGACTGAAGGAGAAACAAACAAGGAAAGAGTACATGAATTATACCATAATAAACTCAGGAGTTAACACCAACGAAGTAGCAGACACAAGACTGAAGGAGAAACAAACAAGGAAAGAGTACATGAATTATACCATAATAAACTCAGGAGTTAACACCAACGAAGTAGCAGACACAAGACTGAAGGAGAAACAAACAAGGAAAGAGTACATGAATTATACCATAATAAACTCAGGAGTTAACACCAACGAAGTAGCGGACACAAGACTGAAGGAGAAACAAACAAGGAAAGAGTACATGAATTATACCATAATAAACTCAGGAGTTAACACCAACGAAGTAGCGGACACAAGACTGAAGGAGAAACAAACAAGGAAAGAGTACATGAATTATACCATAATAAACTCAGGAGTTAACACCAACGAAGTAGCAGACACAAGACTGAAGGAGAAACAAACAAGGAAAGAGTACATGAATTATACCATAATAAACTCAGGAGTTAACACCAACGAAGTAGCAGACACAAGACTGAAGGAGAAACAAACAAGGAAAGAGTACATGAATTATACCATAATAAACTCAGGAGTTAACACCAACGAAGTAGCAGACACAAGACTGAAGGAGAAACAAACAAGGAAAGAGTACATGAATTATACCATAATAAACTCAGGAGTTAACACCAACGAAGTAGCAGACACAAGACTGAAGGAGAAACAAACAAGGAAAGAGTACATGAATTATACCATAATAAACTCAGGAGTTAACACCAACGAAGTAGCAGACACAAGACTGAAGGAGAAACAAACAAGGAAAGAGTACATGAATTATACCATAATAAACTCAGGAGTTAACACCAACGAAGTAGCAGACACAAGACTGAAGGAGAAACAAACAAGGAAAGAGTACATGAATTATACCATAATAAACTCAGGAGTTAACACCAACGAAGTAGCAGACACAAGACTGAAGGAGAAACAAACAAGGAAAGAGTACATGAATTATACCATAATAAACTCAGGAGTTAACACCAACGAAGTAGCAGACACAAGACTGAAGGAGAAACAAACAAGGAAAGAGTACATGAATTATACCATAATAAACTCAGGAGTTAACACCAACGAAGTAGCAGACACAAGACTGAAGGAGAAACAAACAAGGAAAGAGTACATGAATTATACCATAATAAACTCAGGAGTTAACACCAACGAAGTAGCAGACACAAGACTGAAGGAGAAACAAACAAGGAAAGCGTACATGAATTATACCATAATAAACTCAGGAGTTAACACCAACGAAGTAGCAGACACAAGACTGAAGGAGAAACAAACAAGGAAAGCGTACATGAATTATACCATAATAAACTCAGGAGTTAACACCAACGAAGTAGCAGACACAAGACTGAAGGAGAAACAAACAAGGAAAGCGTACATGAATTATACCATAATAAACTCAGGAGTTAACACCAACGAAGTAGCAGACACAAGACTGAAGGAGAAACAAACAAGGAAAGCGTACATGAATTATACCATAATAAACTCAGGAGTTAACACCAACGAAGTAGCAGACACAAGACTGAAGGAGAAACAAACAAGGAAAGCGTACATGAATTATACCATAATAAACTCAGGAGTTAACACCAACGAAGTAGCAGACACAAGACTGAAGGAGAAACAAACAAGGAAAGCGTACATGAATTATACCATAATAAACTCAGGAGTTAACACCAACGAAGTAGCAGACACAAGACTGAAGGAGAAACAAACAAGGAAAGCGTACATGAATTATACCATAATAAACTCAGGAGTTAACACCAACGAAGTAGCAGACACAAGACTGAAGGAGAAACAAACAAGGAAAGCGTACATGAATTATACCATAATAAACTCAGGAGTTAACACCAACGAAGTAGCAGACACAAGACTGAAGGAGAAACAAACAAGGAAAGCGTACATGAATTATACCATAATAAACTCAGGAGTTAACACCAACGAATAGCAGACACAAGACTGAAGGAGAAACAAACAAGGAAAGCGTACATGAATTATACCATAATAAACTCAGGAGTTAACACCAACGAAGTAGCAGACACAAGACTGAAGGAGAAACAAACAAGGAAAGCGTACATGAATTATACCATAATAAACTCAGGAGTTAACACCAACGAAGTAGCAGACACAAGACTGAAGGAGAAACAAACAAGGAAAGCGTACATGAATTATACCATAATAAACTCAGGAGTTAACACCAACGAAGTAGCAGACACAAGACTGAAGGAGAAACAAACAAGGAAAGCGTACATGAATTATACCATAATAAACTCAGGAGTTAACACCAACGAAGTAGCAGACACAAGACTGAAGGAGAAACAAACAAGGAAAGCGTACATGAATTATACCATAATAAACTCAGGAGTTAACACCAACGAAGTAGCAGACACAAGACTGAAGGAGAAACAAACAAGGAAAGCGTACATGAATTATACCATAATAAACTCAGGAGTTAACACCAACGAAGTAGCAGACACAAGACTGAAGGAGAAACAAACAAGGAAAGTGTACATGAATTATACCATAATAAACTCAGGAGTTAACACCAACGAAGTAGCAGACACAAGACTGAAGGAGAAACAAACAAGGAAAGCGTACATGAATTATACCATAATAAACTCAGGAGTTAACACCAACGAAGTAGCAGACACAAGACTGAAGGAGAAACAAACAAGGAAAGCGTACATGAATTATACCATAATAAACTCAGGAGTTAACACCAACGAAGTAGCAAAACACGGAGTAGGATTCATTGTAGACCCAGAAACGTCCAAAAACATTATAGAAATACATCAACATTCAGAAAGGATAATTACCCTAAGAGTAATAGAAAACAACGTCAATATAACATACATCCAAATATATGCACCTTGCAACAACAACGACGAAGAGAGCGAAGAATTCTACGAAACACTGAACGAAATCATAAACAAAGTAAATAAGAACGAAGATCTACTGGTGATGGGGGATTTTAACGGGAGACCAGGAAAACGCAATTATGAGAACTCCAAATATCTGGGCCCATTTGGAGATAACACAAATAGAAAGAACGAAAATGACAACCGAATGCTTGAATTATGCAATCAACATGAATTATGCATAACTAACACTTTCTTTAAACATAAAGACTCACAAATATACACATGGTATAAATGGAACGATAACAAATGTAAAAGTCAAATAGATTTCATCCTAGCGAGAACACAAAGGAAGAGGAAAATCAGAGACAGCAGAGCGGTACCTAACATCACAAATGATACAGACCATAAAATGGTGCTAATAACCATCCAGAAGGCAAAACAAGACAACAAGAACCAATTGAAAACAAGAAAACAATCTGAAAGGACAATAAAATTAAGCCAACTTAAAACAGAAGATAAAAAGAAAGAAATAGAAAAACAACTAGAAAGCCAATTTAAACAACTACCACAACAAATAACTACAGTAGATAACGAGTGGCTCATATTCAAAAAATCATTGACGAAAATAGCAACCACAATATGCGGAACGAAGCAAAGGAAGAAGGAGGGAAAGATGAACACTCCATGGTGGAATGACATAGTCAAGAACGCCATAAAAAGAAAGAAAAAACTATACAAAATCTGGCTAAAAACTAAAAAGCCAAGCGATTATGATATATACACAATAGAAAGAAGAGAAGTGAAGAAATTAATCAAAGAAGAAAAACATAAAGCATAGATAAAATTTGGCGAAATGATTAGTAACAACCACAAATCAGCAACCAGAGATTTCTATAGAACAATTAAAGCCATAAGACAAAAGAAAGACAATTATGACCCAACTGAAATCATCAATGATAAACGAGGCCAAGCAATAACAAACAAAGCGCAAATCTTAACGAGATGGAAAGAATATTTCGAAGAGCTTTTGAATGTAGAAACAACGAGTCCAAAAACTCACAAAAAACAACTAACAGTTGGCGATAAAGAACCAAATATACTCATGGAAGAAATAGAAGAAACATTACGACTCGCACCAAGAAACAAAGTCCCAGGAATCGATAACATCCCAGTAGAAATGCTAACAGCAGCGGGAGAGGCAGGATGTAAATGGCTACACAGAATATTCAACGCTGCATGGATACAACAGCAAGTCCCAGACGATTGGAAACAGTCCATTATATTACCAATATGGAAAAAGAAGGGCAGAAGAAGAGACTGCAACCAATATAGAGGAATATCACTATTAAGCCACACAGGGAAGTTATATGCCAAGATAGATGAAAAAAGATTGAGACCAATTATAGACCCACAACTAAGCAATGCTCAGATGGGCTTCAGGAGGAACAGAGGTTGCACAGATGCCCTATTTATCATAAAACAACTAGCGGAGAAAACAATAGAGCATAATAAAACACTATATACAGCTTTTATTGACCAAGAAAAGGCGTTCGATAGGGTGGACAGGGAACAACTATGGTCCGTATTGCCCTTGTACGGAGTGAGTCACCACCTAGTAGAGATATGCAAGAGCCTCTATGAAAGTAGTCGCACTACAGTAAGATCTTCAGCAGGCTACTCTAAACACTTCACCATTAACTCCGGAGTAAGACAAGGCTGCGTGCTTTCCCCCTTACTTTTCATCACATATATGGACAATATAAGCAAATTAGCATGCCCAATCAAAGGAAACATACCAACACGGATGACAACAAACGATAACACAGAAGAGAACGAAATATACGTACCAGAAAACAACAGAAGAGAGGAAGAAATAAATGAAATACTATTTGCAGACGACCAAGTTCTGATACATGAAACAACTGAGGACCTACAAGAACATATCAACAGGCTAAACAACACTTGTAAACAATACAACATGAAGATCAACATAAGCAAAACCGAAGTAATGGCAATAGCGAGAAAGGAAGAAAAACTAAACATCATAATAGATAATACATCTTTGAAACAAGTAGACAATTTTAAATATTTGGGTAGTACGCTAACACAAGACAATAACCAAGAAACAGAGATAGATATAAGGTGTAACAAAGCATGCCAAGTTATAGGCCAAGTATCAACACTATTGAAAAACAAAGCAATAACTACGGAAGCAAAAAGGGCAATATACAAATCAATTTTTCTACCAACTCTGAGCTACCAGTGCCAGAATTGGACGCTGGGCTCTAGAACAATAAGAAAGATAACGACCACCGAAATGAAATGTGTCAGAAGAATGACAGGAAACAGCTTAAGGGACAGAGTAAGAAACACTGACCTGAGGAAGAAACTCGAAATTGAACCAGCCATCGAATACATAAAGAAACAACAGATAAATTGGTTCGGCCACATAACAAGACAGAAAGAACTAACAATGAATCAAAGAGCCATAAACAAACGCTACAAAAACGTCAGATTAAGAGGAAGACCGAGAAAGAGATGGATAAAGGGAATACTAGAGTCACTAGGAGGGATAACACCAGAAGAGGCCAACAGAAGAGCAAAGAATCGCAGATTGTTTCTCCCCTCGACGCCAACGGCAACAGAGGAAGGATAGTAGTAGTAGTAGTAATAAACTGGTTCCATTAATAGAATAGTGTAATCATTATCAAGTGTCATGCCTGCTGGCGTAGGTAATCATGTCTCTCCACAACTTTCGATCACGACTGCTATTTATCATTTCTGTTGTTGACCTTCTGCCAAGCCATTCTCTTAAGCTGTCTGGTATCTTTTCTCTTTGCTTCCATCTATCTCTTCGTCCCTCAATTTTCCCAGTTGTTACAATATATTACAGTTGTTCTCTTCTCATTACATGGCCAAAAAATGATGATTGTTTCTTCCAAATATTGGAAATTAGCTCTCTTTTTGCTTTGTCCTCTTTCAGAACTTGTTTAAATACTCATCTTAGCTGTCCATGGTATTCTCAACATTCTTCTGTAAAATCACATTTCTACAGCCTCCAGTGATTTTCTTGTCTGTCTGTGATTCACATATATTTGTTAAGATAAGCTCTACATAACATTTAAGAACTCTTTTTCATTGACAATAGAATAGACGCTAAAAGTGATCACCATGTTTCATTCAAACAGGAAAATAATTAAGGAGAAAGTACTTGGTTTCGAACCGAATGCGGTACCTTGTAAACTTTTCACCAGCTAAAACGTTTCCAAAATATTTTTTTAGGAAGAGTAGACTCATCGAGATGGCTAGGACACACATTGCGGAAGCCAAATGAGAGTATTACATGACAAGACCTTTTTGGAACCGACAGAGGAAGAGACAAAGAGGAAAACCAAAATATTCTTGGAGAAGACATGTAGATTCAGGTGAAGACGATGTAAAAAAAAAGGAATGATTTTAATTCTTTCGGCACGGAGGCGCTTTATCAAATCAACGGAAGATTTCAGTGAGACAATTTTTCATGGTTTTAAGAATCAATCTACATATTTATATTTATCTAACATATAACATATTATATATGAATTTTTAGATAATAGAACAAGGTATTATATTTAACCAATAGCAAGATTATATAAGGCGTATTAAAAGAATATGGTTTGATGACAGTTTACACTAATCAAATTGCGAGTGACGATATGTGCGGCTAAACCTACGCGACTGAAATTGGCATAACGTACAGTGCGTCGGAACGCACGGAAAGAGTGAAAAGAATGGAAAGAATTGAAAAAAAAGTATGATGTTTAAAGTGTTTCTTGAAGACTTATGCTCTACATGAAGTTGAAATGAAGAGGAAGAAGAAGAGGAAGAAGAAGAGGAAGAAGTAGAAAGATTCATCAAGAAATATGTACACTTGACTCACAAATTTAAAATTGAAAAAAAACCAAGTACAGGCCACTTCTTTCTTATTGTCCTACCCCCAAAAATCTGTACTTCACACATTGCCAGGTGGTAATTTCCATACTCCGCCGAGATCTCGACCATTTCAATGGGTTGAGTCGCTGCAATAACAAAATCATACACCTTGGAGACCATTTCGGGAGCTGTGTAAACACCAACGATATTTCCATTGAGTTTTTTGAGTGTCAATATAAAGCCTGGCAGCAGATCTTTGTACACTGGGGAAGTAGAGACATCGTTAATGGGATTCTAATTATCTCCAGAAGTTTCGTTTGTATTATATCTCCATGATGTGGGATATCATATCGTACATGGTGATAATCGTGATGCTGTTAATGATGATAATGATTTTGGTGTGAATGGTGGTGGTGATAATGGTGATGAGAATGATGATGATGATGGTAACGGTGACGTTGATAATGATGATGGTAATGATGAGAGTGGTGGTGATAATGATGATGGTGATGATGTTGATACTCATAATGATGATGCTGATATTACTAATGAATATATTGTTGATAATGATGATGGTAATAATGCTGATAATCATGATAATGATGATGATGATGATGATGTTGATACTCATAATGATGATGCTGATATTAATAATGATTATATTGTTGATAATGATGATGGTGATGGTAATAATGCTGATAATCATGATAATGATGATGGCGATGATGTTGATACTCATAATGATGATGCTGATATTAATAATGAATATATTGCTGATAATGATGATGGTAATAATGCTGATAATCATGATAATGATGATGGTGATGATGTTGATACTCATAATGATGATGCTGATATTAATAATGATTATAATGTTCATGATGGTGATGGTAATAATGCTGATAATCATGATAATGATGATGGTGATGATGTTGATACTCATAATGATGATGCTGATATTAATAATGATTATAATGTTCATGATGGTGATGGTAATAATGCTGATAATCATGATAATGATAATGGCGATGATGTTGATACGCATAATGATGATGCTGATATTAATAATGATTATATTGTTGATAATGATGATGGTGATAGTAATAATGTTGATAATCATGATAATCATGATGGCGATGATGTTGATACTCATAATGATGATGCTGATATTAATAATGATTATAATGTTCATGATGGTGATGGTAATATTGCTGATAATCATTATAATGATGATGGTGACAATGGTGGAGGTGATAATGGTGATGAGAATGATGATGTTGGTAATGGTGACGTTGATAATGATGATGGTGATAAGAATGGTTGTGACGATAATGATGTTGGTGATATTAATGATGATGATGATGTTAATAATGATGATGGTGATATTAATGATGATGGTGATATTAATGATGATATTGAAGGAGAGAATGGTGGTGGTGATAATGATGATGGTGGGGAGAATGGTGGTGATGATTATGATGATGGTGAGAATGGTGGTGATGATAATGATGATGGTGAAAATGGTTGTGATGATAATGATGATGGTGAGAATGGTGGTATTGATAATGATGATGGTGAGAATGGTGGTATTGATAATGATGATGGTGAGAATGGTTGTGATGATAATGATGATGGTGAGACTGTTGGTGATGATAATGATGATGGTGAGAATGGATGTGATGATAATGATGATGGTGAGAATGGTTGTGATGATAATGATGATGGTGAGAATGATGGTATTGATAATGATGATGGTGAGAATGGTGGTATTGATAATGATGATGGGGAGAATGGTGGTATTGATAATGATGATGGGGAGAATGGTGGTATTGATAATGATGATGGTGGTGACGATAATGATGATGGTGGTGATGATAATGATGATGGTGGTGATGATAATGATGATGGTGAGAATGGTGGTATTGATAATGATGATGGTGGTTACGATAATGATGATGGTGGTGATGATAATGATGATGGTGAGAATGGTGGTATTGATAATGATGATGGTGGTGACGATAATGATGATGGTGGTGATGATAATGATGATGGTGAGAATGGTGGTATTGATAATGATGATGGTGGTGACGATAATGATGATGGTGGTGATGATAATGATGATGGTGGTGATGATAATGATGATGGTGAGAATGGTGGTATTGATAATGATGATGGTGGTGACGATAATGATGATGGTGGTGATGATAATGATGATGATGGTGGTATTGATAATGATGATGGGGAGAATGGTGGTATTGATAATGATGATGGTGGTGACGATAATGATGATGGTGGTGATGATAATGATGATGGTCAGAATGGTGGTATTGATAATGATGATGGTGGTGATGATAATGATGATGGTGGTGAGAATGGTGGTATTGATAATGATGATGGTGGTGATGATAATGATGATTATAACGATGACGTTGATAATGTTGGTGATTATAAAGATGACGTTGATAATGTTGGTGATTATAATGATGAAATTGATAATGTTGGTGATTATAATGATGACGTTGATAATGTTCATGATTATAATGATCTCGTTGTTAATGTTGGTGATTGTAATGATAACGTTGATAATATTGGTGATTATAACGATGACGTTGATAATGTTGGTGATTATAACGATGACGTTGATAATGTTGGTAATTATAATGATGACGTTGATAATGTTGGTGATTATAATGATGACGTTGATAATGTTGGTGATTATAATGATGACGTTGATAATGTTGGTGATTATAACGATGACGTTGATAATGTTGGTGATTATAACGATGACGTTGATAATGTCGGTGATTATAATGATGACGTTGATAATGTTGGTGATTATAACGATGACGTTGATAATGTTGGTGATTATAACGATGACGTTGATAATGTTGGTGATTATAATGATGACGTTGATAATGTTGGTGATTATAACGATCACGTCGATAATGTTGGTGATTATAACGATGACGTCGATAATGTTGGTGATTATAATGATGACGTTGCTAATGTTGGTGATTATAATGATGACGTTGATAATGTTGCCGGTTATAATGATGCCGTTGATAATGTTGCCGATTATAATAATGACGTTGATAATGTTGACGATTATAATGATGACGTTGATAATGTTGCCGATTATAATGACGATGTTGATAACGATGATGAAGATGAGAATCGTGGTGATTATAATGATGATCCTGAAGATGTTTGATGTCTGGTAATGATAATTATGATGGTTATGGTGAGAATGCTGTTTGTGATAATGAGAATGCTGGTGCTTATGATGCATATAAAGATGATGCTAATGATGCAGATGATGATGCTGATGATGATGATGATGATGCTGATGATGCTGATGATGATGCTGATGATGATGATAATGCTGATGATGACGATGCTGATGATAATGCTGATGATGATGCTGATGTTGATGATAATGCTGATGATGATGATGCTGATGATGATAATGATGATGATAATGATGATGATGATGATGATGCTGATGTTGATGATAATGCTGATGATGATGCTGATGATGATGATGATGATGATGCTGCTGATGATGATGCTGATGATGATGTTGCTGATGCTGTTGATGCTGATGTTGATGATGATGCTGATGTTGATGATGATGATGCTGATGATGATGTTGATGTTGATGATGCTGATGATGATGATGATGATGATATGATGCTGATGATGATGCTGATAATGCTGATGATGATGCTGATGATGCTGATGATGATGATGATGCTGATGATGATGATGCTGATGATGACGATGATGATGCTGATGATGATGCTGATGATGACGATGATGATGCTGATGATGCTGATGATGATGCTGATGATGCTGATGATGATGATGATGCTGATGGTGATGATGCTGATGATGCTGATGATGATGATGATGATGCTGATGGTGATGATGCTGATGATGCTGATGATGATGATGATGCTGATGGTGATGATGCTGATGATGCTGATGATGATGATGCTGATGATGCTGATGATGACGGTCAGAATGATGGTCGTGATATTGATGATACTGAATTCATCTTAAAATGTCAAGCTTTTTGTGAGCGCTATATCACATTTAAACCACTCCCATAAGATATCAATTTTAAGAATGAGAAGACTGTTTTTAGCTCAGAACTTCTTCATCTGTAAGTCAAAGATTATAACTAAAATGTCACTTTTTTGATGAAATAGACAACTGTGATCTACAACACCATTATCAAGTGCCATGCCTGCTGGCGTAGGTGATCATGTCTCTCCACAACTTTCGATCTCGACAGTTATTTATCATTTCTGTTGTTGACCTTCTGCCAAACCATTCTCTTAAGCTGTCTGGTATATCTTTGCTTTCCTCTATCTCTTCGTCTCTTAATTTTCCCAGTTGTTACAATATATTTCAGCTGTTCCCTTCTCATTACATGGCCAAATATTGATGATTCTTTCTTCCGAATATTGGAAATTAGCTCTCTTTTTATTTTGGCCTCTTTCAGAACGTTCTCATTACTCTTCTTAATTGTTCATGGTATTCTCAACATCCTTGTGTAAAGCCACATTTCTACAGCCTCCATTGATTTTCTTGTCTGTTACACTATTGTCCCTGATTCATATTCATATGTTAAGACTGGCTCTACATAACATTTAAGAACTCTTTTCTTGTTTCTATTGTCAAAAATGGATTACACAGTATCTTCCTCATGTTTTGGAAAGCTGTTTTTGTCTGGGCCATTCTACATCTCACCTCTGTTGTACATCTACCATCTGGGGTTAACATTGTTCCCAGATATTTAAATTCTTATATTTGTTTTAATATTGTTCCACCTGTCTTTATTGTGCATTACGGTGATGTATTTTTCTTTGTTGCTACCATTACTTCTGTCTTTTTTCTTCTTCAATCGTTCGTTTTTTGCTTTCCTTCACTATAATGTCTAACATTTTTTGTAACTCCCATCCTTGGATAACATAAACACTATATAAATAAGTAAGTAACTTCAATGTCATGAAAAATATACTAACACCAAAAAGATAACACCAGGGCTAAAACTGAGAATAGCAAAATTCTATATCTTCTCAACATTCCTGTATGGTGCAGAAACATGGACATTAGACAAGAACACAGAACAGAAAATTGAAGCCTTCGAAATTTGGATTTGTAGAAGAATATGAAGAATTGAGAGAGAAATGAAAACAAATGATGAAGTTTTAAAACAACTAAAAATGACAAGAGAACTTCTAAATACAATTCTAACAAGACAAATGAGATTTCTGGAGAATGTTAAAAGACACAACAGCCTACTAAAAGTAATCTTGGAGGGGAAAATACAAGATAAAAGAGGTAGGTGCAGACCAAGACTAACTTGATCGAGCAACATCAAAAGATGGACAAGTTAGCTTATGACAACCTGCACCATCAAAGCAAGAGGCGCTCCGTGTTAGCCAACCTTCGATGCGAAGACGGCGCTCAATGATGATGAGACTAAAGGTACAAGTTAAAATAAGTTCAAGTTTGTTTTAAAAAAGTAACAACAAGGGAACATGATGTACAGTTTGAGCTGTACACTTTGATCCGGTAGACATCGATAGGGTCTTCAAGCACGACATTCCAAATAGCTCCCCTGTTTTCTCTATCGGAACTGAAGCAGGACCCTGAGATATAATCATAGTTTGTGTTTCCATCTACAGCATTGCTGCTGCTGGAGAGGCTCCAGCCAGATGACTGTTCCAGGGTACTGGAGCTTCTGGTGTGTTGCTTCAGGGCCACGTTGCGACCTGTATGTGGACGAATAACTTGCAGGGTTTTACATTTGTTAAAAAAATTGTTACAGTTTGGTTATATACTGATATAATGTTGTTATAATGTTGTCATATTTTGTTTTAATTTTATCACAGTTTGGTTATATTTTGTTATAATGTTGTCATATGTTGTTATATTTTTGTTACAGTTTGGTAATATTTTGTTATAATGTTGTCATAATGTTGTCATAATGTGATATTTTGTTATAATTTTATTACAGTTTGGTTATATTTTGTTATAATGTTGTTATAATGCTGTCATATTTTGTTATAATTTTAATACAGTTTGGTTATATTTTGTTATAATGTTATTGTAAGTTTGTCACATTTTGTTATAACTTTATTACTGTTTGGTTATATTTTGTAATAATGTTTTATAATGTCATATTTTGTTATAATTTGTTACTGTTTGGTTATATTTTGTTATCATGTTGTTATAAGTTTGCCATATTTTGTTATAACTTTATTACTGTTTGGTTGTATTTTGGTATAATGTTGTTATAATGTTGTCATATTTTGTTATAATTTTATCACAGTTTTGTTATATTTTGTTATACTGTTGTTATAATGTTATCATATTTTGTTATAATTGTATTACAGTTTGGTTATATTTTGTTATAATGTTGTCATATGTTGTTATATTTTGTTACAGTTTGGTAATATTTTGTTATAATGTTGTCATAATGTTGTCATAATGTGATATTTTGTTATAATTTTATACAGTTTGGTTATATTTTGTTATAATGTTGTTATAATGCTGTCATATTTTGTTATAATTTAATACAGTTTGGTTATATTTTGTTATAATGTTATTGTAAGTTTGTCACATTTTGTTATAACTTTATTACTGTTTGGTTATATTTTGTAATAATGTTTTATAATGTCATATTTTGTTATAATTTTGTTACTGTTTGGTTATTTTGTTATCATGTTGTTATAAGTTTGCCATATTTTGTTATAACTTTATTACTGTTTGGTTGTATTTTGGTATAATGTTGTTATAATGTTGTCATATTTTGTTATAATTTTATCACAGTTTTGTTATATTTTGTTATACTGTTGTTATAATGTTATCATATTTTGTTATAATTGTATTACAGTTTGGTTATATTTTGTTATAATGTTGTCATATTTTGTTATAATTGTATTACAGTTTGGTTATATTTTGTTATAATGTTGTCATAATGTGATATTTTGTTATAATTGTATTACAATTTGGTTATATTTTGTTATAATGTTGTTATAATGTTGTCATATTTTTGTAATACTTTTATTACAGTTTGGTTATATTTTGTTATAATTTTGTTATAAGTTTGTCATATTTTGTTATAACTTTATTAATGTTTGGTTATATTTTGTAATAATGGTGTTATAATGTTGTCATATTTTGTTATAATTTTATTACAGTTTGGTTATTTTTTGTTATAATGTGTTATAAGTTTGCCATATTTTGATATAACTTTATTACTGTTTGGTTGCATTTTGTTATAATGTTGTTATGAGTTTGTTATATTTTGTTACACATTGGTTACACGCCTTTTATAATGTTGCTATGAGTTTATTATATTTTGTTACACATTGGTTACACGCCTGTTATAATGTTGTTATGAGTTTGTTATGGGTTTGTTATATTTTGTTACACATTGGTTACACGCCTATTATAATGTTGTTATGAGTTTGTTATGGGTTTGTTATATTTTGTTACACATTGGTTACACGCCTGTTATAATCTTGTTATGAGTTTGTTATGGGTTTGTTATATTTTGTTACACATTGGTTACACGTCTGTTATAACGTTTCTTACAGAATGAAGAAGAGGGGAGGAATAAGAAGGAATAGGAGGAGGAAAAGAAGAATGAAAAGAATGCGGAGGAGGAGAAAAGAAGGAGGAGAAGGGATAAAAGAACTGGAGAAATGAAGGCGAGGGGGATGTGAAAGAGAGGGGGTGGGTAGGAACGAAGGAAGAAACGTAAGTATGGATGGATAGTAGGAATGATAAAAATAGAGGGGGAGGTAAGAGGGTGGGTGTGGGGAAATGGAGAAGAGAGGAATTTGAGGAGAGGGGGGGGGTGGGAGGGAGGGAGGGAGGGAGGGAAGGATGAGGAAGGGATGGAATGAAGGAAGGATGGAAGGAGAGGTCGGGTAGAGAAATAGAGAGGGAAATAAAGAAGGTGAGGATGAATAGAAAAAGGGCAAAGAGTGAATGGAAGAAAAATGAGGAGGGAGGATGGGAGTGAAGAAATGGGGAAGTGAAGGAGAGAGGGAATTGAGAAGAGATGGTGGGTAGGAAGGAAGAAAGGAAGGAAAGAAGGTAGGGGAAGGAATGAAAGAAGGAAGGAAGGAGGGAAGGAGGGAAGTGAAGGAGGAAGGAAGGAAGGAACAAAGGAAGGAAGGAAAGAAGGGAGGGAGGGAGGGAAGGAAGGAAGGAAGGAAGGAAGGATGGGAAGGAAGGAAGGAAGGAAGGAAGGAAGGAAGGAAGGAAGGGAGGGAGGGAGGGAGGGAGGGAGGAGGAAGGAAGGAAGGAAGGGAAGGAAGGAAGGAAGGAAGGAAGGAAGGAAGGAAGGAAGGAAGGAAGGAAGGAAGGAAGGAAGGAAGGAAGGAAGGGAGGGAGGGAGGGAGGGAGGGAGGGAGGGAGGGAGGAGGGAGGGAGGGAGGGAGGGAGGGAGGAAGGAAGGAAGGAAGGAAGGAAGGAAGGAAGGAAGGAAGGAAGGAAGGAAGGAAGGAAGGAAGGAAGGAAGGAAGGAAGGAAGGAAGGAAGGATGGAAGGAGAGGTCGGGTAGAGAAATAGAGAGGGAAATAAAGAAGGTGAGGATGAATAGAAAAAGGGCAAAGAGTGAATGGAAGAAAAATGAGGAGGGAGGATGGGAGTGAAGAAATGGGGAAGTGAAGGAGAGAGGGAATTGAGAAGAGATGGTGGGTAGGAAGGAAGAAAGGAAGGAAAGAAGGTAGGGGAAGGAATGAAAGAAGGAAGGAAGGAGGGAAGGAGGGAAGTGAAGGAGGAAGGAACGAAGGAAGGAAGGAACAAAGGAAGGAAGGAAAGAAGGGAGGGAGGGAAGGAAGGAAGGAAGGATGGAAGGAAGGAAGGAAGGAAGGAAGGAAGGAAGGAAGGAAGGAAGGAAGGAAGGGAGGGAGGGAGGGAGGGAGGGAGGGAGGGAGGGAGGAAGGAAGGAAGGAAGGAAGGAAGGAAGGAAGGAAGGAAGGAAGGAAGGAAGGAAGGAAGGAAGGAAGGGAGGGAAGGAGGGAGGGAGGGAGGGAGGGAGGGAGGGAGGGAGGGAGGGAGGGAGGGAGGAAGGGAGGGAGGAAGGAAGGAAGGAAGGAAGGAAGGAAGGAAGGAAGGAAGGAAGGAAGGAAGGAAGGAAGGAAGGAAGGAAGGAAGGAAGGAAGGAAGGAAGGAAGGAAGGAAGGAAGGAAGGAAGGAAGGAAGGAAGGAAGGAAGGAAGGAAGGAAGGAAGGAAGGCAATCAACACACATTAAGATAAAGGCAAAAATAAAAGCAAAATAACACAATATAAGACATCTATATAGGGTGATAAACTCACAATAATACAAGGCAAAACCATATAAGATCAAAAAGCTAAAAAAATAAATAAATAAATACAAAAAAGACTAAGTTTAACTGGAAGGAACAAGACAAAACAGGCCTCCGCTGATGTAAATAGAACAGACATCCGGGGCTATTTCTCCATAAATAGCGATCAACTTGACAAGGGAAGTGGTGTCACATGTTACATCAATGGTCAAGTTATCGACGACAAAGCGACGTTCCTTGATGCACATCTCGTCATCTTCGTTCAGTTTCAGCGAAAAATCGAGAATGTTGTCTGTGGAAATAATGTATGTGTGTGTGTTAGTACATTCTAAAGGTTGTGTTCGCTTATTGAGTTTTTTTAGAACTTTTTGTGAAATTTGTGTTGTAGTAACTTACTGGAATTATGGGAAATGAGTGAGTGGGTAGGTCAGTGAGTGAATGAGTGAGTGAGTGAGTGGGTGATTGAGTGAGTGAGTGAGTGAGTGAGTGAGGGAAGGAGTGATTGAGTGAGTGAGTGAGTGAGTGGGTGAGTGAGTGGGTGAGTGAGGGAAGGAGTGATTGAGTGAGTGAGTGAGTGAGTGAGTGAGTGGGTGAGTGAGGGAAGGAGTGAGTGGGTGAGTGAGGAAGTGAATGAGTGAGTGAGTGAGTGGGTGATTGAGTGAGTGAGTGAGTGAGTGAGTGAGTGAGTGAGTGAGTGAGTGAGTGGGTGATTGAGTGAGTGAGTGAGTGAGTGAGGGAAGGAGTGATTGAGTGAGTGAGTGAGTGGGTGAGTGAGGGAAGGAGTGAGTGGGTGAGTGAGGAAGTGAATAAGTGAATAAGTGAGGGAGTGAATGAGTGGGTGAATGAAAGGATGAGTGAGCGAGTGAGCTAGTGAGTGAGTGTGTGAGTGGGTGAGTGAGGGAAGGATTGAGCTGGTGAGTGAGGAAGTGAATGAGTGAGGGAGGGAGTAAGTGAGTGATTGAATGAGTGAGTGAGTGAGTGGGAGAGTGAGTGAGTGGTGAGTGAGGGTGTGCGTGAATGAGTGGGTGAGTCAGGAAGTGAATGAGAAAGTGAATGAATGAGGGAGTGAGTGAATGAGTGGATGAATGAATGGATGAGTGGATGAGTGAGTGAGTGAATTATTGAGTGATTGAGTGAATGAATGTTTGAGTGAATGAGTGAGTGAATGAGTGAGTGAGTGAGTGAGTGAGTGAGTGAGTGAGTGAGTGAGTGAGTGAGTGAACGGGTTAGCAAGTGAGTGAATAAGTGAGCCAGTGAATGGGTAAGTAAGTTAGTGAATAAGTGAGCTAGTGAGTGAATGAGTGAGCGATTGAGTGAGTGAGTGAGTGTATGAGTGAGCAAGTGACTGAGAGAATAAGTGAGCGAAGGAGTGAGTAAGTGAGTTAATGAGTGTCTGCGATATTTTTAACATGCATCTATATATGCATTACCCACTCACTAAGTTGACATTAATGTTCAGCAGGTACTCCCAAAATTGATAGAACCTTCAGCCAGTACAACTCGTTAAGCCGACATACCGTTCATGCAGTACTCACATCATTAACATAACTCTCATACAGTACACAAAATATTAAAATAACTCTCAGACAGTAATCACAATATTTACATAACTCTCAGACAGTACACACAAAATTAACATAACTCTCAGAGAGTAAACACAATATTAACATAACACTCAGACAGTACTCACAATATTAACATAACTCTAAGACAGTACTCACAATATTAACATAACTCTCAGATAGTACTCACAAAATTAACATAACTCTCAGATAGTACTCACAATATTAACATAACTCTTAGACAGTACTCACAATATTAACATAACTCTCAGATAGTACTCACAATATTAACATAACTCTCAGATAGTACTCACAATATTAACATAACTCTCAGACAGTACTCACAATATTAACATAACTCTCAGACAGTACTCACAATATTAACATAACTCTCAGACAGTACTCACAATATTAACATAACTCTCAGACAGTACTCACACTATTAACATAACTCTCAGACAGTAGTCACAATATTAACATAACTCTCAGACAGTACTCTCAATATTAACATAACTCTCAGACAGTACTCACAATATTAACATAACTCTCAGACAGTACCCACCATATTAACATAACCCTTATACAGTATCCAGGGAGCCGAGTTAGCTCAGTGGTTAGTGAACTGGACCACAAAGGACAAGGGGTAGGGTTCGATCCGGACTGACGGCTTCCGGGTTCACCCAGCCTTAAATGGGTTCCGGATTTTTTTTTCTGGGAAAGTAAATCAGCACGGGCGTAATACCGACCACATTACCCCAAAAATCATGTGCTGAAGGTCTGTAAAATGTATGGACATAACATCATATTCCCTATACGCCACTTGGCGTGACGGGGGCTCTTTACGTTTTTGTATACAGTACCCACCATATTAACATAACCCTTATACAGTACCCACCATAATAACATAATCCTTATACAGTAGCCACCATAATGACATAACCCTTATACAGTACCCACCATAATGACATAACCCTTATACAATACCCCTTGGAGGCGAAGGCGCGCCTCCCAGCACCAGAGCTGGAAGTTGTCAGCGACCCACAGCTGATGGCTTGCGTCAGGATCGGTGAACCAACCAGACCCTGTTTCACCTCTCCGTGGTGCCTCCAGTAACAGACTAACATGTCTAGTCTGGCCAAGCGAGTAAGGATCGAAGAGGGAAGACAACCCGGTACTCAAAAATGTCGTGCTGAAGTCGGATGTGTTGGGCCGAAAAGTGCAAATATAACAGTTTTACTGCAAACCACAACACAACGCAGACACGCCCACTTAACGTCCTTTTAAGGACGGATGACGAAGAGGAATTCTACAGTCTAGGAATACTCTAGAATACTTTAGTCATTGGGCGAACGTAAGAAAGCACACAGTACCCACCATAATGACATAACAATAAAGAAAGTCTCACCTGGTCTTTTAACATGTATCCTGAACCAAACGACTCGTATAGTCATTGGGCGAACGTAAGAAAGCACACAGTACCCACCATAATGACATAACAATAAAGAAAGTCTCACCTGGTCTTTTAACATGAATCCTGAACCAAACGACTCGTAGCTCCTTGACCAACGTAAACTTAACGTGGATGGCGTTAACACTTGGGTTGCACGTAGAATCGTTCATGTCGGACAAGTAGAGTGGGTTGGTTAGTGCACCGTCAGTGTATGCCACGTTAGCTATCATGTATACATTAGAAATAGGGTCAAATGAGTAATACCATGCGGAGGGTTAGCAAAGCCTGATTAAAGATGTGGAAAAAAATATATAATTGTGTGTAAAAGAAAAATTACTATAAATAAAACGTAATAAAATTATAGAGGTAAAGTCCTAGTTTAGCGTTTTCTTGCTAAACGAGTAATCTTCTTCTTTGATTGACCGTTCGTATTTGAGTGAATACTTGGTATAGCGTGGAACGAATTCAAAACAAACGATGAAATGGAAATCGCCAATCAACCACTAATATCTTCAGTAATTAAGAAAAGACGATGGTCATATGTTGGACATGTGATGAGGAGAGATAATAACCGAATAACAAAGCAAGCCCTTATGTTTGAAACGACAGGTAAGAGGAAAAGATACCGACCTAGAGAAACACTGAGAAGAATATTGATCAGAGAGGCAAAGGCAGCAGGAATCGGCTCCCTCGGTGAGATCGAGATGCTTGTTCAGAACAGAGACAAATGGCGAGATTTGATAAAAGATCTTTGCAAGGATTGAGACTGCTAGAAAGAACATTTAGAAAAATAGAAATAGTATCTGAGTCTATGCACTATGAGTCGGCCGCGGATTGAAAGGTCAATAGATTGATAGATAGACAGATACACAGACAGACAGACAGACAGATACATAGACAGACAGATACATAGACAGACAGACAGATACATAGACAGACAGACATATACATAGACAGACAGATACATAGACAGACAGAAAGACAGACAAATACAGAGAGTGACAGACAGACAGTACAAAGACAGACAGACAGATAGATAGATAGATAGACAGACAGACAGAGAGACAGACAGACGGATGGATGGATGGATGGATAAATAGATAGACGGACAGACAGAGAGACAGACAGACAGACGGATGGATGGATGGATGGATGGACGGACGGACGGACGGACGGACGGAAGGACGGACGGACGGACAGACAGACAGACAGACAGACAGACAGACAGACAGACAGACAGACAGACAGATAGATAGATAGATAGATAGATAGATACATAGATAGATAGATAGATAGATAGATAGATAGATAGATAGATAGATAGATAGATAGATAGATAGATAGATAGATAGATAGATAGATAGATAGATAGATAGATAGATAAATAGATAGATAGGTGGATGGGTGGATGGATGGATGGCTGGATGGGTGGATGGATGGATGGATGGCTGGATGGGTGGATGGATGGATGGATGGATGGCTGAATGTGTGGATGGATGGATGGATGGCTGAATGGGTGGATGGAGGGATGGATGGATGGATGGATGGATTTGAATCTATCAACAACTTCTAGTTTTTGTGCACTTATTTTTTTTTCCAACAAGGCTTATGGTTTGGTTTAGGATATTCCTTACCCTTATCTTAGGGTTTCTTATGACAGATAAGACAGCGACCGAATAAAGTGCATGGGGACGTTACTCCAAGCAGAAATACACTAATCTAGGAAGGTAAAGGTAAAAGTAATGTACAAGACTTGAATCGGATCCTTATCACGCGAGTTTTCACCCATATGTGCTCGACCGCCTTTCCAGAAGTGTTCGGAGACTTCTGGGTAGAGTCGCTTCAAGCATCGAAACTCACGATGCGAGGCGGTATTCCTCACCTTCCAGAATAATACCTTGGTGCTAATGAAATTGCAGTTATAAACGTTTCGACACACAACCTTCATGGAAAGCAGACAAGACAAACAAGTATGCACGACGTTTACATAGATTAATTTTTCAATTTAGCTCCATTCATAGCTTTGGGCACAGCTGTTCTTCACAGGTACTTTAGTATTCTTTTTTTCTCTATTGAACTATTCATAAGAGATTATCATCATCATCATCATCATCATCGTCGTCAAGCACGGGCCTGCTGGCATAGGTGATCATGTCTCTCCACACTTTCGATCTCGATAGTCATTTATCATTTCTGTTGTTGACCTTCTGCCATCCATTCTTTTAAGCTGTCTGGTATCTTTTCTCTTTGCTTTCCTCTATCTCTTCGTCCTTCAATTTTCCCAGTTGTTACAATATATTCCAGCTGTTCTCTTCTCATAAAAGGTTATACTTAAAATTAAAAAAAAAAAACATTTGTAGTTGAAAAATTGAATATTGCATTCTCTGAAACTTTCAGATTTTCCCATTTATTTTTAGTTTTGTCAAGAGCATTAGATACTAAAATGTCAATATTAAATAAGTTCAGCTTTAATTGTATTTATTTATTTATTTTTAATTCTGTCATGTATTGAAACCACTCCCCATAAGATATCAGTTATAAGAATGAGAGATATGTACAAGAATCAGATTGTCTTTATCCGAAAATGCTGCCATTTTTATTTCTTTTAGGTTCTAAATAAAATGCTAGTTTGAGATTAAAAGAATCAACAATGCGGGCGACAACAACAAGGAGGGAGACATCAACAATGTGGGAGACATCAACAATAAGGGAGACAACAACACTGAGGGAGACAACAACATTGCGGGAGACAACAACAAGAAGGTAGACATCAACAATGTGGGAGACATCAACAATAAGGGAGACAACAACAATGAGGGAGACAACAACAATGCGGGAGACAACAACAATGCGGGAGACAACAACAAGGAGGGAGACATCAACAATAAGGGAGAAAACAACAATGAGGGAGACAACAACAATAAGGGAGACAACAACAATGCGGGAGACAACAACAATGCGGGAGACAACAACAATGCGGGAGACAACAACAATAAGGGAGACAACAACAAGGAGGGAGACATCAACAATAAGGGAGACAACAACAATGCGGGAGACAACAACAATAAGGGAGACAACAACCATTAGGGAGACATCAACAATAAGGGAGACAACAACAATGCGGCAGACAACAACAATAAGGGAGACAACAACCATTAGGGCGACATCAACAATAAGGGAGACAACAACAAGTAGGGAGACATCAACAAGGAGGGAAACAACAACAATGCGGGAGACAACAACAATGAGGGAGAAATCAACAATAAGGGAGACATCAACAATATGGCAGACATCAACAATGTGGGAGACATCAACAATGTGGGAGACATCAACAATGTGGGAGACAACAACAATGAGGGAGACATTAAGAATATGGGAGACATCAAGAATGTGGGAGACGTCAATAATATGGGAGACATCAACAAATTGGGAGACATCAATAATGTGGGAGACATCAATAATGTGGGAGACGTCAACAATAAGGGAGACATCAACAAGGTGGGAGACATCAACAATGTGGGAGACATCAACAATGTGGGAGACATCATCAATAAGGTAGACATCAACAATGTGGGAGACATTAATAATGTGGGAGACATCAATAATGTGGGAGACGTCAACAATGTGGGAGACAACAACAATGAGGGAGACATCAACAATGTGGGAGACATCAACAATGTGGGAGACATCGAGAATGTGGGAGACATCAACAATGTGGGAGGCAACAACAATGTGTGAGACATCAACAATGTGGGAGACATCAACAATGTTTGATACATCAAGAATGTGGGAGACATCAACAATGTTGGAGACATCGAGAATGTGGGATACATCAACAATGTGGGAGACATCGAGAATGTGGGATCAATCAAAAATGTGGGAGACATCAAGAATGTGGGAGACATCAACAATGTGAGAGACATCACCAATGTGGGAGACATCAAGAATGTGGGAGACATCAACAATATGGGAGACATCAACAATGTGGGAGACATCAACAATGTGGGAGACATCAACAATAAGGGAGACATCAACAATGTGGGAGACATCAATAAAGCTGAGGAGGAGATTTGAGCAATTATGGACATATTCGGAGTGCAATGATGATGACCCGCAAATAACGCAATCTGTGAAATGCTGCAGAATATTTGCTTGAATATACCCGGGTCTAGTACATCTCTCTTATTCTAAAACTAATATTTTCAGGGAATGGTATGGTTTCAATCTCTCTCTCTCTCTCTCTCTCTCTCTCTCACGCACACACACACACACACACTCACATGCGTTCGCACGCACACAACATAACTTACATGAGCTAAATTAAATGTTTATATGTGAAGGATATTTTAGTCGTTAGTGCACGTAAGAAAAATATCACAGAATGGCAAATCCGAGAGTTTCGGGCGTTACAATATCTAGTTTTTGAGAAAAAAACAAACATGACAATCATGAAGATACAGACTTTCATTAAAGGATGCTTGTGCAGAATAAAAGGATGGAAATGGCAGGACAAAATTACTAACAAAATTATGGAAAAGTACCAGTCAAATACCAGTGGATAAAGAGATACAACGAAGATGATATCGCTGGATAGGACACACACTGCGGAAGCCCTTTTTTTGGAACCCCCCAGGAAAAAGACAAAGTGGACGACCAAAATATTCTTCAGAAGACAGATGAAAGCAGAGATGAAGATGACGGAGACGACTTTGAATGATCTTACAAGAATGGCAAGAACAGAGCGGCTTGGAAAGTGTTTGCTGAAGACCTATGTCCACAGGGAGCTGAAAGAGTTTGTTGAAGACCTAAGCTCCACAGGGAGCTGAAAGTGTTTGTTGAAGACCTATGCTCCACAGGGAGCTGAAAGAGTTTGTTGAAGATCTATGCTCCACAGGGAGCTGAAAGAGTTTGTTGAAGATCTATGCTCCACATGGAGCTGAAAGAGTTTGTTGAAGACCTATGCTCCACAGGGAGCTGAAAGAGTTTGTTGAAGACCTATACTCCACAGGGAGCTAAAAGAGTTTGTTGAAGATCTATGCTCCACATGGAGCTGAAAGAGTTTGTTGAAGACCTATGCTCCACAGGGAGCTGAAAGAGTTTGTTGAAGATCTATGCTCCACAGGGAGCTGAAAGAGTTTGTTGAAGACCTATGCTCCACAGGGAGCTGAAAGAGTTTGTTGAAGATCTATGCTCCACAGGGAGCTGAAAGAGTTTGTTGAAGATCTATGCTCCACATGGAGCTGAAAGTGTTTGTTGAAGACCTGTGCTCCACAGGGAGCTGAAAGAGTTTGTTGAAGACCTATGCTCCACAGGGAGCTGAAAGAGTTTGTTGAAGATCTATGCTCCACAGGGAGCTGAAAGAGTTTGTTGAAGACCTATGCTCCACAGGGAGCTGAAAGAGTTTGTTGAAGATCTATGCTCCACAGGGAGTTGAAAGAGTTTGTTGAAGATCTATGCTCCACAGGGAGCTGAAAGTTTTTGTTGAAGATCTATGCTCCACAGGAAGCTGAAAGTGTTTGTTGAAGACCTATGCTCCACAGGGAGCTGAAATTTAGAAGAAGTAGAATATGCAGTTTTTAAAAGCACAAGTTGATGATGAAGATGATGATTATATCGATATTGATGATGATGATTATTTCGATGATGATGATGTTGATGATGATGATTATTTTGATGATGATGATGTTGATGATGATGATTATTTTGATGATGATGATGTCGATGATGATTATATCGATCCTGATGATGGTGGTGACTTATTGACTTTATCTTTGCAACATTTTGTGATTGAATCTTGAAAAATACCTACCAAATTGAAATGAAAAGAGAGAAACTGTTGAACATAGAGAGGCTATTTAAAAAAGTAAACAGCCCCAAGCCACGCCAAGTGGCATATAGGGAATATGGTGTTAGTGACCATAAATTTTACAGACCTTCAGCACATGATTTTTGGGGTAATGTGGTCGGTATTACGCCCGTGCCGCTTTACTTTCCCAGAAAAAATCCGGTACCCATTTAAGGCTGGGTGAACCCGGAAGCCGTCGGTTGGGATCGAACCCTACCTCTTGTCCTTTGTGGTCCAGTTCACTAACCACTAAGCTATCGCGGCTCCAGAGAGGCTATATAGCAGAGTTTAAAACAGTGGCATGAAATAAGAGACTATTGAATACAGAGAGACTATATAATATACAGTAGTCTAAAACAGTGGCATGAAAAAAGAGACTATTGAATACAGAGAGACTATATAATATACAGTAGTCTAAAACAGTGGCATGAAAAAAGAGACTATTGAATACAGAGAGGCTATATAGCAGAGTCTAAAACAGTGGCATGAAATAAGAGACTATTGAATACAGAGAGACTATATAATATACAGTAGTCTAAAACAGTGGCATGAAAAAAGAGACTATTGAATACAGAGAGGCTATATAGCAGAGTCTAAAACAGTGGCATGAAATAAGAGACTATTGAATACAGAGAGATTATATAACATACAGCAGTCTAAAACAGTGATATGAAAAGAGATTGACTGATAAACTCACAAAGATTAATTGCCAGATTGTCTAGAATAGTGGAAAGAAAGAAGAGAAACTGACGAGAACAAACAAGATTGATTATTTATCATTAGTTTAACAATGTCTCAAAAATGAGACTGAGAAAAACATAAAGCTATGTACCAGACGTTAAACATGGTAGAATGAAAGAAGAGACACAGATGGAGACATCACCATCAAGTCGCTTGTCCCTCACAGAACATTATATTCACACCGTCTGAAAGAATCTCTGTCTCTAGCCAGATCTCCCACACAACGTTACATTCACCACAGCCCGTCTGAAAGAATCTGTCTCTAACCAGATCTCCCACACAACGTTACATTCACCACAGCCCGTCTGAAAGAATATGTCTCTAGCCAGATCTCCCACAGAACGTTACATTCACCACAGCCCGTCTGAAAGAATCTGTCTCTAACCAGATCTCCCACACAACGTTACATTCACCATAGCCCGTCTGAAAGAATCTGTCTCTAACCAGATCTCCCACACAACGTTACATTCACCACAGCCCGTCTGAAAGAATCTGTCTCTAACCAGATCTCCCACACAACATTATATTCACCACAGCCCGTCTGAAAGAATCTGTCTCTAACTAGATCTCCCATAGAACGTTACATTCACTACAGCCCGTCTGAAATAATGTGTCTCTAACTAGATCTCCCACAGAACGTTACATTCACCACAGCCCGTCTGAAATAATCTGTCTCTAACTAGATCTCCCACAGAACGTTTCATTCACCACAGCCCGTTTGAAATAATTTATCTCTAACTAGATCTCCCACAGAATGTTTCATTCACCATAGCCCGTCTGAAATAGTGTCTCTAACCAGATCTCCCACAGAACGTTACATTCACCACAGCGCGTCTGAAATAATTTGTCTCTAACCTGATCTCCCACAGAACGTTACATTCACCACAGCCCGTCTGAAATAATTTGTCTCTAACTAGATCTCCCACAGAACGTTTCATTCACCATAGCCCGTCTGAAATAATGTCTCTAACCAGATCTCCCACAGAATGCTTCATTCACCATAGCCCGTCTGAAATAATCTGTCTCTAACTAGATCTCCCACAGAACGTTTCATTCACCATAGCCCGTCTGAAATAATGTCTCTAACCAGATCTCCCACAGAACGTTTCATTCACCAAAGCCCGTCTGAAATATTGTCTCTAACCAGATCTCCCACAGAACGTTACATTCACCACAGCCCGTCTGAAATATTGTCTCTAACCAGATCTCCCACAGAATGTTACATTCACCATAGCCCGTCTGAAATAATGTCTCTAACCAGATCTCCCACAGAATGTTACATTCACCACAGCGCGTCTGAAATAATGTCTCTAACCAGATCTCCCACAGAACGTTACATTCACCATAGCCCGTCTGAAATAATATCTCTAACCAGATCTCCCACAGAACGTTACATTCACCATAGCCCGTCTGAAATAATATCTCTAACCAGATCTCCCACAGAACGTTACATTCACCATAGCCCGTCTGAAATAATGTCTCTAACCAGATCTCCCACATAACGTTACATTCACCATAGCCCGTCTGAAATAATGTCTCTAACCAGATCTCCCACAGAATGTTACATTCACCATAGCCCGTCTGAAATAATTTCTCTAACCAGATCTCCCACAGAACGTTACATTCATCACCGCGCGTCTGAAATAATGTCTCTAACCAGATCTCCCACAGAACGTTACATTCATCACCGCGCGTCTGAAATAATGTCTCTAACCAGATCTCCCACAGAATGTTACATTCACCATAGCCCGTCTGAAATAATTTCTCTAACCAGATCTCCCACAGAACGTTACATTCACCACCGCGCGTCTGAAATAATGTCTCTAACCAGATCTCCCACAGAACGTTACATTCATCACCGCGCGTCTGAAATAATGTCTCTAACCAGATCTCCCACAGAACGTTACATTCACCTCGGCGCGTCTGAAATAATCTGTCTCTAACCAGATCTCCCACAGAACGTTACATTCACCACGGCGCGTCTGAAATAATCTGTCTCTAACCAGATCTCCCACAGAACGTTACATTCACCCCAGCTCACAGTGTACACAGAGCACTAAACTCAGTAACCCCGGCAGCAAGCCGGACTTGGATACGAGTAAACAACAACAAGGAACACTTTTCCTGATAACTTTACGATAACTTACTGTATTGACAAGATGGCCCAAAGTACGTTTTTTCACAATCCTTGCAGTTTTCTGAGAGGTCGCATTTCCCTGAACGACAATGGCACTGGAATTGGTTTCGTGTGCCGAACCACTCTCCTGGACGTTCAGGGACTGGGATGTGTGGTTGATGAATGTACAATGATTCATTTCTTAACAGTGACGTCACGAGTATTTGTTATTTGCTACATACGGAAAGTGTAATTGGGGTGGGAGAGGGCGGGGGTAGAGTACTGGAGATATTAAGGGGAGTAGTTATGGAGGAAATTATAGGAATAAACTATGGGAGAAAATGTGGTGGAAATTGTAGGAATAAATTATGGGAGATAATGTGGTGGAAATTGTAGGAATAGATTATGGGAATAATTGGGAGGGGGGGGGTTGTAGGAATAAATTATGGGAATAATGGGGGGGGGATTGTAGGAATAAATTATAGGAATAATGGGGGGGGATTGTAGGAATAAATTATGGGAATAATGGGGGGGGATTGTAGGAATAAATTATGGGAATAATGGGGGGGGGAATTGTAGGAATAAATTATGGGAATAATGGGGGGGGGGGGAATTGTAGGAATAAATTATGGCAATAATGGGGTGGATTGTAGGAATAAATTATGGGATAAAATGTGGTGGAAATTGTAGGAATAGATTATGGGAAAAAAATGTGGTGGAAATTGTAGGAATAGATTATGGGAAAAAATGTGGTGGAAATTGTAGGAATAGATTATGGGAAAAAATGTGGTGGAAATTGTAGGAATAGATTATGGGAATAATTGGGAGGGGGTGGGGGGTTTGTAGGAATAAATTATGGGAATAATGGGGGGAATTGTAGGAATAAATTATGGGAATATTGGGGGGGGAATTGTAGGCATAAATTATGACAATAATGGCGGGATTGTAGGCATAAATTATGGCAATAATGGGGGGGGGGGGAATTGTAGGAATAAATTATGGGTGAAATGTGGGGGGAATTGTGGGAATAAATATGGGAGAAATGAGGGGGGAGGGGTGAGGGAATTGTAGGAAAAATTATGGGAATAAATTATGGGAGAAGACAAGGCAGAAATTATGGATTGAAAGAAAAAATTACTCAAAACAAAAATACTGGGGATAATTATCTAACAAATTCTGGGAGAAAATATGAAATTTCAATGAGATATGTTTTACCATAAATTTTTATTTAAAGAAAAGTTAATGATCGGACATCAAGAGCAGGTTCATGTACTTCTTCTTTTCTTTCATTCCACATTTGTCTTTCAGAATCGAGAGGAGATAAGAGTTTTCGGCATTTAGCTCTTCTGTTGACCTCTCCTACTGTTATGTTTCCTAGCGTTTCTAATATTCCATCAATCCATCTTTTACTCTTCTGTTGACCTCTCCTGCTGTTATGTTTCCTAGCGTTTCTAATATTTCATCAATCCATCTTTTACTCTTCTGTTGACCTCTCCTGCTGTTATGTTTCCTAGCGTTTCTAATATTCCATCAATCCATCTTTTACTCTTCTGTTGGCCTCTCCTGCTGTTATGTTTCCTAGTGTTTCTAATATTCCATCAATCCATCTTTTACTCTTCTGTTGACCTCTCCTGCTGTTATGTTTCCTAGTGTTTCTAATATTTCATCAATCCATCTTTTGCTCTTCTGTTGGCCTCTCCTGCTGTTATGTTCCCTAGTGTTTCTAATATTTCATCAATCCATCTTTTGCTCTTCTGTTGGCCTCTCCTGCTGTTATGTTTCCTAGTGTTTCTAATATTCCATCAATCCATCTTTTACTCTTCTGTTGGCCTCTCCTGCTGTTATGTTTCCTAGTGTTTCTAATATTCCATCAATCCATCTTTTGCTCTTCTGTTGACCTCTCCTGCTGTTATGTTTCCTAGTGTTTCTAATATTCCATCAATCCATCTTTTCCTCTTCTGTTGACCTCTCCTGCTGTTATGTTTCCTAGTGTTTCTAATATTCCATCAATCCATCTTTTGCTCTTCTGTTGGCATCTCCTGCTGTTATGTTTCCTAGTGTTTCTAATATTCCATCAATCCATCTTTTGCTCTTCTGTTTGCCTCTCCTGCTGTTATGTTTCCTAGTGTTTCTAATATTCCATCAATCCATCTTTTACTCTTCTGTTGGCCTCTCCTGCTGTTATGTTTCCTAGTGTTTCTAATATTCCATCAATCCATCTTTTACTCTTCTGTTGGCCTCTCCTGCTGTTATGTTTCCTAGTGTTTCTAATATTCCATCAATCCATCTTTTACTCTTCTGTTGGCCTCTCCTGCTGTTATGTTTCCTAGTGTTTCTAATATTCCATCAATCCATCTTTTACTCTTCTGTTGGCCTCTCCTGCTGTTATGTTTCCTAGTGTTTCTAATATTCCATCAATCCATCTTTTACTCTTCTGTTGGCCTCTCCTGCTGTTATGTTTCCTAGTGTTTCTAATATTCCATCAATCCATCTTTTGCTCTGCTGTTGGCCTCTCCTGCTGTTATGTTTCCTAGTGTTTCTAATATTCCATCAATCCATCTTTTACTCTTCTGTTGGCCTCTCCTGCTGTTATGTTTCCTAGTGTTTCTAATATTCCATCAATCCATCTTTTACTCTTCTGTTGGCATCTCCTGCTGTTATGTTTCCTAGTGTTTCTAATATTCCATCAATCCATCTTTTACTCTTCTGTTGGCATCTCCTGCTGTTATGTTTCCTAGTGTTTCTAATATTCCATCAATCCATCTTTTACTCTTCTGTTGGCTCTCCTGCTGTTATGTTTCCTAGTGTTTCTAATATTCCATCAATCCATCTTTTACTCTTCTGTTGGCATCTCCTGCTGTTATGTTTCCTAGTGTTTCTAATATTCCATCAATCCATCTTTTGCTCTTCTGTTGGCCTCTCCTGCTGTTATGTTTCCTAGTGTTTCTAATATTCCATCAATCCATCTTTTACTCTTCTGTTGTCCTCTCCTGCTGTTATGTTTCCTAGTGTTTCTAATATTCCATCAATCCATCTTTTAATCTTCTGTTGGTCTCTGCTTCTGTTATGTTTCTTAGTGTTTCTAATATTCCATCAATCCATCTTTTAATCTTCTGTTGGTCTCTGCTTCTGTTATGTTTCCTAGTGTTTCTAATATTCCATCAATCCATATTTTACTCCTCTCTTGGCCTCTGCCGCTGTTTTGTTTCCTAGTGTTTCTAATATTCCATCAATTTATCTTTGTTGTGGTCGACCCTAAATTCTCGTAACGCTTAAGTTCGATGTGCTGTGTTTTGTTCTGTTTGTCTTAAGCACTTTGCCCCACCATTTTATCTATTACAATTCTATATGTTTTTGTTTCTTTCCCGTCTTTTTTTTTGTATATCATCCAATTCTCCAATTCTTTCTCTACGCGTTCAGCTTTTTCACTATTCCTTGCATTTTTATTTTGACCACACTATAGATGTAATGTCCGGGCTATCATGATTTATTGTCTATTTATCAGGTCGCATGTCCATTGCAGAACTCACAGCAGCCATTTACAAAAAAATATGTTTCTAGCCAGATCTCCAACTGAACTTTGCACTCATGACAGCCAGTCTGGAAACAAATCAGTGTTTCTAGTCTACTGGATGTTGCATTCACAAGAGTCAGTCTTTTTCTTCTCCTTCTGAGATCATGACTCATTCAGACTAGGATTCCTGACTCTCTTATGAAGTCAGATATTTGTTTAAGTGATTCTGTTGCCCTGTATAGTTTCTCTTCCAGGGAGGTGGGTGTGGACCACATTGTCCTTCTCAGGTCTGTGTACTGGGGGCAATCCTGTAGAACATGTTTTGTTGTCATGTTATCCAGGGTACAGTGGCACTGGCTGGTAGTTCCTATTTTGAGTTTGGTGAACATGTGGTTTCTCATTCAAAGCTAGTCTGAAAGAATGTATGTGTTTAGTCAGATTACTTTTATGGGGCATGTTAAAAGACACAACAGCCTACTAAAAGTAATATTGGAAGGGAACATACAAGGTAAAAGAGGCAGAGGCAGACCAAGGGCTAACATAGACGAGTAACATCAAAAGATGGACAAGTCAATCTATGACAGCCTGCACCATCAAAGCAAGAAACAGAGTAGAATGGTGATCCATGGTAGCCAACCTTCGTTGCGGAGACGGCACTCGATGATAATGATGAGACAGATCTCCCACAGAACTTTGCACTCACCACAGCCTGTTTGAAAGAATCTGTCTCTAACAACTTCTTCCATTGTGATGTTCAATGTCTCTTTCATGTCTTGAAACCAACGTCTTCTTCGTCTGTCTCTGTCTTCTCTTCCTTAAATGCAATGCTTTCCTTTATTGTTATTCCAGCCAGCTGCAGTATCTATTGACGTGGTCCTATTTTAATTTTCCCTGTAAAATGGTGTCCATAAGCCAGTTCTTTTGAAAGTGTAATTCTTTTTTTATATTTTATCTCATCTCCTACTCTAATTTGTTAACTTCAACTTTATATCATTTTCGTCTTCTTCCTTTCAGCTCCCTGTGGAGCATTGGTCTTTAACAAACACTTTCACCTCCCTGTGGAGCAACGGTCCTTAACAAACGCTTTCAGCTCCCTGTGGAGCAACGGTCTTTAACAAACACTTTCACCTCCCTGTGGAGCAACGGTCCTTAACAAACGCTTTCAGCTCCCTGTGGAGCAACGGTCTTTAACAAACACTTTCAGCTCCCTGTGGAGCAACGGTCTTTAACAAACGCTTTCAGCTCCCTGTGGAGCATTGGTCTTTAACAAACACTTTCAGCTCCTGTGGAGCATAGGTCTTTAACAAACACTTTCAGCTCCCTGTGGAGCAAAGGTCTTTAACAAACACTTTCAGCTCCCTATGAAGCAACGGTTTTTAACAAACACTTTCAGCTACCTGTGGAGCAACGGTTTTTAACAAACACTTTCAGCTCCCTGTGCAGCAAAGGTCTTTAACAAACACTTTCAGCTCCCTGTAGAGCATAGGTCTTTAACAAACACTTTCAGCTCCCTGTGGAGCAACGGTCTTTAACAAACACTTTCAGCTCCCTGTGGAGCAACGGTCTTTAACAAACACTTTCAGTTCCCTGTGGAGCATTGGTCTTTAACAAACACTTTCAGCTCCCTGTAGAGCATAGGTCTTTAACAAACTCTTTCAGCTCCCTGTGGAGCATAGGTCTTTAAGAAACACTTTCAACTCCCTGTGGAGCATAGGTCTTCAACAAACACTTTCAGCTCCCTGTGGAGCATAGTTCTTTAACAAACACTTTCAGCTCCCTGTGGAGCATAGGTCTTTAAGAAACACTTTCAGCTCCCTGTGGAGCAACGGTCTTTAACAAACACTTTCAGCTCCCTGTAGAGCATAGGTCTTTAAGAAACACTTTCAGCTAGCTGTGGAGCAACGGTCTTTAACAAACACTTTCAGTTCCCTGTGGATCATTGGTCTTTAACAAACACTTTCAGCTCCCTGTAGAGCATAGGTCTTTAAGAAAATCTTTCAGCTCCCTGTGGAGCATAGGTCTTTAAGAAACACTTTCAGCTCCCTGTGGAGCATAGGTCTTCAACAAACACTTTCAGCTCCCTGTGGAGCATAGGTCTTTAACAAACACTTTCAGCTCTTTATGGGGCATAGGTCTTTAACAAACACTTTCACCTCCCTGTGGAGCATATGTCTTCAACAAACACTATCAGATCCCTGTGGAGCATATGTCTTCAACAAACACTTTCAGCTCCCTGTGGAGCATATGTCTTCAACAAACACTTTCAGATCCCTGTGGAGCATATGTCTTTAACAAACACTTTAAACTCCCTGTGAAGCATAGGTATTCGTTCCATATAGAACAATCCATATAAGAATATACTCATATTTCTCCTGCTATTTTCTTTCAGCAAACTCTACCTCCCGCTACAAAACACGGAACTACAAAACACGGAACTACAAAACACGGAACTACAAAACACGGAACTACAAAACACGGAACTACAAAACACGGAACTACAAAACACGGAACTACAAAACACGGAACTACAAAACACAAAACTACAAAACACGGAACTACAAAACACGGAACTACAAAACACTGAACTACAAAATCAACCTAAACACCCATTTCCCTAAATATCATCGCCCACACCTCAAACCCCCCCCCCCCTCCACCACCCCAGTCAGAGCCGGATAGAGACCTAATGAGGCCCTTTCTGGGTTAAGGTAAATACAACTACAGCGCACCTGTTAAAATATAAACACTGGAATGTCTCTTTCATCGTTTAGACTATAAACAGATGTAAGGCCCCTTCGCATTGTAAGGCTGTACATTGTAACTTATTTAGCCGAGACCTAAATCCAGCCGTGTTCTCCCCAATGTTCTTGTGATTAGACCGTGGTTTTACTATGTTTAACCAATCGCCTAACTATTCCCACAATTCGCACGTGCCATTATAGTTGTCCGGAGTCGCAATAGCTCAGTGGTTAGTGAACTGGACTACAAAGGACAAAAGGTATGGTTCGATCCCAACCGACGGCTCCGGGTTTACCCATCCTTAAATGGGTATGGGATTTGTTTACTGAGAAAGTAAAGCGGCACGGGCGTAATACCGACCACATTACCCCAAAAATCATGTGCCGAAGGTCTGTAAAAATAACGGTCACTAACACTATATTCCCTATATGCCACTTGACGTGACTGGGCTGTTTACTTTTTTACTTGATTATACTTGTCCCCTGTTTTAAGCTCAACCACATCTCACCTGTTCTCACCGTCAACATCTCAAGACCACCCCTGCACTTAATTTTCCTGTTACATTCCCATGTACTGAACAACCTTTCTTTTTTTCTTTCTCAACACACACACACACACACTGCCCCTCCACTATTCCCCCCCCCCCCCCAAACCTTCCTCTCTTCTATCCTGTAACAACAACAGGAGAATCACAAAGCACCGCTTTAAAAAAAAAATAAAACAGTAAAAAGAAAATATGACCCACATCGAAAAATAAACAAACAACATTGATGAGGGAGAAAGGCAAGCACCTGCAGGCATGCACTCCCTTAATCAAATTAAAAAATTGGCACAGAGCAGGGGATTTAGGCGAGGTACATTGCGTTTCATGTGGAATATTTAACGACATTGGAGAGAATGATGATTTGACGATGATAAGATGGTGTTGATGGTGGTGTTGATGAAAACGTTGGTGTTGATCGTGGTGTTGATGACATTGATTATGTAGATGAAGAGGGTGGTGTTGATCGTGGTGTTGATGAAGATGCTGGTGTTGATGGTGGTGTTGATGAAAATGTTGGTGTTGATCGTGGTGTTGATGACATTGATTATGTAGATGAAGAGGGTGGTGTTGATCGTGGTGTTGATGAAGATGCTGGTGTTGATGGTGGTGTTGATGAAAATGCTGGTGTTGATCGTGGTGTTGATGATATTGATTATGTAGATGAAGAGGGTGGTGTTGATCGTGGTGTTGATGAAGATGCTGGTGTTGATGGTGGTGTTGATGAAAATGCTGGTGTTGATCGTGGTGTTGATGACATTGATTATGTAGATGAAGAGGGTGGTGTTGATCGTGGTGTTGATGGAGATGATGGTGTTGATCGTGGTGTTGATGACATTGATTATGTAGATGAAGAGGGTGGTGTTGATCGTGGTGTTGATGAAGATGCTGGTGTTGATCGTGGTGTTGATGACATTGATTATGTAGATGAAGAGGGTGGTGTTGACCGTGGTGTTGATGAAGATGCTGGTGTTGATCGTGGTGTTGATGAAAATGCTGGTGTTGATCGTGGTGTTGATGACATTGATTATGTAGATGAAGAGGGTGGTGTTGATCGTGGTGTTGATGAAGATGCTGGTGTTGATGGTGGTGTTGATGAAAATGCTGGTGTTGATCGTGGTGTTGATGATATTGATTATGTAGATGAAGAGGGTGGTGTTGACCGTGGTGTTGATGAAGATGCTGGTGTTGATCGTGGTGTTGATGAAAATGCTGGTGTTGATCGTGGTGTTGATGACATTGATTATGTAGATGAAGAGGGTGGTGTTGATCGTGGTGTTGATGGAGATGATGGTGTTGATCGTGGTGTTGATGACATTGATTATGTAGATGAAGAGGGTGGTGTTGATCGTGGTGTTGATGAAGATGCTGGTGTTGATCGTGGTGTTGATGACATTGATTATGTAGATGAAGAGGGTGGTGTTGACCGTGGTGTTGATGAAGATGCTGGTGTTGATCGTGGTGTTGATGAAAATGCTGGTGTTGATCGTGGTGTTGATGACATTGATTATGTAGATGAAGAGGGTGGTGTTGACCGTGGTGTTGACCGTGGTGTTGATGAAGACGCTGGTGTTGATCGTGGTGTTGATGACATTGATTATGTAGATGAAGAGGGTGGTGTTGATGGTGGTGTTGATGAAGATGCTGGTGTTGATCGTGGTGTTGATGACATTGATTATGTAGATGAAGAGGGTGGTGTTGATGGTGGTGTTGATGAAAATGCTGGTGTTGATCGTGGTGTTGATGACATTGATTATGTAGATGATGAGAGAGGGGGTGTTGACCGTGGTGTTGATGAAGATGCTGGTGTTGATGACATTGATTATGTAGATGAAGAGGGTGGTGTTGATTGTGGTGTTGATGGAGATGATGGTTTTTATCGCGGTGTTTAGAAGATGATTATGATGATCACGATGTTGATGAAGATGATGATATTGGTGGTGATGGTGATGACGCTGACGATAAATAAGATGGTGTTGATGGTAAAAATGATAGGGTGATACTGATGAAGATAAAAGTGTTGACTATTAAGTGTTTATGATGGTAATAATGCTAGTGACAATGGTAGCGTTTATTGATGATAATGGCGATGAGTCAGACATGCATTCTTTTTCAGCTGTTTCAAAGGTGAGCGCCACGCTGCTGTTCAAGCGCACATTTCCTATATCTTTAAGTCACAGCCATCCCACCACGCTACTCCCGCTCAATAAAAACAAAATTATAATTTGCACATTTATAAAACGAATTCTAATATTTCCGTTTAGGAGGTGAAGGCGTGCCTCACAGCACCAGAGCTGGAAGTTGTCAGCGACCCACAGCTGATGGCTTCCGAGAGGATTGGTGAACCAGAACCATCCAGACCCTGCTCCACCTCTCCGTGGTGCCTCTAGTAACAGACTAACCTGTCTAGTCTGGCCAAGCGACCAGGGATCGAAGAGGGAAGACAACCCGGTACTATAAAATGTCGTGCTGAAGTCGAATGTGTTGGGCCGAAAGGCGCAAATATCACAGTTATACTGTAAACCATAACACAACGCAGACACACCCACTTAACGTCCTTTTAGGGGCGGATGATGAAGAGTAATTCTATAGTGTACTAAAACACTCTAGAATATTTTAGTCATCGGGCGAACGCAGGCAAGCAGCAAGCAAGCAGCAAGCAAGCAGTAAGCAGCAAGAAAGCAAGCAGCAAGCAGAAAGCAAGCAGCAAGCAAGCAGCAAGCAAGCAGCAAGCAAGCAGCAAGCAAGCAGCAAGCAGCAAGCAGCAAGCAAGCAAGCAGCAAGCAGTAAGCAGCAAGCAGTAAGCAGCAAGCAAGCAAGCAGTAAGCAGCAAGCAAGCAAGCAGCAAGCAGCAAGCAAGCAAGCAGCAAGCAGTAAGCAGCAAGCAGCAAGCAGCAAGCAGTAAGCAGCAAGCAAGTAAGCAGCAAGCAGCAAGCAGCAAGCAGCAAGCAGTAAGCAGCAAGCAAGCAAGCAGCAAGCAGCAAGCAAGCAGTAAGCAGCAAGCAGTAAGCAGCAAGTAAGCAAGCAGCAAGCAGTAAGCAGCAAGCAAGCAGCAAGCAGTAAGCAGCAAGCAAGCAAGCAGCAAGCAGCAAGCAGTAAGCAGCAAGCAAGCAAGCAGCAAGCAACAAGCAGTAAGCAGCAAGTATGCAAGCAGCAAGCAAGCAGCAAGCAAGCAAGCAGCAAGCAAGCAGCAAGCAAGCAGCAAGCAAGCAAGCAGCAAGCAAGCAAGCAGCAAGCAGCAAGCAGCAAGCAGCAAGCAAGCAGCAAGCAAGCAGCAAGCAGCAAGCAAGCAAGCAGCAAGCAGCAAGCAAGCAAGCAGCAAGCAAGCAAGCAGCAAGCAGCAAGCAGCAAGCAGTAAGCAGCAAGCAAGCAAGCAGCAAGCAAGCAAGCAGCAAGCAGCAAGCAAGCAGCAAGCAAGCAGCAAGCAGCAAGCAAGGAGCAAGCAGCAAGCAAGCAGCAAGCAGCAAGGAAGCAGCAAGGAAGCAGCAAGCAAGCAGCAAGCAAGCAGCAAGCAAGCAGCAAGCAGCAAGCAGCAAGCAAGCAGCAAGCAGCAAGTAAGCAAGCAAGCAAGCAAGCAAGCAGCAAGCAGCAAGCAAGCAAGCAGCAAGCAAGCAAGCAGCAAGCAAGCAAGCAGCAAGCAGCAAGCAAGCAGCAAGCAAGCAGCAAGCAGCAAGCAAGCAAGCAAGCAGCAAGCAGCAAGCAAGCAGCAAGCAGCAAGCAGCAAGGAAGCAGCAAGGAAGCAGCAAGCAGCAAGCAAGCAGCAAGCAAGCAGCAAGCAAGCAGCAAGCAAGCAGCAAGCAGCAAGCAAGCAGCAAGCAGCAAGCAAGCAGCAAGTAAGCAAGCAGCAAGTAAGCAAGCAAGCAAGCAGCAAGTAAGCAAGCAACAAGCAGCAAGCAAGCAAGCAGCAAGCAGTAAGCAGCAAGCAAGCAGCAAGCAGCAAGTAAGCAGCAAGCAAGCAGCAAGCAAGCAAGCAGCAAGCAAGCAGCAAGTAAGCAAGCAGCAAGCAGCAAGCAAGCAAGCAGCAAGCAGCAAGTAAGCAAGCAGCAAGCAGCAAGCAAGCAAGCAGCAAGCAGTAAGCAGCAAGCAAGCAGCAAGCAGCAAGCAAGCAGCAAGCAGCAAGGAAGCAGCAAGGAAGCAGCAAGCAAGCAGCAAGCACCAAGTAAGCAGCAAGCAAGCAGCAAGCAGCAAGCAAGCAGCAAGCATATTTCCGTTAAAGTTCGAATGCATCGAATTACCTGTCTGCGTTGTTACCGGAATGATGATTGGAGCAATCAGTGTCAGGGTTGATATCAGGCTCAGCATGTTTTTGTTTGTTTGTTTCAACTTTCTGAAATAGAATAAAGTTTCGGAAATAATATTTTTGTTTTTAAGTAAACCCAAATAAGGACTGTTTAGATTTACATGAACAGGTTCCATTTGTTTGATGAACTCCTAGGTCTATTCTATAGTAACACACGCACATACGAGCATAGCCATTTAGGGATTTACAAAAGGTCCACGGACTTCCAGGCAATATGGTGGATAGGCGGCAGGAACCATAGAGGGTCAGTCTGAAAAGTGTTCCGTGTTGCAGTTTCCTCATATTGCAAATCCGGCTTGCTGCCAGGGCTACTGAGTTTAGTTCTCTGTGCACACCGGGAGCTGTGTTTTTCATCCGGATCGTGTTTGGATATTCCGATTGCTAACAATGAATGATGATATCGTATGACGAAGGACAGTTTGACTGCGTTCAGTTTCGGTGCGGCTACGCCTTATGTCTTTTGGCGTGTGCTGTGGCTGCTATGATGGGGACTGCAGCTGCCTTTTTTTTTTTGCTGTTATTGGAAAGTGGGAATAGATATAAACTTAACTTGACTTAGCTGTCACATGTCCAGAAATTAGGGTGAAAACAAACTTGGGGGTTATGTTTATGAGAGAAATGTCACTTTTAGGGTTCATATTAGCATTATTTTTAAACTCGGAGGTTAACTAAATGTCAAGATTGAGATCATGTTTTTCCACAACTTTCGATCTCAACAGTTATTTATCATTTCTGTTGTTAACCTTCTGCCAAGCCATTTTCTTAAGCTGTCTGATATCTTTTCTCTTTGCTTCCCTCTATCTCTTCGTCCCTCAATTTTCCCAGTTGTCACAATATATTCCAGCTGTTCCCTTCTCATTACTTGTCCCAAAAATGATGATTATTTCTTCCCAATATTGGAAATTAGCTCTCTTTTTGCTTTGGCCTCTTTCAGAACGTTTTCATTACTCTTCTTAGCTGTCCCTGGTATTATCAACATTCTTCTGTAAAACCACATTTCTACAGACTCCAGTGATTGTTCATATATCATAGTTAGTAATTACTTGACTACTTGCGTGAATGTCAAGGTCATTGTGAGTCGTCGTATTGTTGTCCGACGTGTAACCACCATAAAACACCATCACACGTGTAACCACCAGAAATATATCACACGCCGTGACAAACCACCTTCGGAGCCCTTGTTAATATTCTAATTATTATCTTCACTTTTTGTTTTTGGAAAGATCCTTAATGACGCCCATAACCCACATGGCGTGCCCCGGGCATTTGTCCGAGTTACCGGTACCTTGAGCCGACCCTGATCACGGACGACAAAGAGAGAAGATATTATCTAGCGCGGTGATGTGGCACAGTAAATGGTCAACAGCAGAATTGATATGGTACACTCTCCTTCTTCTTCTTTCCTTCCTCATCTGCCTTTCAGCGTCGAGGGGAGATATATTTTGCGGTCCTTTGCTCTTCTGTTCGCTTCTGCTGCTGTTATGTTTCCTAGTGCTTCTAATATTCCATCGATCCATCTTTTTCGTGGTCGACCCTTGGGTCTGGTATTCTCACAACGTTTATTGACGGCTCGTTGTGTTGTGTTTTGTTATTTCTGCCTTGTCACGTGGCCAAACAATATTATCTGTTTTGTCTTTATATATTCTATGACGGGGGCCGGGGGGTATATTCCTAGCCTTTTTCTCAGTTCTTCATTTCTGATCTTATCTTTCAGACTGTTTCCTGTCATTTGTCTAACACATTTCATCTCAGTAGTGGTTATTTTCTTATTGTTCTTGCATCTAGGGTCCAGGACTGGCATTGGTAGCACAACGTTGGGATGAAGACTGTATTGTATAGTGCCCGTTTTGCCTCTGGAGCTATTACTATGTTATTGGTATGATATTATTATTATTGTTCCGGTCAAGATGGCCACCGAAAGCAGCGAAGCTACTTTAGCTCTCGATTCTTGTGTTTAATTACGCAGTAAACTGCTATTGTGTGGAGAAGTTCTATGCCGACAATTCATTCTATGGATGTTTTATTCATTAATTGGATTATGTACTGTTTCAGTGATGTGTTTTTCACGGATCTGGTACTTGTGCATTGGAGCAATTTCTAGCCTTGCACTGACCGGTAACGTGTTCTCTCGGACGTCCGGGCACTTGAGCCTGACAAAGGCGTATCTTTAGATACCGCTCCGGGTAGACGGGACTCGTAAACCTTGGCTGGCAACCCGTCTAGAAGAAGGGAAACTTCGACCACAAAACCCTCCACTACCTTGTGGACTAGTTTCTAGTTAGAATCGAAGGTTATGGGAGTACACCCAGAGTAAAAATTCGGAGGGAGGGACCCTAAGGCAGTGGACGGCGTTAATCGTCTTTCTGGCATCCCCTGCACCTTCTTTCAATTCCGAACGTATGGACTTTGTCCCTCCTTCGGAAATCCTTGAAACGAAGTCGAGAGGGGGATAGTGCGACTGGGTAAAGCACTATCTCCATATCCTGTGCCCAGGCAGAGTAGGCAAAGTGAAATGAGGAAGAAAGCACCAATGTTTAAACTTGGCACATGGAACGTAAGGACCATGTGCCCTGGACTTACTAAAACAAGCACACTGAAAGAAGGACAAATTAGAACAACAGCACTCATAGATAAAGAACTAAATAGGCTACATGTTGATATTGCTGCCCTACAAGAAACAAGACTCTCAGACTGTGGTTCTGTAAAGGAAGAAAACTATACCTTTTTCTGGCAAGGCCTAAGCCCCGAAAAACCACGTATACATGGAGTAGGCTTTGCTGTACATAACAAACACATAAACTCCATAACCACGCCAAAAGGAGTGTCTGAACGCTTGATGATACTCCAGCTACATACGAAGAGTGGATCAATAAATATCATTAGTGCCTATGCACCAACGTTGGCTACATCAGACGAAGAGAAAGACAACTTCTACCAACAACTGCAAATGACCATTGACTCACTTCCAAAAGAGGAACTATTATACTTACTCGGTGATTTCAATGCACGCACAGGATCTGATCAGCAATATTGGCCAACATGTCTAGGACACCACGGCATTGGAAAAATCAACGGAAATGGCCAGCGACTCCTAGAATTCTGCTCAAATAACCACCTATGTGTAACAAATACATACTTTAATGTGAAACACAAGCATAAAGTAACATGGCGTCATGCTAGAAGTGGTCACTGGCACCAACTAGACCTAGTTCTTACACGTAGGCAGTCTTTAAATAACATCAGAATAACACGAACATATCACAGTGCAGACTGCAACACAGACCACGCTCTAGTCATTAGTAAGATCAAAGCCAGAAGTAGTCGTATCTACAAATCAAGAGAGCCTGCAGCAGCCAAGATCAACATCACAGCGACAAAAACCACACCAACCGAAGATATTTTTAGATCCAAGTTTGATGAACTGGTAGAAGAAGTAGAAGATGCATCAAGTGTGGATGACAACTGGTGCTCCCTGAGAACACACATCTATAACTGCGCTCTATCTACCTACGGCCAGAAACGGTTCTCAAAGAACGACTGGGTCGAAGAAAATGCAGCAAGACTAGACCCACTAATAGCTAATAAGAAAAAGGCTTTACTGAACTTCAATAATAATCCCAATCAAATCACCAAGGATCAGCTCAAACATGCGCAAGCCACCCTACAACGCGAAGCAAGAAGATGCGCAAACGAATACTGGAACAATCTATGCTCTGAAATACAGAAAGCCTCAGACAGGGGCGACTCAAAAACCATGCATGACAATATAAAAAAGGCCCTTGGACAAAAATAACAAAATTAGCCCCCCTAAAATCCAAGTTTGGAGAACCTATTACTGACAAGGGACAACAAATGCAAAGATGGGTTGAACACTACTCTAATCTATACAGTGACGACAGACCAGCAAACACAGCTCTAGCACAATCAATACCCAAATATCCTACAATGTTTGAACTGGATGTTGAGCCTACTATGAACGAACTTGCTGACGCTATAAATGCCCTCTCAAGAGGAAAAGCTGCAGGAAATGACAACATTCCCACAGATGTACTAAAGGACAACCTAAGCGTACTACTTCCACACCTATACAAACTGCTAATTAAATGCTGGAGAAACGGAGAAATACCTCATGATATGAGAAATGCTAAGATTATAACGTTGTACAAGAATAAAGGAGACAGGGGTGACTGCAACAATTACAGAGGCATTTCTCTCCTTAGCACAACAGGCAAAGCTTTTGCTAGAGTCGTACTTAATCGCCTGCATAGACTTGCAGAACGGGTGCTTCCCGAGTCCCAATGCGGTTTTAGACCCGGGAGATCAACCATAGATATGATCTTCACTCTTAGACAACTGCAGGAAAAATGTCGGGAACAAAATATGCCGCTCTATATTGCCTTTGTGGATCTCACAAAGGCATTCGACACAGTAAACAGAGATGGTCTCTACAAGGTGTTAGAAGGCATAGGCTGCCCTCCTAAATTACTTAGGCTGATAATTTCCTTCCATGAAGACATGAATGGCCAAGTCCATTTTGATGGGAGTCCATCAGAGAATTTCAAAGTCAACAAAGGAGTGAAACAGGGATGTGTCCTCGCCCCCACCCTTTTTGGTATATTTTTTGCTGCCCTCCTAAATTACACCTTCGAAAACAGCTCAGGAGATATTTACATTCGCACTAGACCAGATGGCTCACTGTTCAACCTAGCACGACTAAGAGCAAAAACCAAAACAAATGTTGCCCTACTTAAAGAATTTTTATTTGCTGACGATGCAGCCCTAGTCGCTCATAGTGAGGCCACCCTACAGTCGCTGATCAACAACCTGGATAAAGCATGCGACCTTTTTTCACTGTCAATTAATGTTCAGAAGACAGTAATACTAAATCAAGGTGACTTCAAACCTATATCTATTATTCTAAAAGACTGCCCACTAGAATCAGTACAGAAATTTACATATCTTGGATCCACAGTTACGCAAACCATCTCTCTTGATGAAGAAATAAACTGTCGAATTGGTAAGGCAGCTACGACCTTCGGCAAACTCACAAAAAGGGCATGGAACAACACGAAACTAACTCAAAAGACTAAACTCTTAATATATCAAACTTGTGTGCTTAGCACACTACTATATGGATCCGAAACCTGGACAACATACTCAAACCAGGAAAAAAGACTAAATGTCTTCCACATGCGATGTCTCCGCAAAATAATGCACATCAAATGGCAGGACAAAATAACCAACTTAACTGTCCTGCAACGTGCTAAGACCCTAACAATCATGTCGATGCTCAGAAGTCGAAGGCTAAGATGGCTGGGGCATGTCCAACGGATGGAAGAAAAACGCATTCCTAGGCAAATACTATATGGCGAGCTAAAACACGGAAAACGACAAATCGGCAGACCTAAACTACGATATAGAGATATCTGCAAATCATCTCTGAAAGACTTCGCCATCTGTGAAAACGACTGGCAACATCTGGCAAGTGATCGCACATCATGGAGAGCACGTATAAGGAACGGTATAACAACATTTGAGACTGTTCTAAGACAGGACTTAGAAGAGAAGAGACTCATGAAAAAGGATGGTAAACCCTGTGGACCAGCGAGCCTGACCTGTTCATTATGTGACCGCGTGTGTTTGTCAAACATTGGTAGAATTAGCCACGAGAGAAGCTGTTCGGCAAAAACAATACCTCAAAAAAATACGCAATAGCCTCCACTAGACCGTCTGACAAGACGAAAAAGGGCCATATATTATTATTATTATAGTATTACGTACTAGTATTGTTATTGAACACTGAGGACAAAAAAATTGATCAGTGATCACTATCATGTGCGATGCCAGTCGGCGATTATGTCCTGTTTTTTGCGGGCTCTCTTTTTGAATACGCACCACTTCACTAAAGAGGAATAACTGAAGAAAACAACTCATTCAAAGCTGATTTCTTTACTCTCAAAGTTAGATGTTAGTTATTACTACAAAAATGTTGCAACATGTATAAATGTTGAGGTCCTGAGGAAACTACATTCCTCTCATCATCCAGATTGATAATTTAATGGAGTGTTTCAAATTTGTGACACTGAATAATCATCATATTTGAGTCCCGTCTCCGCATCGAAGGTTGGCTACCATGGAATGTCATTTTGCGTTTTCTTTTGTTTTTTTTTAGTGCATGTTGTCATAGGCTGACTTGTCCATCTTTTGATGTTACTCGTCCATGTTAGTCTTGGTCTGCCTCTTTTACCTTGTATGTTCCCTTCCAAGATTACTTTTAGTAGAATGTTGTGTATTTTAACATGGCTCAAAAATCGCCTTTGTCTTGTTTGAGTTGTGTTTAGTAGTTCTCTTTTAATGTGTAGTTATTTTAAGCCTTCATCGTTTGTTTTCCTTTTTTTTTCTATCTGATTCTACCTATTCTTCTATAAATGCACATTTCAAAGACTTCATGCAGCATAAAAATAAACAGCACAAGTCAGAAGTCCAACGCCTCAAATATATGAGCACAAAAATAATATCAGATGGAAGATGCACCACAGAAATAATATCAGATGGAAGATGCACCACAGAAATAATACCATATGGAAGATGCACCACAAAAATAATATCAGACGGAAGATGCACCACAAAAATAATATCAGACGGAAGATGCATCACAGAAATGCAAAACAGAGTAGCTCAGACCAAAATAGCATTTCAGAAAATGGAATAAACATCTTATACAACAAGTCTATGTCAATAGAAATGATAAAGAGAGTTCATCGATGCTATATAGAGCCATTCTGACCTATGGTAGCGAATCATGGACAGTAGACAATCAAATGAAAAGACTATTACAGACGATTTGAGGCTATAGAGTAGGCATTTCTCAGAAGAATGTTGAAAGTTCCCTGGACAGCTACAAAGACACATGAGGAAATTCTCAAAGAGACCAACACAAAAAGGCAGCTCCTAAATAACATCAGAAAAAAATAATCAACATTTTTCGGGCACATCATGAGAAGAGGAAAGTTAGAATACTTGGTTACAACTGGCAAAATAAAAGGAAAGAGAGATCGCGGACGACAAAGAGAGAAAATACTGGATAGCTTGGTGTCATGGCATGGAAAGCAGTCAACAACAGAACTGATACAATGCACTGTAAACAGAAGGTTGTGGGAGGACATGATCGCCTACGCCAACGGGTATGGCACATAATAATTAGTAGTTTAGTCTACTAACGATTATGAGAAAAAAATTTCAAAATTTGACAAATGTAATCAATTCTGTTGTAAAATAATCCTACTTTAATCACATATATTGTAAATCTGTAAGTTATAGCGTGTCTCATAATTATTGTTAGTATACTATGGCTGGATTATACTCAAGTCGTGTTTCTGAAATGGAAGCCGAGATAGCTCAGTGGATAGTGAACTGGACTACAAAGGACAAGAGGCCGGGTTCGATCCTGACCGACGGCTTCCGGATTCACCCAGCCTTTAATGGGTACCGTATTTTTTTTCTGGGAAAGTAAAGCGGCACGTTCCGTAATACCGACCACATTACCCCAAAAATCATGTGCCGAAGGTCTGTAAAAATGATGGTCACTAACACCATATTCCCTGTAACGCTACTTGGCGTGACGAGGGATCTTTACATTTTTTAAATGTTTCTGAAATGTTAAAGTTTACCAAGGCTATTAACTCTTTCCGTACTTTTCTCCGCACTGTGCGCCACGCCGATGTCGGCAACGTACGTTTCTCCGCACTGTGCGCCACGCCGATGTCGGCAACGTACGTTTCTCCGCATAGTGCGCCATGCCGATGTCGGCAACGTACGTTTCTCCGCATAGTGCGCCATGCCGATGTCGGCAACGTACGTTTCTCCGCACTGTGCGCCACGCCGATGTCGGCAACGTACGTTTCTCCGCATAGTGCACCATGCCGATGTCGGCAACGTACGTTTCTCCGCATAGTGCGCCATGCCGATGTCGGCAACGTACGTTTCTCCGCATAGTGCGCCATGCCGATGTCGGCAACGTACGTTTCTCCGCACTGTGCGCCACGCCGATGTCGGCAACGTACGTTCGCCGCATAGTGCGCCATGCCGATGTCGGCAACGTACGTTTCTCCGCATAGTGCGCCATGCCGATGTCGGCAACGTACGTTCGCCACATAGTGCGCCATGCCGATGTCGGCAACGTACGTTTCTCCGCATAGTGCGCCATGCCGATGTCGGCAACGTACGTTCGCCACATAGTGCGCCATGTCGATGTCGGCAACGTACGTTCGCCACATAGTGCACCACGCCGATGTCGGCAACGTACGTTCGCCACATAGTGCACCACGCCGATGTCGGCAACGTACGTTCGCCACATAGTGCACCACGCCGATGTCGGCAACGTACGTTCGCCACATAGTGCGCCACGCCGATGTCGGCAACGTACGTTCGCCACATAGTGCGCCATGCCGATGTCGGCAACGTACATTCGCCACATAGTGCGCCATGCCGATGTCGGCAACGTACGTTCGCCGCATAGTGCGCCACGCCGATGTCGGCAACATACGTTCGCCGCATAGTGCGCCACGCCGATGTCGGCAACATACGTTCGCCGCATAGTGCGCCACGCCGATGTCGGCAACATACGTTCGCCGCAAAGTGCGCCACGCCGATGTCGGCAACGTACGTTCGCCGCACTGTGCGCCACGCCGATGTCGGCAACATACGTTCGCCGCATAGTGCTAACGCTCGGTTTGATTAGTGTGGACGCCATCAAACCATATTCTTGTTACCTGTCTTGTATCAGCATGCTATTGATGAAATCTGATCCCTCAAAGGATTGAAGCTCAAAAGTTCCCCTGGTAAAGATGGAATCACCAAAGAAATGCTCCTAAATCTGGGACAGAAAGCCAAGGGCCAGCTTCTAAGGATAATAAATGCTAGCTGGAAGAGAGGTCATGTGCCGGCAATCTGGAAAGAAGCTATTATGGTGCCCATCCTCAAGCGTGGAAAAGACCCACTAGACCCATGTAGCTACAGACCAATTAGCCTACTGAGCTGCCTGAGTAAACCCATGGAAATTCTAGTTAACAGAAGACTTATGTGGCATTTGGAGACAAAACAACAAATCGTACCACAACAAAGTGGCTTCCGTCAGCACAGATCAACTGAAGACCTGGTCACCTACATCGCACAGGAAATAAAGGATGCTCTACAAGAAAAGAAACACACACTGGCAGTGTGGGTCGACATGGAGAAGGCTTTTTGATAGGGTTTGGCGAGGGTATGGCGAGAGGGTTTAAAGAACAAGCTTTTTAGACTTGGCATCCAGGATCGTTTATTCAATTGGGTCTCTCAATACCTTCAGGATAGAACGGCCAGAGTACAAGTTCAAGGTTAACTAAGTAAGAAGGTCTCTATCGAACAAGGTGTCCCACAAGGAGGAGTCCTGTCCCCAACACTCTTTTAATTTTCATAAATGACATCGTAATGGACATTCCTCCCCGAATACACTCAGCAATATACGCAGATGATCTGGCGTTATGGGCTCGCGAGGAAAGTATGTCGGTGGCTACCCAGGATGCAAGATGCCCTAGGTGAACTTGAAAAATGGACGAGCACCTGGTTCTTACCAATTAACGAAAAAAATTACATATACAATTTTCAGCCTATCTAGAAACACACTCTCTGCAAGCTTGAAGATAAAAGACCATACACTCCCTATTGACCAAAATCCAACATATCTTGGCGTCACCATGAATCGCAGAATGACTTGGAAAAATCAGTTAGACAGAGCAAGAAAAAAAGCCAGAAAACGAACTAATATTATGAAGAAATTGGCAGGACTGTACTGGGGAGCAGACAGCAATATCTTGAAACGACTATAAGTAGGAAGAGTCAGACCATTCCTGAGTATGGAGACACAGCCTGGGCTGTGGCTTCCAAATCACACCTTAGCAAAATTAACAGAAGACAGAACCAAGCTGCCCGTATCATCACTGATGCTAGGAAATCTACACCTATCAAGACTCTAGAAACAGTAACAGGTTTACAACCCTTATATGACAGACGGATCACTAAAGTATTGCAACAAGCGGAGATATATAGAAGGCTCCTTAGCAACCCCATGCACCAAAGAATAACTGGTTTCGGATTTGTACGACTAAAGAGGAGCAACTTCGCTGCTATATCCAATGAACTAACTACTGGAGACCCAGTACTTTCCCAAACAATACCGAAACCCTTGGGCCCATCTGATATGTCTCCTCATGGGAAACATAAAATACCAGAACTTAAGGAAACTACAACAGGAATCATGAAAAAAAGACACCCAATCAGACACAGAAAGAAAACACGTAGCAGAAAAACACATAGCAGAAAAACACATACACGATACTACCCACAGGACTCTTGGTCCCACATATACACAGATGGCTCTGCTACAAATGCCACCAGAAATGGAGGGGGAGGTGTGTTCTTGACGCTGAATAATCAGGACGAGATCCCCAAGTCAATAGCTACTGGGAAATTCTCAAATAACTTTAAAGCAGAAAATGAGGCCTTCAGAGATGCTGCAACACTGGCTACTCAATACAAAAATAACATGCACAATAAATTGGTGATTATCACTGTTGCTCTGTCAGTACTATCAGCTCTAAAAAGCCGCAAGAACAATGAACTAGGTGACTTGAGAACAACCCTAGACCAACTATGCAATAACTTCCAGAGAGTGGTCATTCAGTGGATACCATCACACTGTAATATACACGGGAACGAACGCGCAGACAAATTAGCTAAAGAGGGAGGGAGATTACCACAAGAGAACCATCCGCTCAGTTATGATGAAGCCGAATTCATCCTCAAGGGCCAGTTCCATGAAAAATGGAAACGAGAACACCCAAAGCATAACGAGAGTGACGGATACCACCAACTATCAAGGAGGGATCAAGTCATCATACTTCACCTACGCACTGGCCACAATAGAATGAGGAATCACAAGGTCACCAAATTCAAAATAGGTACAACCAGCCTATGCCACTGTACACTGGACAATATGACTACAAAACATGTTCTACAGGATTGCTCCCAGCACACAGACCTGAGAAGAGCAATGTGGTCCACGCCCACCTCCTAGAGGAGAAACTATATGGGGCAATCGAATCGCTTAAACAGACAGCTGACTGCATGAGAGAGTCTTGAATCCTACTCTGATTGAGTCTTGATCGCAGAGATAGAGAGAGAAGGAGAGAGATAAATATAATACCTTGTTCAATTATCTAACAATGTATATATAAAATAGTATATGTTATATACACATAAATATGTCGATTGATTCTTAAAACAATGAAGAATTTTGTCTCTGAAATCTCTTCTGTTGCGTCGATAAAAAGCTTCCGTACGGAAAGAGTTCATATATTATCATCAAATAGCCGTGCCTACATTGGCGCCATAAAAAAGCCTGAAACTTGAGCAGAAAAGGGAAAAAAAAAAACGAGAAAAACGTCAAGATGCAACAAAGCTTGTCAAGTCATCGGACAGTTATCACCACTATTGTCCAACAAGGAAATAACCCTGGAGGCAAAACGAGCACTATACAATGCAATCTTCATCCCAACGTTGTGCAACCAATGCCAGACCTGGACCCTAGATGCAAGAACAATAAGAAAAATAACCTCTACAGAGATTAAATGTGTTAGACGAATGGTAGGAAACAGTCTGAGAGATAAGATCAGAAATGAAGAACTGAGAAAAAAAATAGGAATAGCCCCCGCCATAGAATATATAAAGAAACAACAGATAAAATGGTTTGGCCACGTGACAAGGCAGAAAGAACAAAACACAACACAACGAGCCTTCAAAAACGTTGTGAGAACACCAGACCCAAGGGTCGACCAAATGGGTCGATGGAATATTAGAAGCACTAGGAAACATAACAGTAGCAGAGGCGAACAGAAGAGCAAAAGACCGCAATGTATATCTCCCCTCGACACTGAAAGGCAGATGAGGAAGGAAAGAGAAGAGGAAGAAGAATTGTCTTCAACTAAATTATGAATAATATCTGAATATTGAACTCAAAGCAGCTAATTTTCTATGTGTGGCTGCTCACTCAGATTAAAGTCATTAAACATTCGACATTCACAGAGCTCTCAGTGGCAACGTCTACTCAACGAGGTCCACATCTCACCATCTCACAACCAGGTGAAAGATTCAACTTCAAAGTGAAGTCAAGTTGCTGGGAGCTGCTGAAGTCAAGTTACTGGAAGTTGCTGAAGTCAAGTTGCTGTGTATTGCTGAGGTCAAGTTGCTGAAGTCAAGTTTCTAAAGTCAGGTAGTCTGGCAAGGTCAAATAATCTCACAATTCTTCCGGTCCCTGACGTATCAATAGGGAAAGTATAAATCTATGACGTCATTTGCTACATTTTTTTGCTCCATATTTGCTTATATTCATCTAATAAAAAAAAAAAAAAAGTAAAGTACCCCCGTCACGCCAAGTGGCGTATAGGGAATATGGTGTTAGTGACCATTAATTTTACAGACCCTCGGCATTTGATTTTTGGTGTAATGTGGTCGGTATTACGCCCGTGCCGCTTTACTTTCCCAGAAAAAAATCCGGTACTCATTAAAGACTGGGTAAACCGGAGCCATCGGCTGGGATCGAACCCTACCTCTTGTCCTTTGTAGTCCAGTTCACTAACCACTGAGCTATCGCAGCTCCCGTATTCATCTAATGCGCAACTATTATTTCTTCTAACGATTCTATATTACCATTAAACTTCTGTTTCATATGCCGTAGCTGGCTATGGAATTTTACAGCGCACCTAGGAAATGTTATTTCTTTCTTCCTTTTTGCAATGTATTTAATTTTTTCTTTGAATCTGTCTGCTTCTTGCTTGAGTTGGAGTTTTGGTGTGTGTTTCCAAAGATTGCGGTCTGCAACTATCTCTTCCCAGGCTGCAGGGTTAATGTTCAGAGTCTTCATGTCGCGTTTACACACGTCTATAATTGGAAGTTTTGGGCGCCCCCTAGTTCTTTTGCCGTCTGTTAGTTGTCTATAAAGTATATCTTTTGTTATGCGACCATCATTTATAAGATTGATTCTTTGGTTATGGAAGGTCTCGGTATCACTGCAAACGAATTAAAAGCCATAATTGTTCAACCCCCCGTGCTAGTGAAATCATCCGAATTACTAACATCATCTCCCAAACAAAGAAAGGTAGCTGTAGTCCCCATCATAGCAGTCTCAGCACACGCCAAAAGACATAAGATGAAACCGCACAGACAACTGTTCCCTGCCATACGATATCATGATTCATCGTAAACAATTGGGATATCGTAACACGATCAAAACGGATGAAAGACACAAAAGTAAACATTTTATAAGATGTAAGTGGCCAATCCAGCGTAACCTACGAATCAATTCAGAGGAAGAGGTATGTTTACAGCACTCTGAAAGAAAAAAAAAACAACAGAAAAAAAAAAACTAAGAACAATATATGGTTCGAAGCAGGATCGAATCCGTACTCGGTGGCACAGCGCCTTGCCACGGGAAGCGAAACGCTAGGGAACACTGCCAACTCAGTTAACTGTTGCCTAGCGTTTGGCTTTTCGCGGATTTTTGGGGCACGTTAAAAAGCACAACAGCCTACAAAAAGTAATATTGGAAGGGAAAATACAAGGTAAAAGAGGCAGATACAGACCAAGACTAACATGGACGAGTAACATCAAAAGATGGACAAGGCAATCTATGACAACCTGCAGCATCAAAGCAAGAAACAGAGTGGAATGGCGATCCATGGTAGCCAACCTTCGTTGCTAAGACGGCACTCGATGATGATGATGGCAGCCGACTTTCGATGTGGAGACGGCAGGCAGTGAATAAATGACGCTCCATAGCAATCAAACTTTGATGTGGAGACGGCAGGCAGTGAATAAATGACGCTCCATAGCAATCAAACTTTGATGTGGAGACGGCAGGCAGTGAGTAAATGACGCTCCATAGCAATCAAACTTTGATGTGGAGACGGCAGGCAGTGAATAAATGACGCTCCATAGCAGTCAAACTTTGATGTGGAGACGGCAGGCAGTGAATAAATGACGCTCCATAGCAATCAAACTTTGATGTGGAGACGGCAGGCAGTGAGTAAATGACGCTCCATAGCAATCAAACTTTGATGTGGAGACGGCAGGCAGTGAATAAATGACGCTCCATAGCAATCAAACTTTGATGTGGAGACGGCAGGCAGTGAGTAAATGACGCTCCATAGCAATCAAACTTTAATGTGGAGACGGCAGGCAGTGAGTAAATGACGCTCCATAGCAATCAAACTTTAATGTGGAGACGGCAGGCAGTGAGTAAATGACGCTCCATAGCAATCAAACTTTAATGTGGAGACGGCAGGCAGTGAATAAATGACGCTCCATAGCAATCAAACTTTGATGTGGAGACGGCAGGCAGTGAGTAAATGACGCTCCATAGCAGTCAAACTTTAATGTGGAGACGGCAGGCAGTTAATAAATGACGCTCCATAGCAATCAAACTTTAATGTGGAGACGGCAGGCAGTGAATAAATGACGCTCCATAGCAATCAAACTTTGATGTGGAGACGGCAGGCAGTGAGTAAATGACGCTCCATAGCAATCAAACTTTAATGTGGAGACGGCAGGCAGTGAATAAATGACGCTCCATAGCAGTCAAACTTTAATGTGGAGACGGCAGGCAGTGAATAAATGACGCTCCATAGCAGTCAAACTTTAATGTGGAGACGGCAGGCAGTGAATAAATGACGCTCCATAGCAATCAAACTTTAATGTGGAGACGGCAGGCAGTGAGTAAATGACGCTCCATAGCAGTCAAACTTTGATGTGGAGACGGCAGGCAGTGAGTAAATGACGCTCCGTAGCAGTCAAACTTTGATGTGGAGACGGCAGGCAGTGAGTAAATGACGCTCCATAGCAGTCAAACTTTGATGTGGAGACGGCAGGCAGTGAATAAATGACGCTCCATAGCAGTCAAACTTTGATGTGGAGACGGCAGGCAGTGAATAAATGACGCTCCATAGCAGTCAAACTTTGATGTGGAGACGGCAGGCAGTGAGTAAATGACGCTCCATAGCAATCAAACTTTGATGTGGAGACGGCAGGCAGTGAATAAATGACGCTCCATAGCAGTCAAACTTTGATGTGGAGACGGCAGGCAGTGAGTAAATGACGCTCCATAGCAGTCAAACTTTGATGTGGAGACGGCAGGCAGTGAGTAAATGACGCTCCATAGCAGTCAAACTTTGATGTGGAGACGGCAGGCAGTGAATAAATGACGCTCCATAGCAGTCAAACTTTGATGTGGAGACTGCAGGCAGTGAATAAATGACGCTCCATAGCAGTCAAACTTTGATGTGGAGACGGCAGGCAGTGAATAAATGACGCTCCATAGCAATCAAACTTTGATGTGGAGACGGCAGGCAGTGAATAAATGACGCTCCATAGCAGTCAAACTTTGATGTGGAGACGGCAGGCAGTGAATAAATGACGCTCCATAGCAGTCAAACTTTAATGTGGAGACGGCAGGCAGTGAATAAATGACGCTCCATAGCAGTCAAACTATAATGTGGAGACGGCAGGCAGTGAATAAATGACGCTCCATAGCAATCAAACTTTGATGTGGAGACGGCAGGCAGTGAATAAATGACGCTCCATAGCAATCAAACTTTGATGTGGAGACGGCAGGCAGTGAATAAATGACGCTCCATAGCAATCAAACTTTAATGTGGAGACGGCAGGCAGTGAGTAAATGACGCTCCATAGCAATCAAACTTTGATGTGGAGACTGCAGGCAGTGAATAAATGACGCTCCATAGCAGTCAAACTTTAATGTGGAGACGGCAGGCAGTGAGTAAATGACGCTCCATAGCAGTCAAACTTTGATGTGGAGACTGCAGGCAGTGAATAAATGACGCTCCATAGCAGTCAAACTTTGATGTGGAGACGGCAGGCAGTGAATAAATGACGCTCCATAGCAGTCAAACTTTGATGTGGAGACATCACTCGAAGAATGAATGACACTCTATGGTGGCCAACCTTCTATGTGAAAATAGCACCTAACTAACTAGTTAACTAACTAATAAATTAACTATCCTGTTAATTAACTAAGTAGTTAATTAACTAACAATTTAATTAACTAATAATTTAACTAACTAGTTATTTAACTAACTAGCTAATTAACTAACTTACTAATTAAAAATAATAGTTCCACAACTAGCTAATTAAGACCAAGTAACTTGCTAACTAGGTAACTAACTCATTAACTCACTAAATAATTAACTAACTATTAACTAAGTAACTCACTCACTGACTAACTAAATAAGTAACTAACGAAATAGCTAAAGAACAGACTCACTAACTAGATAATTAACTAACTAATTAGCTAACTAACTAAAAAACTAACTAGTTAATTAACCAACTAACTCACTTACTGACAAACCAAATAATTAACTACCTGATTAACTAACTAACTAACTAGCTAACTAACCAACTAACTCACTAACTCACAAACTAACTAGTTAACTAACTAACTAACTAACTAACCAGCTACTCACTAACTAACTAGTTAACTAACTAGCTAACTAACTAACTAGCTAATTAAACAATAAACTCACTCACTATCAAACTAACTAGTCACTAACTACAAACTAAGTAGTTGTTATAGAAAAGTAAATAAATACGGTATTTTATTCATTCATTTTAATTGAGAAGAAATGTCATAAAAATGTCTATATATATGTATATATATATATCCACATATATATATATATATATAAATACACATATACATAAAATAAATAGATTACACTTATTTATTTTTTTTAACAATATTATGGTCAACATAATTTTTTTTTACATAAGAAAACATATGTACTCATAATGCCAAGATGTACATAGCTTAATTCGTAAACATTTGTAATAAAAGGTAAAAGTACGAGGATTGAGTCGGCGTCTAGCACGCGAATTTTCACCCTCATGTGCTGGGCCGCCTATCCAGAAGTGTCCGGAGACTTCCGGATAGTGTCGCTTCAAGCATCGAAACTCACGATGCGATGGATTTGTAATATAAGTATTTGGTACTTCCATTGTTGTTTTCCAATGCTTGTTCAGTATAACATTGTGCCACTGTTATTGTGGGGTTATATTTTTTTTCGTTCTCTTATACTTTCTTCCTTCTTTTTTCTTGTCTATCTTTTAAGATTTACTAACTCTTTTAACTTTTTTACTAACCCTTTCTGGAGGCTGTAGAAATGTGGTTTTACAGAAGACTGTTGCGAATACCATGGACAGCTAATAAAAGTAATGAAAGGGTTCTGAAAGAGGTCAAAGCAAAAAGAGAGCTAATTTCCAATATTAGGAAGAAACAATCATCAAATTTTGGCGATGTAATGAGAAGGGAACAGCTGGAATATATTGTGACAACTGGGAAAATTGAGGGACGAAGAGATAGAGGGAAGCAAAGAGAAAAGATGCCAGACAGCTTAAGAGAATGGCTTGGCGGAAGGTCAACAACAGAAATGATAAATAACTGTCGAGATCTGAAGTTGTGGAGAGACATGATCACCTACGCCATCATTCATGGTACTTGATGATGATGATGATGATGATGATGATGATGATGATGATGATGATGATGAACTCTCTTAATCAACATCTTAATCATCCGTAAACTGTTTTCTTTCTCTTCTTCTTCTACGTAATTCTAGACGTCAAAATTAATATGTTCTAAGAAAGAGTTCGTCAGCTCAAATCTAGTGACGTCTACTTACATCGCTACACCTCTAGACGTCAAAATTAATATGTTCTAAGAAAGAGTTCGTCAGCTCAAATCTAGTGACGTCTACTTACATCGCTACACCTCTAGACGTCAAAATTAATATGTTCTAAGAAAGCGTGCGTCAGTTCAAATCTAGTAACGTCTACTTACATCGCTACACCTCTAGATGTCAAAATTAATAAGTTCTAAGAAAGCGTGCGTCAGCTCAAATCTAGTGACGTCTACTTACATCGCTGCACCTCTAGACGTCAAAATTAATAAGTTCTAAGAAAGAGTTCGTCAGCACACAACTAGTGACGTCTACTTACATCGCTGCACCTCTAGACGTCAAAATTAATAAGTTCTAAGAAAGAGCGCGTCAGCTCCAGACTGACATCCCCATTCATCCACTGCCGAGTCCATCCCAATCCGCATCAGTTAATGGTATGGCTTCAAGATCGCGTCTCGACATATGTGACCTATCAAACTCCAACTTTATCATATCATAACACATAATCACCTACGTCGGCAGGTTGGGAAGAAATGTCTTGATGATGAAAACGGCATAGGCGTAATACCGACCACATCACCCCAAAAATCATGTGCAGAAAGTGTGTAACAATTATGGTCACTAACACCACAATCCGTATACGCCACTTGACGTGACAGAGCTTTTTACTTTACTTTACTTTTTCTTTCTTACAATCACTTTTAATGTAAAATGGAAGAAGCACATGCATTTTATCTTCGTGGAAAGAAACAGATAATCAACTAATTTTAATTTAAAACCTTTAAACATTTACCTGTTTTTAATGTTTAAGATAAGTGGAACAATATTTTAAAAAAGTAATACATTTAAATTGCTGGGAACACTATTAACATGGTCGATGTACAACAGAGGTGTGAGGCAGAATGGCTCAGACAAAAGCAGCGTTCTAAATATTGAGGAAGTTTCTGTGTAACCCATTTTTGACAACAGAAACAAGAAAAAGAGCTCTTAAATGTTATGCAGAGCCAGTATTGACATATGGATGTGAATCATGGACAAGAAAATTATTGGATGCCGTATAAATGTGGTTTTACAGAAGTAAAATGTTGAGAATACCATGGACAGCTAAGAAGAGTAATGAAAACGTTCTGAGAGAGGTCAAAGCAAAGAGAGAGCTAATTTCCAATATTAGGAAGAAACAATCATCAATTTTTAGCCACCTAGTGAGAAGGGGACAGCTGGAATATTTTGTGGTAACTGGGAAAATTGAGGGACGAAGCGATAGAGGGAGGCAAAGAGAAGAGATACCAGACAGCTTAAGAGAATGGCTTGGCAGAAGGTCAACAATACAAATGATAAATAACTGTTGAGATCGTAAGTTGTGGAGAGACATGATCACCTACACCAGCAGGCATGGTACCCGATGTTGATGAAATCAACTAAAGCAACAGTGAACAACAACCGAGACATAAAAACTGATTCAACAACTGACCAAAATGAGCTACTCGGGTCTCTTAAACTTCTAACACCACAGCAGCAACAGTTAATGATAACCAGCAAAGAGAATCGAATCAATTGGAGCAACACAAGAGAGGGGTACACGCCCGTGCGCTTCCGGTGCTCGGAAGGGAAGTAAAGAATAGTGGCGCTGTACCCTACCAGGCATGTTCGTAAGAGGCGGGAAAGGAGGGTAAAGAATAGTGGCGCTGTACCATACCAGGCATGTTCGTAAGAGGCGAGAAAAGAGGGTAAAGAATAGTGGCGCTGTACCCTACCAGGCATGTTCGTAAGAGGCGAGAAAGGAGGGTAAAGAATAGTGGCGCTGTACCCTACCAGGCATGTTCGTAAGAGGCGAGAAAGGAGGGTAAAGAATAGTGGCGCTGTACCCTACCAGGCATGTTCGAAAGAGGCGAAAAAAGAGGGTTGGGCATGGGACTGGCTATCCCATATTGTAGAAAAATAAGCTGAAAAAAATTCACAAACATGGAGAAGTCAAAGAAAAGAAAAATAGATATTTTCAACTCCAATGTTAAATCAGTCCCATTATATGGCTGTGAACCATGGAGAACAACAAAATTGACAATCATGAGGATACAGACTTTCATTAATGGATGCTTACGCAGAATAAAAGGATGGAAATGGCAGGAAAAAATCACTAACATAGAATTATGGAAATGTACCAGTTAAATACCAGTGGATAAAAAGATACAGCGAAGACGATGGCGCTGGATAGGACACACACTGCGGAAGTCAACTGAGAGTATTACACAACAGGCCTTTTTTGGAATCCCCAGAGGAAAAGACAAAAAGGAAGACCAAAGAATTCTTGGAGAAGACAGATAGAAGCAGAGATGAAGTTGATGGGGAAGACACGAAATGATCTTAAAAGAATGACAAGAAACAGAACGACTTGGAAAGTGTTTGTTGAAGACCTATGCTCCACAGGGAGCTGAAAGGTAGAAGAAGAAGAGAAGGATACTGCCATATCGCGACAAAGACGATATAATCTTGTCTTAACTGGCGTGTCTGCCACTTCATCACATTTTGCTGCATTAATTCCTTATAATTTACCATTGATCTTTATGACCTGGACTTCCGGGAAAGGGAAAGATGGCGTCCATGATCAATATCCCTTGTATAGAGTAAGGTCACCAAAAAAAAAACCTTTCTTACAGTCGCTGGACACTTCGAGACTTCCTGAGGAGGGGATCTGATCACCTTTGGACATGTTCGGAGTGAAATAATAACTCAATAGCCTTTTTTTTTTATTATTATTTTTTGGTGTTTTGACAGTTTCTGGTGTATTTTTTTTTTTTATTTCTTGCAGGGAATTGCAGTGGTAAGTGACTGTAGGTACTCTCTATTCCATGATGTCATCTGAAATGGTCGCCCATGTAGCCGGCTTGGTAGGCACTGAAGTTCGACCTTGCTAACGTCATAACCAACAATACAAAATGGCAGCATATCGCCCTGCTTTTACAGTCTAGCGTAGTGGCTGAAAACGTTTCGGTTGCTTTATTCGTTTTAAAATTAAAAGTGTGTTTTAAAAGTGTGTTTTAAATGTGTTTGTTTTAAATGTGTTTCAAATATTTGTTTCAAGCGTGTGTTTTAAATGTGTGTTTTAAATAGATTTTAAATGCGTGCTTTAAATTTGTTTTAAACGTGTTTTAAATATGTATTTTTAAGTCTGTTTAAATTGTGTGTTTTAAACGTGTTTTAGATGTTTGTTTTAAATCTGTATTTTAATGTGTGTTTTAAATGTTTCTTTTAAATGCGTGTTTAAATGTTTGCCTGAAATGCGTGTTTTAAATACATGTTTTAAATGTTTGTGTTAAATGTTTGTTGTAAATGTTTGTTTTAAATGCGTGTTTAAATGTTTGCCTGAAATGCGTGTTTTAAATACATGTTTTAAATGTTTGTGTTAAATGTATGTTATAAATGTGCATTTTAAATGTGTGTTTTCGATAAACTGGAGAAATGAAATGACTATGAATCTCTTTTCCAAAGAAATCGTTTGGCATCGTTGTCTATGCCGCTGGTTAGGACACTACCATAGTAGACCCTTATCTACATTATTTACCAACGCATGATGACAGGATTCTGTGACACGAGTGGAGCGGATATGGAAAATTCCTGACTGTAGTTAAACTGATTCTAAGAACAGAACAGCTATGTGCGGTTATGGGGGCTTCCCGACTGATCCCACGAAGAGAACTGCTCACTTTCGATATGGGGGATTCCAGATTGATTCCGCGAAGAGAACTGCTCACTGTCGATATGGGGGATTCCAGATTGATTCCGCGAAGAGAACTGGTCACTGTCGATATGGGGGATTCCACATTGATTCACGAAGAGAACTGCTCACTGTCGATATGGGGGATTCCAGATTGATTCACGAAGAGAACTGCTCACTGTCGATATGGGGGATTCCACATTGATTCACGAAGAGAACTGCTCACTGTCGATATGGGGGATTCCAGATTGATTCCACGAAGAGAACTGCTCACTGTCGATATGGGGGATTCCAGATTGATTCCGCGAAGAGAACTGCTCACTGTCGATATGGGGGATTCCACATTGATTCACGAAGAGAACTGCTCACTGTCGATATGGGGGATTCCAGATTGATTCCACGAAGAGAGCTGCTCACTGTCGATATTGGAAATTCCAGATTGATTCCGCGAAGAGAACTGCTCACTGTCGATATGGGGGATTCCAGATTGATTCCTTGAAAAACACATATTGTTGTGAATTCAGTGTTAAAATCATGATGATCTTATTTACATCAAGGCATCGCTTTTTTCCAATGAGGATACGTCTCCCTCTGTAAGATTCAAAATAACAATGATATGATAACATAAAAAAACAACGACATCTGTAACAAAATATTACATGTTTCTAAATTAAAATATAATTCGTTAACATATGATATATACTACTCAGATGATATATACTACTCAGATGATATATACTACTCAGATGATATATACTACTCAGATGATATATACTACTCAGATGATATATACTACTCAGATGATATATACTACTCAGATGATATATACTACTTCCCAGCAATGATATATACTACGTTTCTCACTCACTGTAAAAACAGGCATATCCTCAATAAGTATAAACCCCATATGAACTAAAATAAACACAACAGCAAAGGCATAAAATACATCATAAAAATCAACATCAACAAAATACAAGACACTCATATCGCAAAAGAAAACAGAACATCAACATAACTATAGACGGCAGACAACTAAAAAAAAAAAAGTAAAGGAATTTAAATATCTAGTAAGACTAGTGACAAACCACAATTCACAAACAGCAGAGATAGACTCAAGATGTAACAAAGCTTGTCACATCATCGGGCAACTATCACCACTATTGTCCAACAAGGAAATAACTATAAGAAGCAAAACGGGCACGCTATAATAAAATCTACATCCCAGCGTAGTGCTACCAATGTCAGACCTGGATACAAGAACAACAGGAAAAATAAATTCTGCTGAAATGAAATGTGTGTTAGACGAATGGCAGGAAACAGCCTGAAAGACAAGATCAGAAATGAAGAACTGAGGAAAAAGCTAGGAATTTTCCCTGCCATAGAATGTATAAAGAAACAACAGATAAAATGGTTTGGCCACGTGACAAGGCAGAGTTGTCAAAAACATAGCACAACGATCCTTCAATAAACGTTGCGAGAACACCAGACCTAAGGGCCGACCAAGAAAAAGACGGACTGAATGAATATTAGAAACACTAGAAAACATAACAGCAGGAGAGGCAAACATAAGAGTAAAAGACTGCAAATTATATCTCCCCTCGACGCTGAAAGGCAATTGAGGAAGGAAAGAAGAAAATATGACGATATTAGATTAGCAATAGCAGCACACAAATTAGACACCACGAAGAACATATGGTACAATAACAGCAAGACAGTAAAATTAAACTTACTGAGGACATGTATCTCCCCGACAGCAATATATGGTTGTGAATCATGGACAGTGTTGCAAATAGCAAGAGGGAAAATCGATTTGTTCCGAAAGAAAATACTGTAAAAAATCCTTAAGATATCTTGGATAATGATTAAGAGCAATACAGTCACATTAAGAGGTTTATAAATGCCATTATACGAAAGAAGGTAAACTGCTATGGCCACATCAAAAGACACAGACGGCTGAAAAGAACAATAATGGAAGGAGTGGTTAATCAGAAGACGAACAAGAAGAAAGTGATTTCAAGACTTCAAGAAGACATTGAACACGAGGACAGAAGAAGTGGGAGATCTGGCTAGAGACAGAGATTCTTTCAGACATACTGTGGTGAATGCAACGTTATGTGGGAGATGTGGCTAGAGACAGAGATTCTTTCAGACGGACTGTGGTGAATGCAACGTTATGTGGGAGATCTGGCTAGACACAGAGATTCTTTCAGACATACTGTGGTGAATCCAACGTTTTGTGGGAGATGTGGCTAGAGACAGAGATTCTTTCAGACGGACTGTGGGGTGTCCGGTTAGCGCAATCGATAGGCGGTTGGCTGACCACGGCAACAGCCGGGGTTCGTACCCTGGCGAGGACACCTGGGTTTTACTAATTCCCTAAAAATTAGTACCTCTGAAGTCGGAGTAAATCTGCCTGCATGGCGAGGGGCATCCTGTAATGGGATAAAACAGACTTTACACGCAAAAATTCAGTCCCACAAAATTGAGTGGGTGGGACTTCGTCAGAGGTCAAAGCTGACGAAAGCGAGCGAGCGAGCGAGCGAGCGAGACGGACTGTGGTGAATGCAACGTTATGTGGGAGATGTGGCTAGAGACAGAGATTCTTTCAGACAGACTGTGGTGAATGCAACGTTTTGTGGGAGATGTGGCTAGAGACAGAGATTCTTTCAGACAGACTGTGGTGAATGCAACGTTTTGTGGGAGATGTGGCTAGAGACAGAGATTCTTTCAGACAGACTGTGGTGAATGCAACGTTTTGTGGGAGATGTGGCTAGAGACAGAGATTCTTTCAGACAGACTGTGGTGAATGCAACGTTTTGTGGGAGATGTGGCTAGAGACAGAGATTCTTTCAGACAGACTGTGGTGAATGCAACGTTTTGTGGGAGATATGGCTAGAGACAGAGATTATTTCAGACGGACTGTGGTGAATGCAACGTTTTGTGGGAGATCTGGCTAGAGACAGAGATTCTTTCAGACGGGCTGTGGTAAATGCAACGTTTTGTGGGAGATCTGGCTAGAGACAGAGATTCTTTCAGACGGGCTGTGGTAAATGCAACGTTTTGTGGGAGATGTGGCTAGAGACAGAGATTCTTTCTGACGGACTGTTGTGAATGCAACGTTATGTGGGAGATCTGGCTAGACACAGAGATTCTTTCAGACGGACTGTGGTAAATGCAGCGTTTTGTGGGAGATCTGGCTAGAGACAGACATTCTTTAAGACGGACTGTGGTGAATGCAACGTTATGTGGGAAATTTGGCTTGAGACAGAGATTCTTTCAGACGGACTGTGGTGAATGCAACGTTCTGTGGGAGATCTGGCTTGAGACAGATATTCTATGAGACGGTTTGTGGTGAATGCAACGTTCTGTGGGAGATCTGGCTAGAGATATATTCTTTGAGACTGGTTGTAGTGAATGCAATGTTGTGTGGGAGATCTGGCTAGAGACAGAGAGATTCTTTGAAACAGGCGGTGGTGAATGCAACATTATGTGGTAGATTCGGCTAGAGACAGATATTTTTTCAGACGGACTGTGATGAATGCAATGTTCCGTGAGAATTCTGGCTTGAGACAGATATTCTTTGAGACGGGTTGTGGTGAATGTAACGTTCTGTGGGAGATCTAGTTAGAGACAGAGATTCTTTCAGACGAACTGTGGTGAATGCAACGTTTTGTGGGAGATCTGGCTAGAGACAGAGATTCTTTCAGACGGGCTGTGGTGAATGTAACGTTTTGTGGGAGATCTGGCTAGAGACAGAGATTCTTTCAGACGAACTGTGGTGAATGCAACGTTATGTTGGAGATCTGGCTAGAGACAGAGATTCTTTCAAACGGACAGTGGTGAATGCAATGTTCTGTGAGAGATCTGCCTTGAGACAGATATTCTATGAGACGGTTTGTGGTGAATGTAACGTTCTGTGGGAGATCTGGTTAGAGACAAAGATTCTTTCATGACTGACTGTGGTGAATGCAATGTTGTGTGGGAGATCTGGCTAGAGACAGAGATTCTTTGAGACGGGTTGTTGTGAATGCAACGTTCTGTGGTAGATCTGGCTAGAGACAGAGATTCCTTGAGATGGGTTGTGGTGAATACAACGTTCTGTGGTAGATCCTGCTAGAGACAGAAATTCTTTCAGACGGGCTGTGGTGATTGTAACGTTCTGTGGGAGATCTGGTTAGAGATAGAGATTCTTTGAGACGGGTTGTCGTGAATGCAACGTTCTGTGGTAGATCTGGCTAGAGACAGAGATTCTTGTGGTGAATGCAATATTCAATCATGATATGAGAGTCTATTCATATCTATAACAACGACAACCCATATCTATAACAACGACTACCCTTATCTATAACTCTAACTTTTCTCGCCGTACGGTTATTATGTGCCCGTTTTCAAATAACAATAAAGATAAAGCGGTGTATCTTACCAACAAAAGATATACATACTTTCTGAAGATAAACAGAAAAATGAGCATTAACAAATAAAGTATTACACTACACTGAATTAATGTGATTTTTGGCATTGTAAAGTAAAATAAAGTGCGCCCGTCACGCCAAGTGACGTATAGGGAATATGGTGTTAGTGACCATAAATTTTACAGACCTTCGGCACATGATTTTTAGGGTAAAGTGGTCGGTATAACGCCCGTGCCGCTTTAGTTTCCCCGAAAAAAATTCGGTACCCTTTAAAGGCTGGGTGAACCCGGAAACCGTCGGTTGGGATCGAACCCTACCTCATGTCCTTTGCAGTCCAGTTCACTAACCACTGAGCTATCCCGGCTCCCTGATTAATGGCATTGTTATGTTTTATTCTATATTTTTTTTTAAGTTGAGGATGTATGATTGATGTAAATTCGTGTCCACATCTACTCAAGCCGTCCAAGATGTCTCATCAAGGATAATCTTAAACACTCAAGATGTCTCATCAAGGATAATCTTAAACACTCAAGATGTCTCATCAAGGATAATCTTAAACACTCAAGATGTCTCATCAAGGATAATCTTAAACACTCAAGATGTCTCATCAAGGATAATCTTAAACACTAAAATTATTAAAAGTAAAACCAGGAAACGAAGCCGCTATAGCTCAGTGGTTAGTGAACTGGACTACAAAAGACAAGAGGCCGGGATCGATCCTGACCGACGGCTGCCAGGTTCACCCCAGCCTTAAGTGGGTACCGAATTTTTTCTGGGGAAGTAAAGCGGCACGGGCGTAATACCGACCACATTACCCCAAAATCATGTGCCGAAGGTCTGTAAATATTATTGTCACTAACACCCTATTCCCTATATGCTACGTTGCGTGACGGGGGCTCTTTACTTATTTACTTACTAAAACCAGAAATATGAGAGGAACATGTGGATTTGTAAAGGGAGCCGCGATAGCTCAGTGGTTAGTGAACTGGACTACAAAGGACAAGAGGTAGGGTTCGATCCCAACCGACGGCTTCCGGGCTCACCCAGCCTTAAATGGGTACCAGATTTTTTTCTGGGAAAGTAAAGCAGCACGGGCGTAATACCGACCACATTACCCCAAAAATCATGTGCTGAAGGTCTGTAAAATGTATGGTCACTAACACCATATTCCCTATACGCCACTTGGCGTGACGGGGGTACTTTACTTTTACTTTTTTTTATGTGGATTTGTGGAAGGAAAGGGCAGAAATCAGGTAATATACAAAATGAGAACAATGATAGGAAGAGTTATAGAGGTAAAGAAATATTTCTCTGTGTGCTTTATAGACTACACAAAAGCACTTGACAAAGTAAAGCATGTGGAAATAATCAATATGCTGGAGAAATTAAACATTGATGGCAAGAATTTGGGAGCCACAGAAAAAATGTACTGGCAATAAACAGCAGCTATTCGAATTTGCAACCAAAAAGGACAAATCCAATATATAAAACAAGGAGTCAGACAAGGCTGTGTTCTGTCGCCAGATTTGTTTTCACTTTACAGCGAATATATTATGAAATCAATAGTAGACAAAAAGGAATTGAAGTCAACGATCACAACATAAATAATTTGCGATATGCGGATGACACAGTCTTAATAGCAGAGACAGAGAATGAACTACAAGAAATGATAGACATAATAGTAAAAGAAAGCAACAAAAAAGGTCGAAATATGGAAGTAAAAAAGGTCGAAGTAAGAAAAAAAAGAAGTAATGGTTATATCGATGAAACAATCATCACCATCATGCAGCATAAAAATAAACAGGACAAAACTGAAATAAGTGCAACGTTTCAAATACTTGGGCACAATAATAACATCAGATGGAAGATACACCACCGAAATACAAAGCAGAATAGCTCAGGCCAAAATAGTATTTTTGATGGTAGTATGTTCTTCATGACAATAGAATTATTTTTGCCATTATTATTCTTTTGTTTATTTCACTTATACATTTTCCATCACTGGTTATAGTATGTTCAAGGTAGTTATAGTTCTGAACTGTCTCCAGGTCTATTCCTTCAATTTTGATATCCACTTGTGGGTTTTGAGTATTATCTTTGTTTATGATCATAGTTTTAGTCTTTTTGATATTCATATCTAGTCCATATCTTTTACTTGTCATGTTTATTTTATTAAGTAATTGTCGAATGGAGCGGATATGGGAAGCCTCCACATAAGTGTTCCTTATTCCATGAAAGAACAGAGGTATTTACTATCGGAAATATTCAGTGAGATTAAAACAGTGATGGCCAACTTAAGGTTGTCAGAGGGCAAAATTATAGGACCAGAGACGAGCAACTTACGGTTGACTGAGGGCCAGATTATAGGACCAGTGATGGCCAACATAAAGTTGACGGAGGCCCGCATTATAGGACCAGTGATGGCCAACTTAAGATTGTCAAAGGGCCGGGCTATAGGACCAGTGATGGCCAACTTAAGATTGACCAAGGGCCGGGCTATAGGACCAGTGATGGCCAACTTAAGGTTGTCAAAGGACCGGACTATAGGACCAGAGATGGCCAACTTAAGATTGACTGAGGGTCGGACTATGGGACCAGAGATGACCAACTTAAAGTTGTCAGAAGGCCGGACTATAAGACCAGTGATGACCAACTTAAGATTGACTGAGGGTCGGACTATAAGACCAGTGATGACCAACTTAAAATTGACTGAGGGTCGGACTATAAGACCAGTGATGACCAACTTAAGATTGACTGAGGGTCGGACTATAAGACCAGTGATGACCAACTTAAGATTGACTGAGGGTCGGACTATAAGACCAGTGATGACAAACTTAAGGTTGACTGAGGGTCGGACTATAAGACCAGTGATGGCCAACTTAAGATTGACTGAGGGTCGGACTATAAGACCAGTGATGACCAACTTAAGATTGACTGAGGGTCGGACTATAAGACCAGATATAGCCAACTTAAGACTGACTGAGGGTCGGACTATAAGACCAGTGATGACCAACTTAAGACTGATTAAGGGTCGGACTATAAAGACCAGTGATGGCCAACTTAAGGTTGAATGAGGGTCGGACTATAAGACCAGACATAGCCAACTTAAGGTCGTCAGAAGGCCGGACTATAAGACCAGTGATGACCAACTTAAGACTGACAGAGGGTCGGACTATAAGACCAGTGATGACCAACTTAAGACTGACAGAGGGTCGGACTATAAGACCAGTGATGGCCAACTGAAGATTGACTGAGGGCCGGACTATAGGACCAGTGATGGCCAACTTAAGACTGACTGAGGATCGGACTATAAGACCAGTGATGGCCAACATAAGACTGACTGAGGGTCGGACTATAAGACCAGTGATGGCCAACTTAAGACTGACTGAGGGTCGGACTATAAGACCAGTGATGACAAACTTAAGGTTGACTGAGGGTCGGACTATAAGACCAGTGATGGCCAACTTAAGATTGACTGAGGGTCGGACTATAAGACCAGTGATGACCAACTTAAGATTGACTGAGGGTCGGACTATAAGACCAGATATAGCCAACTTAAGACTGACTGAGGGTCGGACTATAAGACCAGTGATGACCAACTTAAGACTGACTGAGGGTCGGACTATAAGACCAGTGATGACCAACTTAAGACTGACAGAGGGTCGGACTATAAGACCAGTGATGGCCAACTGAAGATTGACTGAGGGCCGGACTATAGGACCAGTGATGACCAACTTAAGATTGACTGAGGGTCGGACTATAAGACCAGTGATGACCAACGTAAGACTGACTGAGAGTCCGACTATAAGACCAGTGATGACCAACTTAAGACTGACTGAGGGTCGGACTATAAGACCAGTGATGGCCAACTTAAGGTTGAATGAGGGTCGGATTATAAGACCAGACATAGCCAACTTAAGGTCGTCAGAAGGCCGGACTATAAGATCAGTGATGACCAACTTAAGACTGACTGAGGGTCGGACTATAAGACCAGTGATGACCAACTTAAGACTGACAGAGGGTCGGACTATAAGACCAGTGATGGCCAACTGAAGATTGACTGAGGGCCGGACTATAGGACCAGTGATGACCAACTTAAGATTGACTGAGGGTCGGACTATAAGACCAGTGATGACCAACGTAAGACTGACTGAGAGTCCGACTATAAGACCAGTGATGACCAACTTAAGACTGACTGAGGGTCGGACTATAAGACCAGTGATGGCCAACTTAAGGTTGACTGAGGGTCGGACTATAAGACCAGTGATGACCAACTTAAGATTGACTGAGGGTCGGACTATAAGACCAGTGATGACCATCTTAAGGTTGTCAGATGGTCGGACTATAAGACCAGTGATGACCAAGTTAAGATTAACTGAGGGTCGGACTATAAGACCAGTGATGACCAACGTAAGACTAACTGAGGGTCGGACTATAAGACCAGTGATGACCAACTTAAGACTAACTGAGGGTCGGACCATAAGACCAGTGATGACCAAAGTAAGACTAACTGAGGGTCGGACTATAAGACCAGTGATGACCAACGTAAGACTAACTGAGGGTCGGACCATAAGACCAGTGATGACCAACTTAAGACTAACTGAGGGTCGGACTATAAGACCAGTGATGACCAACGTAAGACTAACTGAGGGTCGGACTATAAGACCAGTGATGACCAACGTAAGACTAACTGAGGGTCGGACCATAAGACCAGTGATGACCAACGTAAGACTGACTGAGGGTCGGACTATAAGACCAGTGATGACTGACTGAGGGTCGGACTATAAGACCAGTGATGACCAACTTAAGATTGACTAAGGGTCGTAATATAAGACCAGTGATGACCAACTTAAGACTGCGTGAGGGTCTGACTATAAGACCAGTGATGACCAACTTAAGACTGACTGAGGGTCGGATTATAGGACCAGTGATGGCCAACGTAAGGTTCATAGAGGGCCGGATTATAGGACTAGTAATGGGCAACTTACGGTTGACTGAGGGCCGGATTATAGGACGAGTTATTACCAACTTACGGTTGACTGAGGGCCGGATTATAGGACGAGTTATTACCAACTTAGGTTGACTGAGGGCCGGATTATAGGACGAGTGATTACCAACTTACGGTTGACTGAGGGCCGGATTATAGGACGAGTGATCGGCAACTTAAGGTTGACAGAGGGCCGGATTATACCTGACCAGGACCAGAGTAGCAAACTTCGTGTAACATCACAAATGACAACACGTGATTTAGACATAAATAATAATTCTTGTACGCTCTCATCTGACACTAACAGAACATTAACTGTGCAGTGCCACATATAAACAAAGGTTCTAAGTATTGTCGGTATCAATAATTCTATTTTTTATGGACTGGAGCTTTGGTATTTATTTTAAGATATCTCTGTACTGTATATATCTCTGTACTGTATATATCTCTGTACTGTATATATCTCTGTACTGTAGATATCTCTGTACTGTATATATCTCTGTACTGTAGATATCTCTTTACTGTATATATCTCTGTACTGTATATATCTCTGTACTGTATATATCTCTGTACTGTATATATCTATGTACTGTATATATCTCTGTACTGTATATATCTCTGTACTGTATGTATCTCTGTACTGTATATATCTCTGGATTAAGATATGTTAACATTTTCATTTTCCCACCACTGGATTAGGATATGTTAACATTCTCATTTTCCCACCACTGGATTAAGAGATGTTAACATTCTCATTTTCCCACCACTGGATTAAGAGATGTTAACATTCTCATTTTCCCACCACTGGATTAAGAGATGTGAACATTCTCATTTTCTCACAACTGGATTAAGAGATGTGAACATTCTCATTTTCCCACAACAGGATTAAGAGATGTGAACATTCTCATTTTCCCACCACTGGATTTAAGAGATGTTAACATTCTCAGTTTCCCACAACTGGATTAAGAGATGTGAACATTCTCATTTTCCCACCACTGGATTAAGAGATGTTAACATTCTCATTTTTCCCACCGCAGGATTTAAAGATGTTAATATTCTCATTTTCCCACAACTGGATTAAGAGATGTGAACATTCTCATTTTCCCACCACTGGATTAAGAGATGTTAACATTCTCAGTTTCCCACAACTGGATTAAGAGATGTTAACATTCTCATTTTCCCACCACTGGATTAAGAGATGTTAACATTCTCATTTTTCCCACCACAGGATTAAGAGATGTTAACATTCTCATTTTTCCTACCGCAGGATTAAAAGATGTTAACATTCTCATTTTCACACCACTGGATTAAGAGATGTTAACATTCTCATTTTTCCCACCGCAGGATTAAGAGATGTTAACATTCTCATTTTCCCACCACTGGATTAAGAGATGTTAATATTTTAAATCACTAACCACTACTACTAGAGCTCTCCTTGGCAGATTGTTTTTTGATTTTCCTGCATAGATAAAGTCCGATACAAAGAGCTGGAATAGTAAAAAAAACCGGCAGGAAGTACCATGAGATGTTTTTGTTTCGATCATCAACTGTGAATATATAATTAGATTATATTTTTAGTAACGTGTATTTCACAGCTGCTTGTATTAATTTAAAAGTGGTATTTTAGCAATGATGTATTCTCTATGTTGCCGCAGCTACCTCCGGTGGCCTTGAACATATTAACGAATTACAAAAGGAAATGATAATTTATTTTTTTGTATAATTATATTACAAATTTTCTAATATTCTCTTACACATTTCGTAGGCCAATATGATTTATTTGCTTTGAATTGCATTTATTAAAGCAAGGTTTTCCTCTGGCCACTATAACGTTTGTTAATGAAACAGAAACTACTCTGCATTGAAACCTCTAGTAGCTAACGGTACATTTTTCCTCTATCCGGACCTAGTATTAACGACCTTGACATTAAAAAATGGGAGTCAAAATATTATAGCGGGAGCTGCCGCTAGAGGCATGCGGTTTCATGGGTTATTTTTAGCTCTAGCCAATTAGAAGCGTTAAAAGTGAAAGCGAAACTATGTCTGATCACCGGAACTTCCTTAGCTTTTTATAACTACGTTAAGCGCATCAGAATCTGTAGAAAGAACTTTTTCTGCCCTCAAGAGAATCAAATCTTATTATCGTTCAACTCAGACACAAGAACGCTTATCTGGTTTGGTGTCCATTGAGAAATCGTTCCTTCAAAAACTTAGAAACCAACCCAACAGTACTTTCAATGACAAAGACATCAAGACATTTTAGTCCCAAAAAAGACGAATATAATTAACATATAAATAAGTAAGTAATTTTTAATGTAGTGATGCCATTAGAAAATATTACTTCATGTTAGCCTACTGAATGTAATGTATGTTTTTATTTATTATGTTGTCGGTAGCCCAGACCCCAAAACCAGTATACGCCACTGCATTTTAGTTATAGTCTTGGAAGAAATGTAGCAGCACTTTGTTTGTGTAGATGTCCCGAGTCTAAAACTGACACCATCGGGTGTCACGAATGTTTGTTTTCATCTCAGAATGGTATTTTAGTTCTAATCTTGGAAATATTATAGCGTTTATATTTGAAAATGTCATGTCCTTTAGCTCAGCGGTTCCTCATCAAGGCCAGCTCCTTGTCGTGGGGATGGGGCTTAACAGTCACCAGGGACTGAAAACTAAGACTGGCCAGGCCTTCCTACAACCGAGCAAGACCACAGTCTGCTCTAGCAAGTTCAAGTGCTGAAGTCGGAGGCAACCAGCCACAAGGCGCACAACAATCAGGATGCCACGCACTCAACGCAAATGGAAGTATGTCTATAACCGCAAATCGATATGGCACTCGCCCTGTGATGGACACTCAGGCAGGAGCAGCGCCGGGTCCTCAGCCTCGTAAGGGCCCAACCTCTATTACTGGATGTCCTTCTCAACTGCTCTGTGGAGTCAGGGGGCGAGAGATTAGAGCTACTGGCCAATCCAAAATAAGACCACTCAAAATAATGCACTGGAATGCTGAAGGCATCAACAGCAAAAGAGATGGGTACAGTAAAAAGATAGAATTAGAAAATATCCTGCATGAAGAACAAGTAAGCATATGCTGTTTGCAGGAAACCCATCTAAACAACGACATAGCCTTGAAGATTAGGGGATACCAGTGCTACCGATCTGACAGAAAAAACAGACAAAAGGGCGAAATACTGACACTTGTAAGGAACAACATTAATGCATGTCAGATTGAAGTGTATATGGATGGGGCAGAATATCAAATACTGCACCTCAGGACAGGAAATACAGACTTCCACCTACTTAACTACTACTGTCCGAGTGACCGCCCACTAGCACTAGACACAATTACATTAAAAGAGAGAATAATTGTATGTGGAGACTTTAACAGCCACTCACAGAGCTGGGGCTATGAACATATTGACAAGAGAGGCGAAGAGCTTGAAAATTGGCAGGATGACAATGGGCTTATACTATTAAACCAGGCAACAGATCCACCAACATTCTACTCCAGATCATGGCATACCACATCTACACCAGACCTGGCTTTCCATTCACCAGACCTGGATTGGAATATCACACGTATTGTTGGGAAACAACTTGGAGGCAACGACCACCGACCAGTCTTTTTAGTGGTGCAAAATGAGGCCGTCAGGGAGAACAGCACTCTCTCCAGATGGAATTACAAAAAGGCAGACTGGAAAATGTATCAACATTACACCAGTGTACTGACTAAAGATATAAATACAGATAGAGACATCAACAAAATAGTTGATGAATTCAGTAGACTAATAATACAAGCTGCCAGTGAAACAATACCCAGAGGGGCACGGAAACACTACAAACCATACTGGAGTAGTGAACTAGAGCAACTGCACAATGACATGGAAACATCTCGAAAGCAAGCAGAAAATAACCCTTGCCAAGAACACCACAATAACTACCAGCATGATAAAGCCAAATTTCAACGGGCTAAACTACAAGCCAGACGGAGAAGCTGGAAAGAGAAAACGTAGACCATGAATCTTGAACGAGACACAAGAAAAGTGTGGAAGCTTGTAAAACAGCTGAATGATGAGGGTACAGAAAGGAACACCAAAATTACACTGAAGAAGGATGGAAACATTCTAACAGGTAAACATGCAGCAAATTACTTTGCAGACTCCTTTGGAAATGACAATAATATTGAAATTAGCCTAGAGAAACGACAAGAGACCCGTTTAAAACAACAAAATGCAAGACAAGAAGAGACCACACATGAAGTCATGGAAATACCCATTACACAAAGAGAGCTAGCGCTGGCAATATCCAAATTAAAAATGAAAAAGTCACCAGGCAGTGATGGAGTGTCCAATGAAATGATTAAGAACTTGGGAACTGCAGCTAAAGCAAAACTACTGCAGATCTACAACATTTGCTGGATCACAGGTAGAGTGCCACAGGCATGGAGAAAAGCAATTATGATACCATTACTAAAGCCAGGAAAAGATGGTTCAATGACATCCAGCTATAGACCAATCAGCCTTACAAGCTGTTTGTGTAAAACAATGGAACGTATAATCAATCTCAGACTGCAGTGGTACCTGGAAAGTGAAAATCTCCTTGTCCCACAACAAGCAGGCTTTAGACAGTGTTACTCTACCGAAGATCAGGCAACCTATCTTTCCCAGGAAATTGAAGATGCGTTTCAAGAAAAGAAACTGGTACTAGCAGCATGGATAGACCTAAAGAAATCATTTGATAATGTATGGAAGGAAGGGCTTTTGAAGAAACTGATAAATTATGGAGTAAATGGCAGGATGTACAAATGGGTCAAATCATACCTGCATAACAGGAGAGCCAGAGTGCAACTGTATGGTCGTAAGAGTAAAAAGGTCTTATTGCGCCAGGGCGTTCCACAGGGAGGGGTACTATCTCCAACACTTTTTCTGATCTACATCAATGACCTAGTTACTGAACTACCACATGGCATCAAAGTGGCAATGTATGCAGATGACTTGGTAATGTGGTGCACAGAGGAGTATGCAACAGTGGCCTCCAAATTGCTACAAAGAGCTATGAATGCACTGAATTCATGGACAAATAGATGGTGTATCAGCATCAATACAGAAAAATGCAGTACTACACTTTTCACACTCTCCCCAAAACAAAAAGCATGAGCCATCTACATAAACAATGAGCCTGTGAAAGAAGACATACAAGCTACATATCTCGGAGTTACATTTGATAACAAACTATCTTGGAAACAGCAGATAAATAAGGCAACTCAAAAAGCAAGGAGGAAATTAGATATTCTAAGAAAGTTGTGTGGAACCACATGGGGTGCGAGTGGGAAAATACTCAGTAAAGTTTACTAACAGAGTATACGCCCACATTTAGAATATGGATCATCCGCATGGTGCTCAGCATCAAACACCACATTGCAAGAACTGGATAAAGTACAAAACCAGGCACTTAGGGTCATCACAGGAGCAATGAAATCAACACCAATATTGGAGATGGAGAAATTGTGGAGGATACCAGCACTGAGAAAACGGAGGGACACAAAGGTGCTGATACAGGCAGAAAAATGTGTATGCATGCCGAGACATCCAATGAAGGACCGATTCCAAAATCTTGCATAAGACTTAAGAGAAGCAGTTTTATCCACCAAGCCAAGCGTATTAGTAGACAAACACCAGACATGCCAAGAGTGGTTAACCCCCTACTGCCCATACCAGAACAGACTCCCTGGACAGATGAATCAGGATTATCAGTTCAACTACGGACAGAAGTGAAAGGAATAGTTGACAAAGAGGAACAGAATAGTCTACAGCGAAAAACAATAACTCTCAGTTTCCTGGATGAAGAATACCCACAAGACCTATGGATCCGTGTGTACACAGATGGATCAGCACAGAATGCAGTAAAGAATGGGGGAGCAGGTGCATATATAGAGTACCCAAATAACACTAGGAATATGAATAAAATAGCAACAGGGAAATATTTTCACAATTATGATGCAGAAATACAAGCAATAAAGTTGGCAATAGAAAAACTGCTGAACAGTAATCTTAGCCCACAGCCTGTAGTGTTTTGACAGATGCAAGATCAGTACTCCAGGCACTACAATCCAGAAAATTACCACATCTGCAGACTTTATTGACTGAACTCTGCAAGCACCACAGGGTTGCCCTGCAGTGGATCCCGTCTCACTGTGGAATACCAGGAAATGAGAAAGCAGATCAGTTGGCAAAGGAAGGTTCAACAGGCACACAACTAGATACACCAGTTACATACCATCATAAGAAACAGATAATCAAATCAATCAGAGAACCACAAGCCCCAAATCAGGATGCCTTTCATAATATGAATAGATATGAACAAGTTATCATTATACGCCTAAGAACAGGACACAATCGACTCCATAGTCACATGTATACAAAATTCAAGATCGGCACATCAACTACTTGTACATGAGGACAGCACCCCAGACTGCTGAACACATACTTCAAGACTGCACTGAATATAGTAGACTGAGGAAAATCCATTGGCCCATAGATACAACACTACAGACAAAACTATATGGGCCACTGCAAGAATTACAAAAGACAGTAAAATTCATACAGGAAACGACATTGCAGATATAGACAATACTCCGAGCGAACGAAAGATAGATAGATAGCTCAGCGGTTGTCAAACTTCTTCAGTCAACGGATCTCTAACTCATAACCACAAATCACCGCGGCAGCACATTATACATGTACCAACAATGTAAAAAAACACACTATGTATTTTAATAATGTATAATTTTAACGGTATATTACCATGTTATATTGGTTGTGGAGGTAAATAAACGAACGTTTTGGATATAAATTAAATAGATCAATGTTGTTTTTTTTGTGTGTAACTGAAATACGAAAAAAAATAACTGGATCAACTGACATTGTGATATTTGTATCCTGTAACAAAGTCAATAGGAAGTATGAGCATGTATCATCCTCATTAGATCTTGAAATCTGGGCACAAGTTTGGAAATGGCTATTCTAATCTCTCTCTCAGCGTCCACTTGTGATCTGTATTTGGTTTTGATGGCAGCCAATGCTGAAAACCCGGTCTCACATAAGTAGGTAGTCGCTAAAGGAATTAAAACTCGTAGAGCATTCTTGTCTACTTGTGGGTATTCTTGTTTGACAAAGCTCCAATGAAAAGAGGTAAAGAGAGATCTCGAGCGACATGGAGAGATAATATTAAAGAGTTGAACATTGTGGTACAACAGTGACGAGGTTGATGAGTTGTACATTGTGGTACAACAGTGGCGAGGTTGATGAGTTGAACATTGTGGTACAACAGTGAGGAGGTTGATGAGTTGAACATTGTGGTACAACAGTGACGAGGTTGATGAGTTGAACATTGTGGTACAACAGTGACGAAGTTGATGAGTTGAACATTGTGGTACAAAAGTGGCGATGTTGATGAGTTGAACATTGTGGTACAACAGTGACGAGGTTGATGAGTTGAACATTGTGGTACAACAGTGACGAGGTTGATGAGTTGAACATTGTGGTACAACAGTGGCGAGGTTGATGAGTTGAACATTGTGGTACAACAGTGGCGAGGTTGATGAGTTGAACATTGTGGTACAACAGTGTCGAGGTTGATGAGTTGAACATTGTGGTACAACAGTGACGAGGTTGATGAGTTGTACATTGTGGTACAACAGTGGCGAGGTTGATGAGTTGAACATTGTGGTACAACAGTGGCGAGGTTGATGAGTTGAACATTGTGGTACAACAGTGGCGAGGTTGATGAGTTGAACATTGTGGTACAACAGTGGCGAGGTTGATGAGTTGAACATTGTGGTACAACAGTGACGAGGTTGATGAGTTGAACATTGTGGTACAACAGTGACGAGGTTGATGAGTTGTACATTGTGGTACAACAGTGGCGAGGTTGATGAGTTGAACATTGTGGTACAACAGTGACGAGGTTGATGAGTTGAACATTGTGGTACAACAGTGACGAGGTTGATGAGTTGAACATTGTGGTACAACAGTGACGAGGTTGATGAGTTGAACATTGTGGTACAACAGTGACGAGGTTGATGAGTTGAACATTGTGGTACAACAGTGGCGAGGTTGATGAGTTGAACATTGTGGTACAACAGTGGCGAAGTTGATAAGTTTGAACATTGTGGTACAACAGTGGCGAGGTTGATGAGTTGTACATTGTGGTACAACAGTGGCGAGGTTGATGAGTTGAACATTGTGGTACAACAGTGACGAGGTTGATGAGTTGTACATTGTGGTACAACAGTGGCGAGGTTGATGAGTTGTACATTGTGGTACAACAGTGGCGAAGTTGATAAGTTGAACATTGTGGTACAACAGTGACGAGGTTGATGAGTTGTACATTGTGGTACAACAGTGGCGAGGTTGATGAGTTGAACATTGTGGTACAACAGTGACGAAGTTGATGAGTTGAACATTGTGGTACAACAGTGGCGATGTTGATGAGTTGAACATTGTGGTACAACAGTGACGAGGTTGATGAGTTGAACATTGTGGTACAACAGTGGCGAGGTTGATGAGTTGAACATTGTGGTACAACAGTGACGAGGTTGATGAGTTGTACATTGTGGTACAACAGTGGCGAGGTTGATGAGTTGAACATTGTGGTACAACAGTGACGAGGTTGATGAGTTGTACATTGTGGTACAACAGTGGCGAGGTTGATGAGTTGAACATTGTGGTACAACAGTGACGAGGTTGATGAGTTGAACATTGTGGTACAACAGTGGCGAGGTTGACGAGTTGAACATTGTGGTACAACAGTGACGAGGTTGATGAGTTGAACATTGTGGTACAACAGTGGCGAGGTTGATGAGTTGGACATTGTGGTACAACAGTGGCGAGGTTGATGAGTTGTACATTGTGGTACAACAGTGGCGAGGTTGATGAGTTGAACATTGTGGTACAACAGTGACGAGGTTGATGAGTTGAACATTGTGGTACAACAGTGGCGAGGTTGATGAGTTGTACATTGTGGTACAACAGTGGCGAGGTTGATGAGTTGAACATTGTGGTACAACAGTGACGAGGTTGATGAGTTGTACATTGTGGTACAACAGTGGCGAGGTTGATGAGTTGAACATTGTGGTACAACAGTGACGAGGTTGATGAGTTGAACATTGTGGTACAACAGTGGCGAGGTTGACGAGTTGAACATTGTGGTACAACAGTGACGAGGTTGATGAGTTGAACATTGTGGTACAACAGTGGCGAGGTTGATGAGTTGGACATTGTGGTACAACAGTGGCGAGGTTGATGAGTTGTACATTGTGGTACAACAGTGGCGAGGTTGATGAGTTGAACATTGTGGTACAACAGTGACGAGGTTGATGAGTTGAACATTGTGGTACAACAGTGGCGAGGTTGATGAGTTGGACATTGTGGTACAACAGTGACGAGGTTGATGAGTTGAACATTGTGGTACAACAGTGACGAGGTTGATGAGTTGAACATTGTGGTACAACAGTGGCGAGGTTGATGAGTTGAACATTGTGGTACAACAGTGACGAGGTTGATGAGTTGAACATTGTGGTACAACAGTGGCGAGGTTGATGAGTTGAACATTGTGGTACAACAGTGGCGAGGTTGATGAGTTGAACATTGTGGTACAACAGTGACGAGGTTGATGAGTTGAACATTGTGGTACAACAGTGACGAGGTTGATGAGTTGAACATTGTGGTACAACAGTGACGAGGTTGATGAGTTGTACATTGTGGTACAACAGTGGCGAGGTTGATGAGTTGAACATTGTGGTACAACTGTGGCGAGGTTGATGATTTGAACATTGTGGTACAACAGTGACAAGGTTGATGAGTTGAACATTGCGGTACAACAGTTACTAGGTTGATGAGTTGAACATTGTGGTACAACAGTGGCGAGGTTGATGAGTTGAACATTGTGGTACAACAGTGGCGAGGTTGATGAGTTGAACATTGTGGTACAACAGTGGCGAGGTTGATGAGTTGAACATTGTGGTACAACAGTGGCGAGGTTGATGAGTTGAACATTGTGGTACAACAGTGGCGAGGTTGATGAGTTGAACATTGTGGTACAACAGTGGCGAGGTTGATGAGTTGAACATTGTGGTACAACAGTGGCGAGGTTGATGAGTTGAACATTGTGGTACAACAGTGGCGAGGTTGATGAGTTGAACATTGTGGTACAACAGTGGCGAAGTTGATGAGTTGAACATTGTGGTACAACAGTGGCGAGGTTGATGAGTTGAACATTGTGGAACAACAGTGACGAGGTTGATGAGTTGAACATTGTGGTACAACAGTGACGAGGTTGATGAGTTGAACATTGTGGTACAACAGTGACGAGGTTGATGAGTTGGACATTGTGGTACAACAGTGGCGAGGTTGATGAGTTGTACATTGTGGTACAACAGTGGCGAGGTTGATGAGTTGGACATTGTGGTACAACAGTGACGAGGTTGATGAGTTGGACATTGTGGTACAACAGTGGCGAGGTTGATGAGTTGTACATTGTGGTACAACAGTGGCGAGGTTGATGAGTTGGACATTGTGGTACAACAGTGACGAGGTTGATGAGTTGAACATTGTGGTACAACAGTGACGAGGTTGATGAGTTGGACATTGTGGTACAACAGTGACGAGGTTGATGAGTTGAACATTGTGGTACAACAGTGGCGAGGTTGATGAGTTGAACATTGTGGTACAACAGTGGCGAGGTTGATGAGTTGAACATTGTGGTACAACAGTGACGAGGTTGATGAGTTGAACATTGTGGTACAACAGAGACGAAGTTGATGAGTTGAACATTGTGGTACAACAGTGGCGAGGTTGATGAGTTTGACATTGTGGTACAACAGTGGCGAGGTTGATGAGTGGAACATTGTGGTACAACAGTGGCGAGGTTGATGAGTTGAACATTGTGGTACAACAGTGGCGAGGTTGATGAGTTGGACATTGTGGTACAACAGTGGCGAGGTTGATGAGTTGTACATTGTGGTACAACAGTGGCGAGGTTGATGAGTTGAACATTGTGGTACAACAGTGACGAGGTTGATGAGTTGAACATTGTGGTACAACAGTGGCGAGGTTGATGAGTTGGACATTGTGGTACAACAGTGGCGAGGTTGATGAGTTGAACATTGTGGTACAACAGTGGCGAGGTTGATGAGTTGAACATTGTGGTGCAACAGTGGCGAGGTTGATGAGTTGTACATTGTGGTACAACAGTGGCGAGGTTGATGAGTTGAACATTGTGGTACAACAGTGGCGAGGTTGATGAGTTGAACATTGTGGTACAACAGTGGCGAGGTTGATGAGTTGTACATTGTGGTACAACAGTGGCGAGGTTGATGAGTTGAACATTGTGGTACAACAGTGGCGAGGATGACGAGTTGAACATTGTGGTACAACAGTGGCGAGGTTGATGAGTTGAGCATTGTGGTACAACAGTGGCGAAGTTGATGAGTTGAACATTGTGGTACAACAGTGGCGAGGTTGATGAGTTGAACATTGTGGTACAACAGTGGCGAGGTTGATGAGTTGAACATTGTGGTACAACAGTGGCGAACTTGATGAGTTGAACATTGTGGTACAACAGTGGCGAGGTTGATGAGTTGAACATTGTGGTACAACAGTGGCGAGGTTGATGAGTTGAACATTGTGGTACAACAGTGGCGAGGTTGATGAGTTGAACATTGTGGAACAACAGTGACGAGGTTGATGAGTTGAACATTGTGGTACAACAGTGACGAGGTTGATGAGTTGAACATTGTGGTACAACAGTGACGAGGTTGATGAGTTGGACATTGTGGTACAACAGTGGCGAGGTTGATGAGTTGTACATTGTGGTACAACAGTGGCGAGGTTGATGAGTTGGACATTGTGGTACAACAGTGACGAGGTTGATGAGTTGGACATTGTGGTACAACAGTGGCGAGGTTGATGAGTTGTACATTGTGGTACAACAGTGGCGAGGTTGATGAGTTGGACATTGTGGTACAACAGTGGCGAGGTTGATGAGTTGGACATTGTGGTACAACAGTGACGAGGTTGATGAGTTGAACATTGTGGTACAACAGTGACGAGGTTGATGAGTTGGACATTGTGGTACAACAGTGACGAGGTTGATGAGTTGAACATTGTGGTACAACAGTGGCGAGGTTGATGAGTTGAACATTGTGGTACAACAGTGGCGAGGTTGATGAGTTGAACATTGTGGTACAACAGTGACGAGGTTGATGAGTTGAACATTGTGGTACAACAGTGACGAAGTTGATGAGTTGAACATTGTGGTACAACAGTGGCGAGGTTGATGAGTTTGACATTGTGGTACAACAGTGGCGAGGTTGATGAGTGGAACATTGTGGTACAACAGTGGCGAGGTTGATGAGTTGAACATTGTGGTACAACAGTGGCGAGGTTGATGAGTTGGACATTGTGGTACAACAGTGGCGAGGTTGATGAGTTGTACATTGTGGTACAACAGTGGCGAGGTTGATGAGTTGAACATTGTGGTACAACAGTGACGAGGTTGATGAGTTGAACATTGTGGTACAACAGTGGCGAGGTTGATGAGTTGGACATTGTGGTACAACAGTGGCGAGGTTGATGAGTTGAACATTGTGGTACAACAGTGGCGAGGTTGATGAGTTGAACATTGTGGTGCAACAGTGGCGAGGTTGATGAGTTGTACATTGTGGTACAACAGTGGCGAGGTTGATGAGTTGAACATTGTGGTACAACAGTGGCGAGGTTGATGAGTTGAACATTGTGGTACAACAGTGGCGAGGTTGATGAGTTGTACATTGTGGTACAACAGTGGCGAGGTTGACGAGTTGAACATTGTGGTACAACAGTGACGAGGTTGATGAGTTGAACATTGTGGTACAACAGTGGCGAGGTTGATGAGTTGGACATTGTGGTACAACAGTGGCGAGGTTGATGAGTTGTACATTGTGGTACAACAGTGGCGAGGTTGATGAGTTGAACATTGTGGTACAACAGTGACGAGGTTGATGAGTTGAACATTGTGGTACAACAGTGGCGAGGTTGATGAGTTGGACATTGTGGTACAACAGTGACGAGGTTGATGAGTTGAACATTGTGGTACAACAGTGACGAGGTTGATGAGTTGAACATTGTGGTACAACAGTGGCGAGGTTGATGAGTTGAACATTGTGGTACAACAGTGACGAGGTTGATGAGTTGAACATTGTGGTACAACAGTGGCGAGGTTGATGAGTTGAACATTGTGGTACAACAGTGACGAGGTTGATGAGTTGAACATTGTGGTACAACAGTGGCGAGGTTGATGAGTTGAACATTGTGGTACAAAAGTGGCGAGGTTGATGAGTTGAACATTGTGGTACAACAGTGGCGAGGTTGATGAGTTGAACTGTGGGTAGAGGTTTGTGGAGAAACATCACCTACGCCGGGCATGGCACTTGATGATGATAATGTCCGCGGAGTCCCTAGCAGGCACTTGAGGATCACCTGGGCTCCGCGGAGCTCAGTGTAGCGACCACTTACCTAGAACAATTTCCTCATTCTTAAAATTAAAATGTATATATAGAGATTCCAATGTGATATATTACACACAAAACGTAAAATGGTTAGCTAAAGTATGTGTTTCTGAATGATAACTTTGTAGTTATTGATTGCAACAAACAGATCAAAGTCTGGCAAACTGAAAAGTTTCCAGTAATATTTTTTTACCACAATTTTTTTCCTTCTTCTAATTTGACGATACAGCTTCTTCATATCACTTTGAATATATACAAGAAGTTCGTGTATTTTATCTTCCAGGGAAGTGACTAAATTATCAGTGACAAACAGCCGTGGTAGAAATCTATATTTCAAATTGCGACACAATACATAAGACTCAAAACAGGGGGACTGGTTGAGAGAGAGAGAGAGAGAGAGAGAGAGAGAGAGAGAGAGAGAGAGAGGTTAGGTTGTGAGTTCAAATCCCGGCTGCACCAGTTGAGATTTTTATTGATGATTTCTCTCTGTGGCAACCACCCCTGGTCTCCTGGTCTCCTGGTCTCCTGGTCCCCTGGTCTCCTGGTCTCCTGGTCCCCTGGTCTCCTGGTCTCCTGGTCTCCTGGTCTCCTGGTCCCCTGGTCTCCTGGTCTCCTGGTTCCTGGTCCCCTGGTCTCCTGGTCCCCTGGTCCCCTGGTCTCCTGGTCTCCTGGTCTCCTGGTCCCCTGGTCCCCTGGTCTCCTGGTCTCCTGGTCCCCTGGTCTCCTGGTCTCCTGGTCCCCTGGTCTCCTGGTCTCCTGGTCTCCTGGTCCCCTGGTCTCCTGGTCTCCTGGTCCCCTGGTCTCCTGGTCTCCTGGTCTCCTGGTCTCCTGGTCCCCTGGTCTCCTGGTCTCCTGGTTCCTGGTCCCCTGGTCTCCTGGTCCCCTGGTCCCCTGGTCTCCTGGTCTCCTGGTCTCCTGGTCTCCTGGTCCCCTGGTCTCCTGGTCTCCTGGTCCCCTGGTCTCCTGGTCTCCTGGTCTCCTGGTCCCCTGGTCTCCTGGTCCCCTGGTCTCCTGGTCTCAGCAGCGAGGCCCGGCTTGAAACGTCAATTACTCATCGACAGGGGAAAAAATGAGTATCTCCGACAACGGAGATAACGCCTGCACGTTATTAATTTTTTTCTCCCCTGGCATTCATGTGCACACAGGTCCCTCCCGCGCAGGCAGATAGATAACTTCCACTTCGGAGGTACTCATTTTTTTCCGTCGATGAGTAATTGACGATTCAAGCCGAGCCCCGCTGCTGAGACCAGGGGTGGTTGCCGCGGAGAGAAATCACAAATAAAAATCTCAACTGGTGCAGCCGGGATTTGAACTCACAACCTATGTTTCTCGAGCCCGGCGTCTTGCCTCTGGACCAACCAGTCCCCAAGTTTTGATATTATTTACATTAAAACAGAAAAGAAACAGCAGTTAAGAACTATGCCATACCTAGACTCTAGGCACACGTAAAATCACAAAAATATTCATAACTAGAATTAAATGTGTTAGGCGCATGGCAGGAAACGTATTGAGAGCTAACATCAGAAATAGAGTATTCATTAAAACAAGCTTGGAGCAATGCATGCTAGTGAATAGATAAAGAAAAAATGGTTACATCACCAATAAATACATCACCAATAAATACATCACCAATAAATACATCACCAATAACATGTGTACCGATTGGCGTAGGCGATCATGTCCTTACACAATTTTCTGCCCACAGAGCATCTAATATATTCTGTTGTTTACTGTTTTCTATGACACGACACATAGCTGTCTAGTATCGTTATACGACAGAAAGAAACAAGGAACCATGACACGACACTTAGCCGTCTAGTATCGTTATACGACAGAAAGAAACAAGGAACCATGACACGACACTTAGCCGTCTAGTGTCGTTATACGACAGAAAGAAACAAGGAACCATGACACGACACTTAGCCGTCTAGTGTCGTTATACGACAGAAAGAAACAAGGAACCATGACACGACACTTAGCCGTCTAGTGTCGTTATACGACAGAAAGAAACAAGGAACCATGACACGACACTTAGCCGTCTAGTGTCGTTATACGACAGAAAGAAACAAGGAACCATGACACGACACTTAGCCGTCTAGTGTCGTTATACGACAGAAAGAAACAAGGAACCATGACACGACACTTAGCCGTCTAGTGTCGTTATACGACAGAAAGAAACAAGGAACCATGACACGACACTTAGCCGTCTAGTATCGTTATACGACAGAAAGAAACAAGGAACCATGACACGACACTTAGCCGTCTAGTGTCGTTATACGACAGAAAGAAACAAGGAACCATGACACGACACTTAGCCGTCTAGTGTCGTTATACGACAGAAAGAAACAAGGAACCATGACACGACACTTAGCCGTCTAGTGTCGTTATACGACAGAAAGAAACAAGGAACCATGACACGACACTTAGCCGTCTAGTGTCGTTATACGACAGAAAGAAACAAGGAACCATGACACGACACTTAGCCGTCTAGTATCGTTATACGACAGAAAGAAACAAGGAACCATGACACGACACTTAGCCGTCTAGTATCGTTATACGACAGAAAGAAACAAGGAACCATGACACGACACTTAGCCGTCTAGTATCGTTATACGACAGAAAGAAACAAGGAACCATGACACGACACTTAGCCGTCTAGTATCGTCATACGACAGAAAGAAACAAGGAACCATGACACGACACTTAGCCGTCTAGTATCGTTATACGACATAAAGAAACAAGGAACCATGACACGACACTTAGCCGTCTAGTATCGTTATACGACATAAAGAAACAAGGAACCATGACACGACACTTAGCCGTCTAGTATCGTTATACGACAGAAAGAAACAAGGAAAATCTGGTTCCAGATTGTAGCTCATGGAGATAAAAAATATAAATAAAAAAATAAGCAAAGCAACATGCAAGGCGACGTTGATATCAAATTCAGAAGACAAAAGGCGCAGAAGAAAGGAGACGAGGCCAGGCACCACAAATACATCTTATTCGTTCTGTAGACGGATCTGTCTATCTATTATTGACAGACTCTGCCACGAGAGAAGCTGTTCAGTAAAACAGCATCCAGCATAAGACATTAATATTTTACCAAACTACTGACATCTTGATCTCTTGTTTGTGTTCACCCGATGTCTAAAGGAGTACACCTCTTCATCATCCGCCCTTAAAAGGACGTTAAGTGGGCGTGTCTGCGTTGTGTTGTGGTTCGCAGTATAACTGTGATATTTGCGCCTTTCGGCCCAACACATCCGACTTCAGCACAAGTCATGATGTCTTGATATCACACGTCTGTTAAGACGCTAAAAGCCATGTATGACAAATAGTTCAAAATATAACACAACACGCCATCAACAAATTCTACGAAGACCTACCAATTCCAAGAATCGCAACGGAAAAAATGAATTGATGAAATATTACACATACCAGGAAACATAACAGCAGGACAAGCCAACAGAACGAATATGATCCTCATCAACATTAACAAGTGGAAGAAAAATATATAAATAATAATAATAAATGTGGAAGAAAAGAAGGAAGAATTATTCAAGAGATGCAACCAATAGGACATACACACAATGGTTAGCAACTTCTTTCTTTTCTCATATGCCTTTCAGCGTCGGGGGAACATATATTTTACGGTATTTTACATTTCTCTTGATATCTCCTACTGTTATGAGTTATGTTTCCTTGTATTTCTAATATTCCATTAATCCATCCTTTTCGTGCTCGGTTATTGAGTTTGGTGCATTTGTATATTTCACAAGTTGCATTGATAAAGAATCTACAAGGTAAATAATGAATAATAAGAATACATAGCAAAGGCAGCAAAGACTCAAAATTGTATGAAAATATGGAGAAAAAAAAAAACAAACATAAAAAAACCTAAAACATCAAAGAAAACAATGGCCATTATTTTAGGGACAATGTGGTCGACATTACACCCGTGCCTATTTTCTTACCAGAAAAAAATCAGGTACACATTTAAAGCTGAGTAAACCAGGAATCAATGACCAGACAATGATAATATGAGCAGACAATGATAATATGACCAGACAATGATAATATGGTCAGACAATGACAATATGACCAGACAATGATAATATGACCAGACAATGATAATATGACCAGACAATGATAATATGACCAGACAATGATAATATGACCAGACAATGATAATATGACCAGACAATGATAATATGACCAGACAATGATAATATGACCAGACAATGTTGATATGACCAGACAATGATAATATGACCAGACAATGATAATATGACCAGACAATGATAATATGACCAGACAATGACAATATGACCAGACAATGATAATATGACCAGACAATGATAATATGACCAGACAATGATAATATGACCAGACAATGACAATATGACCAGACAATGATAATATGACCAGACAATGATAATATGACCAGACAATGTTGATATGACCAGACAATGACAATATGACCAGACAATGATAATATGACCAGACAATGATAATATGACAAAACAATGACAATATGACCAGACAATGATAATATGACCAGACAATGATAATATGACCAGACAATGACAATATGACCAGACAATGACAATATGACCAGACAATGACAGTATGACCAGACAATGACAATATGACCAGACAATGACAATATGACCAGACAATGATAATATGACCAGACAATGATAATATGACCAGACAATGATAATATGACAAAACAATGACAATATGACCAGACAATGACAATATGACCAGAAAATGACAGTATGACCAGACAATGATAATATGACCAGACAATGACAATATGACCAGACAATGACAATATGAACAGACAATGACAATATGACCAGACAATGACAATATGACCAGACAATGACAATATGCCTGGACAATGACAATATGACCGGACAATGACAATATGACCGGATGGCAGCTGCAGAAATTAGAAGCAGAATAGGACAAGCAAAGACAGAATAGAACAAGCAAAGACAGAATAGGACAAGCAAAGACAGAATAGGACAAGCAAAGACAGAATTCCATCCAATGAAAAACATCCTATGTAACAAAACATTGTCAATTAATGTTAGAAAACGTGTCCTAAAGTGCAACATCGAACCTGCCCTACTATATGGAAGTGTGTCATGGACAACTAGTAAGACAACGCAAAGAATATTAGAGGCAGCTGATATGTTGTTTATAAGAAAAATTCTATGAATTCTATTGACAACAAAAATTAAAAATGAAGAATGTTTAAAACGAGCTTGAGAAACCAGAAATATCATCAAAATAGTAAGGAAGATACAGTCTATATTTATTAGACATGTCATACGAAAAGAAGGCATTGTAACAACAAGCAGTTTGAATGGAAAGAAGAGCAGAGGAAAACCAAGATAAAAAAAATATTGAAGAGCTTATCCAAATGGCATAATAAAGGGTCACGGACTGAAATCATGACATGCAGGAAGGACAGGGCGATGTGGAGAGACATGATCGCCTATGCCAATCGGTATGTCACTTGTTGGTGATGATGATATCCCCCCCTCCCTCCGCTCACCCAGTAATGGAATATTGCCGTAAAGATAGTTGTATACAAGAAAAGTGAATAGTGTGATAAAAGTGTGATAAAAGAGTGATGAAAGAGTGATAAAAGAGTGGTAAAAAGTAAAACCTTCACATTTTGGACCAGAATGATGTTGTATACACTTGATGCAGTTCCCAGATACGCTGTCACAAAGATTCTCGACACACAAGTCTGAGCACTGTTTCGAACAGTCCTCATCAAACGTCCCATTTGGACATTTTAGTTCTGAGAAACGTAAAGGAAAGAACACATTTGATCTGTTTTAAGTGTCTGAAAACCATGAAATTTTAATGAGAGTAACATTTCGTCCATTTTAGTGTCTGAAAACCATCAAATATTAATGAGTAATATTTTGTCCATTTAAGTGTCTAAAACCATGACATATTAATGAGAGCAACATTTTGTCCATTTTAATGTCTAAAATCATGACATATTAATGAGAGTAACATTTTGTCCATTTGAATGTTTAAAATCATAACATATTAATGAGAGCAACATTTTGTCCATTTTAATGTCTAAAAACCATGACATATTAATGAGAGTAACATTTCGCCCATAATAGTGTCTGAAAACCATTAAACATTAATGAGAGTTAACATTTTGTCCATTTTAATGTCTAAAAACCATGGCATATTAATAAGAGTAACATTTTGTCCATTTAATTGCCTAAAACCATGGCATATTAATAAGAGTTAACATTTTGTCCATTTAATTGCCTAAAACCATGGCATATTAATGAGAGTTAACATTTTGTCCATTTAATTGCCTAAAACCATGGCATATTAATGAGAGTTAACATTTTGTCCATTTAATTGCCTATAACCATGGCATATTAAGGAGAGTAATATTTTCTTCCTTTCAGCGTCTTTTTCAATAACCAACATCATCTGTTATGGATTATATGGTCAATATTACATCAGGGCGCTCTACATTTCCAGAAAAAAGTGTCCATGTATGGGGTCAAAACATATAAACGAATCCAAAAGAGAGGCTGCTATAAAGTTGATAACAAAGTGAATAACAATGTTGATAACAATGTTGATAGCAAAGATGATAACAGAGATGATAACAAAGGTGATAACAAAGTTGATAACAAAGTTTATAACGATGTTGATAACAAAGTTGATAATAAAAATGATAGCAAAGTTGTTAACAATTTTGATAATACAGTTGAAAACGATGTTGATAACAAAGTTGATAACGATGTTGATAACAAGTTGATAAGTTGATAACAAAGTTTATAACGATGTTGATAACAAAGTTAATAACAAAGTTGAAAATGATGTTGATAACAAACTTGATAACAAAGTTGAAAACGATGTTGATAACAAATTTTATAAGTAAGTTGATAACTATATTGATAACAAAGTTGAAAACGATGTTGATAACAAAGTTGAAAACTATGTTGATAACAAAGTTGATAACAAAGGTGAAAGGTATAACACAGAGAAAATGTGTTATGGTTACAGCTTGACGTAGGTGATCCATCCATCCGTCCGTCTGTCCGTCTGTCTGTCTATCCGTCCGTCCGTCTGTCCATCCGTCTGTCCGTCTGTCCATCCGTCAGTCTGTCTTTTTGTCTATCTCAATCCTTGCAAAGATCTTTAATCAAATCTCGATATTTGTCTCCGTTCTGAGCAAGCAACTCGATCTCATTGAGGCAGCAGGTTCCTGCTGAGAATTAACTAATTAACACATTGTGTATCAGGTCTACGTTTCTTTAACAAAGGCGTGTTTACGATAACGGTTTATGAGATCTCTGGTCAGCGGCTCTGTACCAAGCGGGAGAAGAACGAAACCTCCACCTTGGACCCAAACCGGAAACACAACGTTGGTAATGGATAACACAAAAACAAACGATGTTGCGGCTCAATACGCTTCAACAGAAAACACCAAACAACACATACACAGACGTGCAAGCACATACAATTGGCACATAATAGCTAACTATATATAATATAATATTTTATAATAATGAAATATCTTTAAAAAAAATAATAATATAAAAATCATCATCATCATGTGCCATATCGGTTGGCGTAGACGGCCATGTCCTTTCACAATCTTCTATCTACAGTGCATATGATCAAATTCTGTTGTTGACTGTTTTCCATGCCACGACACCAGTATATCCAGCATCTTCCCTTTTTGTCGTCAGCTATATCTCTTTCCCTGTATTTTGCCAGGTATAACCAAGTATTCCAACTTTCCTCTTCCTGTGATGTACCCGAATAATGTTGATTGTTTCTTTCTGATGTTTTTAGGAGCTCCCTTTTTGTGTTGGCCTCTTTGAGAATTTCCTCATTGGCCTTTTAGGTGTCAGAAAACTTTCAACATTCTTCTGAGAAACCTCTGTGGCTTCTAATCGTTTTTTTTTCCATTTGATTGTTTACTATCCATGATTCGCTTTCATATATTAGAATTGGCTCTATATAGCACCGATGATCTCTCTTTCTCACTTCTATTGACACAGAAGATGTGTTGCATAAGATGTTTTTTTCATTTGAAAACGTCCTATTTTTAACATTTGAAAACGTCCTATTTTTAACATTTGAAAACGTCCTATTTTTAACATTTGAAAACGTCCTATTTTTAACATTTGAAAACGTCCTACTTTTTAACATTTGAAAACGTCCTATTTTTAAAACATTTGAGAATGGCCTATTTTTAACATTTGAGAATGGTCTATTTTTAACATTTGAAAACGTCCTATTTTTAACATTTGAGAATGGCCTATTTTTAACATTTGAAAATGACCTATTTTTAACATTTGAAAACGTCCTATTTTTAACATTTGAGAATGACCTGTTTTTAACATTTGAGAATGGCCTATTTTTAACATTTGAAAACGTCATATTTTTAACATTTGAGACTGTCCTATATTAAAATAAGATGGAAATAAACTCCTCTGTTGTGCTTCCTGTGACCAGTTCAGAAAACCATTTATGTTTGGGAGGATCTAGGAGCCATTTATCAAGATCTAACCTGACATGCCAAGACTAACGTGGACGAGTAACATCAAAAGATGGACAAGTCAGCCTATGACAACCTGCACCATCATAGTGGAATGACGTTCCTTGGCAGCCAACCTTCGATGCGAGGACGGCACTCAATGATGATGATGATGAACCGGACATGTTGCCAATAGTTCATCTAACCATTGAGCTACCGCAGCCCTATATGACTGTGAATATTCACAATGTGATAAGAATCCTTACATTCATATTCTGGCCTGTATGACTGTGAATATTCACAATGTGATAAGAATCCTTACATTCATATTCTGGCCTGTATGACTGTGAATATTCACAATGTGATAAGAATCCTTACATTCATATTCTGGCCTGTATGACTGTGAATATTCACAATGTGATAAGAATCCTTACATTCATATTCTGGCCTGTGTGACTGTGAATATTCATAATGTGATAAGAATCATTACATTCATATTCTGGCCTGTATGACTGTGAATATTCACAATGTGATTAGAATCCTTACATTCATATTCTGGCCTGTATGATTGGGGGACTCGGTGGTCTAGACGTACGACGCCGGCCTCTGGACATGAAGAGCCGGTGTTAAAAGCCAGCCACTGATGATAAACAGAAGGTCCCATGCGGGTTCGTGAGAGTTAAGGACCGTTGGTAGTTATAACCAAGGATTTGTCTTCTTTTTTCTTCCCTTCCTCATCTGCCTTTCAACGTCGATGGGTGAATTCATTTGCGGTCTTTTGCTCTTCTGTTTGCCTCTGCTGTTGTCATGTTTCCTAGTGTTTCTAATATTCCGTCGATCCATCTTTTTCGTAGTCGGTCCTTGAGTCAGATGTTCTCGCAACGTTTATGAAAGCTCGTTGTGTTATGTTTTGATAACTCTGCTTTGTCACGTGGCCAAACTATGTTATCTGTTGTTTCTTTATATATTCTATGGCGGGGGTATTCCTAGCTTTATTCTCAGTTCTTCATTTCTGATCTTATCTCACAAGCTGTTTCCTGCCATTCGTTTGACACACATCATCTCAGCTGAGGTTATGATTCATGTTATTCTTGCATCTGGGGTCCAGGAAAATACCCAAAACCCACAAGTGGATATCAAAATTGAAGGAATAGATCTGGAGACATTTCAGAACTACAACTACCTTGGACATACTATAACCAGTGATGGAAAATGTACAACTGAAGTAAACAAAAGAATAGGAATGGCAAAAAGTAATTTTAATGTCATGAAGAACATACTAACATCAAAACAAATAACACCAGGGCTAAAACTAAGAATAGCAAAATGTTATGTCCTCTCAACATTCCTATATAGTGCAGAAACATGGACATTAGACAAGAAAACAGAACAGAGAATTGAAGCCTTTGAAATGTAGATTTATAGAAGAATAGAAAGAATTGGATGGAAGGAAAAGAAACCAAACGATGAAGTCTTAAAACAACTAAAAATGAAAAGAGAACTACTAAACACAATTAAAACAAGACAAATGAGATTTTTGGGCCATGTTAAAAGACACAACAGCCTACTAAAAGTAATCCTGGAGAGGAAAAAAAACAAGGTAAAAGAGGCAGAGGCAGACCAAGACCAACATTAACGAGTAACATCAAAAGATGGACAAACCAGTCTATGAAAACCTGCACCATCAAAATAAGAGATAGAGCAGAATGGCGCTCCATGGTAGCCAGCCATTGTTGCGGAGATGGCACTCGATGATGATGAGGGCCCAGGACTGGCATTGATAGCACAACACGATGAAGATTGTGTGGTAGAGTGCCCGTTTTGCCTCTAGAGTTGTTTCCTTGTTGGACAATAGTGGTGATAGCTATCCAATGATTTGACAAGCTTTGGTGCATCTTGAGTCTATCTCTGTTGTTTGTCAATTGTTGTTTGTCACTAGACTTCCTAGGTATTAAATTCGTCAGCTGTTTTATTTCTCCGCCGTCATGTAGTTATTATCTTGTTCTGTTTCTGTTTTGCGATGTGTTTATGTTTTCGATTTTGCTGATGTTGATTTTCATGTTATATTTTGTGCCAAGATTAAAGGTGATAAATATGACCGCTGTCCAGAACAAATTGATCATCAAAAACTATCAAAGCGGTGATTCACAATGAGATAATGATCCTTACAACAACATCAGTAACAACAAACAACAACTGTGTATATTCACAATGAGATAATGATCCTTACAACAACATCAGTAACAACAAACAACAACTGTGTATATTCACAATGAGATAATGATCCTTACAACAACATCAGTAACAACAAACAACAACTGTGTATATTCACAATGAGATAATGATCCTTACAACAACATCAGTAACACCAAACAACAACTGTGTATATTCACAATGGGATAATGATCCTTACAACAACATCAGTAACAACAAACAACAACTGTGTATATTCACAATGAGATAATGATCCTTACAACAACATCAGTAACAACAAACAACAACTGTGTATATTCACAATGAGATAATGATCCTTACAACAACATCAGTAACAAGAAACAACAGCTGTGTATATTCACAATGAGATAATGATCCTTACAACAACATCAGTAACAACAAACAACAACTGTGTATATCCACAATGAGATAATAATCCTTACAACAACATCAGTAACAACAAACAACAACTGTGTATATTCACAATGAGATAATGATCCTTACAACAACATCAGTAACAACAAACAACAACTGTGTATATTCACAATGAGATAATGATTCTTACAACAACATCAGTAACAACAAACAACAACTGTGTATATTCACAATGAGATAATAATCCTTACAACAACATCAGTAACAACAAACAACAACTGTGTATATTCACAATGAGATAATGATCCTTATAACAACATCAGTAACTACAAACAACATTTGTGTATATTCACAATGAGATAATGATTCTTACAACAACATCAGTAACAACAAACAACAACTGTGTATATTCACAATGAGATAATGATCCTTACAACAACATCAGTAACAACAAACAACAACTGTGTATATCCACAATGAGATAATGATCCTTACAACAACATCAGTAACAACAAACAACAACTGTGTATATCCACAATGAGATAATGATCCTTACAACAACATCAGTAACAACAAACAACAACTGTGTATATCCACAATGAGATAATGATCCTTACAACAACATCAGTAACAACAAACAACAACTGTGTATATCCACAATGAGATAATGATCCTTACAACAACATCAGTAACAACAAACAACAACTGTGTATATCCACAATGAGATAATGATCCTTACAACAACATCAGTAACAACAAACAACAACTGTGTATATTCACAATGAGATAATGATCCTTACAACAACATCAGTAACAACAAACAACAGCTGTGTATATTCACAATGAGATAATGATCCTTACAACAACATCAGTAACAACAAACAACAGCTGTGTATATTCACAATGAGATAATGATCCTTACAACAACATCAGTAACAACAAACAACAACTGTGTATATTCACAATGAGATAATGATCCTTACAACAACATCAGTAATAACAAACAACAACTGTGTATATCCACAATGAGATAAGGATTCTTACAACAACATCAGTAATAACAAACAACAACTGTGTATATTCACAATGAGATAATGATCCTTACAACAACATCAGTAATAACAAACAACAACTGTGTATATCCACAATGAGATAATGATCCTTACAACAACATCAGTAATAACAAACAACTGTGTATATTCACAATGAGATAATGATCCTTACAACAACATCAGTAATAACAAACAACAACTGTGTATATCCACAATGAGATAAGGATTCTTACAACAACATCAGTAACAACAAACAACAACTGTGTATATCCACAATGAGATAAGGATTCTTACAACAACATCAGTAATAACAAACAACAACTGTGTATATTCACAATGAGATAATGATCCTTACAACAACATCAGTAATAACAAACAACAACTGTGTATATCCACAATGAGATAATGATCCTTACAACAACATCAGTAATAACAAACAACAACTGTGTATATTCACAATGAGATAATGATCCTTACAACAACATCAGTAACAACAAACAACAACTGTGTATATTCACAATGAGATAATGATCCTTACAACAACATCAGTAACAACAAACAACAACTGTGTATATTCACAATGAGATAATGATCCTTACAACAACATCAGTAACAACAAACAACAACTGTGTATATTCACAATGAGATAATGATCCTTACAACAACATCAGTAATAACAAACAACAACTGTGTATATCCACAATGAGATAATGATCCTTACAACAACATCAGTAACAACAAACAACAACTGTGTATATTCACAATGAGATAATGATCCTTACAACAACATCAGTAATAACAAACAACAACTGTGTATATCCACAATGAGATAATGATCCTTACAACAACATCAGTAATAACAAACAACAACTGTGTATATTCACAATGAGATAATGATCCTTACAACAACATCAGTAATAACAAACAACAACTGTGTATATTCACAATGAGATAATGATCCTTACAACAACATCAGTAATAACAAACAACAACTGTGTATATTCACAATGAGATAATGATCCTTACAACAACATCAGTAATAACAAACAACAACTGTGTATATTCACAATGAGATAATGATCCTTACAACAACATCAGTAACAACAAACAACAACTGTGTATATTCACAATGAGATAATGATCCTTACAACAACATCAGTAACAACAAACAACAACTGTGTATATTCACAATGAGATAATGATCCTTACAACAACATCAGTAACAACAAACAACAGCTGTGTATATTCACAATGAGATAAGGATCCTTACAACAACATTAGTAACAACAAACAACAACTGAGTATATTAACACTGAGATAATGATCCTTACAACAACATCAGTAACAACAAACAACAACTGTGTATATTCACAATGAGATAATGATCCTTACAACAATATCAGTAACAACAAACAACAACTGTGTATATTCACAATGAGATAATGATCCTTACAACAATATCAGTAACAACAAACAACAACTGTGTATATTTACAATGAGATAAGAATTCATACAACAACATCAGTAACAACAACTGTGTATATTCACAATGAAATCAGAATTCTTACCTTCACATCGGGGCCCGACCCTATAATCGACACACATGATACACGATCCTGTGTTTATATTACACCTTGACGCCTCACAAAACTTGGGGCACTCATATGAACAATTGACGCCGTATGTACCATTCGCGCACTCTGTGAGAAAAGACAACAATTACAGCCACATATATTACATAACATGCTAACATCATATGGTAGACGAGCTACAGAGGTGAGATAGTGAATAGCTGAGACAAAAGCAGCTTTCTTAAAAAATGAGGAAGATACTGTGCAATCCATTTTTGACAAGAGAAATAAGAAAAGAGATATTAAATGTTATGTAGAGCCAGTCTTAACATATGGATGTGAAACATGGACAAAAGGTAAATAGAAGTAAAAATTATTGGAGGCTGTAGAAATGTGGTTTTACAGAAGAATGATGAGAATACCAAGGACAGCTAAGAAGAGTAATGAAAACGTTATGAAAGAGGTCAAAGCAAAAAGAGAGCTAATATCCAATACATGTATTAGGAAGAAACAATCATCATTTTTTGGCCATGTAATGAGAAGAAAACAGTTGGAATATATTGTTATAACTGGGAAAATTGAGGGACGAAGAGATAGAGGGAAGCAAAGAGAAAAGATACCAGATAGATTAAGAAAATGGCTTGGCAGAAAGTCAACAACAGTAATGATAACAATCTGTCGAATTCGAAGGTTGTGGAGCGGCATGATCTGTCTTTGTCGCCTGCGAATTCTCTTTCCTGGCATTTTGCCAGTTGTATCTAAATATTCCAACTTTTCTCTTCTCATGATATGCCCCAAATATGTTGATTGTTTCTTTCTGATGTTTTTTAAGGGGCTCTCTTTTTATTTGTATTGGCCTCTATAAGAATTCCCTCATTGGTCCGTCCTTTTTGCTGTCCAGGGAACATTCAACATTCTTCTGAGAAATCCCATCTCTGTGACCTCTAATTGTCTTTTCATTTGTTTGTTCACTGTCCCTGCTTCCGTAGGTTGTAATTGGTTCTATATAGCACCGACGAACTCTCTTTCTCACTTCTATTGATATAGATTTGTTGCACCAGACGTTTTTCATTTTCTGAAATGCTATTTTGGTCTGAGCTATTCTGTTTTTTTTTTTAATTTCTGTGGTGCATCTTCCATCTGATGTTATTATTGTGCCCTAGTATTTGACGCGTCGCACTTCTTTCAGATTTGTCCTGTTTATTTTTATGCTGCATGCTGGTGATGATTGTTTCTTCGATATGACCATTACTTCTGTTTTATTACTATTCAGACTGAGACCTTTCTTGTTGCATTCTCTTACTAGTATGTCTACAATTTCTTGTAGTTCATTCTCTGTCCCTGCTATCAAGACTGTGTTTTCCACAGATCGCAAATTTAAATTATTTCAAAACAACAAAAAATGGAGTCACATATTTGAACAGCTACAAAACTCAATTAATAAAGTCTTTTATTGCAACTGTAACAAAACACAATTAAATGAGTCACATTAAAATTGTTATTAATAGAACTAATGGCGTCACATATCATCATCATCATCAAGTTTCTGCTGGCGTAGGTGATCATATCCCTCCACAACTTATGGTCTCGACAGTTATTTATCGTTTCTGATCTTGTCGATACTATAAAGCCATTTTGTAAAGAGTTCTTGTATCTTTTTTCTTTGCTTCCTTCTATCTCTTCGTCCTCGATTTTTCCAGTTGTCACAATATATTCCAGCTGTCCCCTTCTCATTACACGGCCAAAAAATGATGATTGTTTCTTCCTAATTTTGGATTAGAAAAATCTCATTCTCATTTAAAGAGAATTACGTTACAGAATTGTAACACAATATACTTTATAAAATTAATTTAAAACATAATATAATTGTTGCAGAATAGCTTAATTCCAACAGATGATAGAGTATACATGGAAAACAAACCAGTAGAAGAGATCGATCACTTTATCTATCTTGGAAGTCACATTGATCGAGAAGGGGATACGAGTAAAGAAATTAGAATCAGAATGGCTAAAGCAGCAATGTCTTTCAGAAGCCTTGAAAAGTTGTGGAAATCAAAACTCATCAGCACAAACACAAAACTTAGACTTTTCAAATCAAACGTACTATCTACCCTTACATATGCATGTGAGAGTTGGAAAACAAAAGACAGAAACAAAGTTGAACGCATTCGAAAATAAATGTCTAAGGAAAATACTTGGTATAGCGTGGAACGAATTCAAAACAAACGAGGAAATTAGAGAAATCGCCAATCAACCACTAATATCTTCAGTAATAAATAAAATACGATGGTCATATGTTAGGCATGTAATGAGAAGAGATAATAACTGAATAACGAAGCAAGACCTCATGTCGGAAACAACAGATAAGAGGAAAAGAGGCCGACCCAGAGAGACACTGAGAAGAACATTGATCAGAGAGGCAAGAGCAGTCGAGGCAATCGACTCCATCAATGAGATAGAGTTGCTTGTACAGAACAGACAAAAATCGGGATTTGATAAAATATCTTTAGGATTGATAACTGCTAGAATAATAATTTGGATAAGAGAAAGAGTATCTGGGTCTATGTGATATGGGCCAGCTACGGCTCAAAGGTCAATAGATATATATATATATATATAAATATATATATATAGATAGATAGATAGATAGATAGATAGACAGACAGACAGACAGACAGACAGACAGACAGACAGACAGACAGACAGACAGACGGACGGACGGACGGACGGACGGACGGACGGACGGACGGACGGACGGACGGACGGACGGGCGGGCGGGCGGGCGGGCGGGCGGGCGGGCGGGCAGGCAGGCAGGCAGACAGACAGACAGACAGACAGACAGACAGACAGACAGACAGATAGACAGATAGACAGGTAGGTAGGTAGGTAGGTAGGTAGGTAGGTAGGTAGGTAGGTAGGTAGGTAGATAGATAGATAGATAGATAGATAGATAGATAGATAGATAGATAGATAGATAGATAGATAGATAGATAGATAGATAGATAGATAGATAGATAGATAGATAGATAGATAGATAGATAGATAGATAGATAGACAGACAGACAGATAGATAGATAGATAGATAGATAGATAGATAGATAGATAGATAGATAGATAGATAGATAGATAGATAGATAGATAGATAGATAGATAGATAGATAGATAGATAGATAGATAGATAGATAGATAGATAGATAGATAGATAGATAGATAGATAGATAGAAATATAGATAGAATACATTTAAAAGAGTCACAAGCTAATGTGTTACAATACACAATTAGTGGAGTCACAAATAAATACAAGTAATGGAGACATGAATTACTTGCAGAATGCATTCTTGTGTTCACCCTATGATTAAAGATAAAATTACATCTCTTCATCATCCGCCCTTAAAAGTACGTTAAATGGGTGTAGACGCGTTGTTTTGTGGTTTGTAGTAAAACTCTGATAGTTGCACATTTCGACCACACAATACAATACATCCGACTTCAGCATGGAATTTTTGAGTACGGGATTGCATTTCTCTCGATCTCCACTCACTTGGTGAGTCGAGACTGGTTATCTATTGCTAGGGGTACTGCGAAGAGGTGGAGTAGGGTCTGGATAGTCCTAGAGGTAGCCAACATAAATTGTAGTAACATGGCATGTGTAACTACAGGTACAACAACAAAGTTAATATTTGATAATTGTGTTACATGTAACTACAGTCAGACACAACAACAAAGTACACATTTGATAATTGTGTTACATGTAACTACAGTCAGACACAACAAAAAAGTATACATTTGATAATTGTGTTACATGTAACTACAGTCAGACACAACAACAAAGTACACATTTTATAATTGTGTTACATGTAACTACAGTCAGACACAACAAAAAAGTACACATTTGATAATTGTGTTACATGTAACTACAGTCAGACACAACAACGAAGTGCACATTTGATAATTGTGTTACATGTAACTACAGTCAGACACAACAACAAAGTACACATTTGATAATTGTGTTACATGTAACTACAGTCAGACACAACAAAAAAGTACACATTTGATAATTGTGTTACATGTAACTACAGTCAGACACAACAACGAAGTGCACATTTGATAATTGTGTTACATGTAACTACAGTCAGACACAACAACAAAGTACACATTTGATAATTGTATTACATGTAACTACAGTCAGACACAACAACAAAGTACACATTTGATAATTGTGTTACATGTAACCATGGCCAGACACAACAACAAAGTACACATTTGATAATTGGGTTACATGTAAGCACAGCCATTCACAACAACAAAATACATCCACACGTTGGCCCTATGCGATTGTTCATGCAAGAAGCACAGCCACCAGTTTCCGTGTCACATTCAGTATCAATGCAAAATTCTGAACATGTCCGCTCGCACTCCACTCCATCTGAACAATCTGTAAATTCAAGTTTCAAAATGAACGACTTTCGTTCATATGAACTATTTATGAATTATTTGTTAAAAGACAGCTTCATCACATGTTCAGACTAACGCCAGTAACTTCGTGGCATACTGTTGGTTGCAAGAAATCATAATTCGTCAGTAGTTAAGTTATGTATTCTTATTCTTCCTCTACCTTTCAGGTCCCTGTGAAGCATCGGTCTTCAACAAACACTTTGCAAGTCCTTCTGTTTCTTGCCATTCTTTTAAGATCATTCCATGTCTGCTTCTATCTGTCTTCTCCAAGTATTATTTGGTCTTCCTCTTTTTTTTTCCCCCTGGGGATTCCACAAAAGGGCCTATTGTGTAATACTCTCTGTTGGCTTCTGTAGTGTGTGTCTTATCCAGCGCCACCGTCTTCGCTGTATCTCTTTATCCACTGTTATTTGACTGGTACATTTCCATAATTCTATGTTAGTGAATTTGTCCTGCCATTTCCATCCTTTTATTCTGCGTAAGCATCCATTAATGAAAGTCTGCATCTTCATGATTGTCAATTATTATTAGGTGATCTATTAGTCACAGTTTATTAATGTGGATACTTTAGTTGGGTTGATCATTTGTGTCCTTCCAGAAACTTAAAAGTACTTATGCTGATTGTATTGTACGAGGCGTGTTCAAATGAAACCCAATTGGCGTTGTTACAAGCATATGTAAGGTACACCAGCAGGTGTGGTGAAATTAAATAAAACAATTGTTAGAAATGAAAAGGAAACAACTCTAGAGGCAAAACGAGCACTCTACAATACAATCTTCATCCCAAAGTTGTGCTACCAATGCCAGACCTGGGCCCTAGATGCAAGAACAATAAGAAAAATAACCTCTACAGAGATGAAATGTGTTGAACGAATGACAGGAAACAGTCTGAGAGATAAGATCAGAAATGAAGAACTGAGAAAAATGATAGGAATAGCCCCAGCCATAGAATATATAAGAAACAACAGATAAAATGGTTTGGCCACGTGACAAGGCAGAAAGATCAAAACACAACACAACGAGCCTTCAATAAACGTTGTGCGAATACCAGACCCAAGGTTCGACCACGAAAAAGATGGATCGATGGAATATTAGAAGAACCAGGAAACATAACAGCAGCAGAGGCGAGCAGAAGAGCAAAAGACTGCAAATTGTATCTCCCCTCGACGCTGAAAAACAAATGAGGAAGGAGATGAGAAGAGTAGAAGAGTTGTTATGAAGTAAGTATTCATCAGAGTTCTTTACTAATTTGGGGAGGGCGGATGCCGTCAGAGAATAATGATTTTGGTTGCTCATTGAATCGTTTTGTCACCGAGGTTGTGAATTCTGCTTCGGAATAGAAGCGTTGTCCCTTAAAGATTTGTGTTAAGGCTCCGAACAAATGAAAGCCATGCGGTGAAAGATAGGAGCTGTAGGCTGGGTGTTGCAGAACTTCCCACCGTTTCCTTGATAACGCTTCCTGCACAATGTTCGGGACGTGTGGATGAGCATTGTCGTGCAAAAGAATAACACCAAGCGAAAGCACGCAGTGTCTCTTATTCTTGACAGCATATGAAGGTTGTCTAATGTGTTTTTGTAGCGACGGTATGGATGTTCACGCCTGGCTTTTTGAAGTCTGCCAATATAAGACCTTACCAGACCTTACCGCAGCATTACCTTACCACTGGAAACCTTTGACTTGAATGTTTTGATGATTTTGGATGTTTCCATTGGATGCTCGCTGATTTGACTATCCATGATGCTTCCATTGGATGCTCGCTGATTTGACTATCCAGGCTGCTTCCATTGGATGCTCGCTGATTTGACTATCCATGATGCTTCCATTGGATGCTCGCTGATTTGACTATCCAGGATGCTTCCATTGGATTCTCGCTGATTTGACTATCCAGGATACTTCCATTGGATGCTCGCTGATTTGACTATCCAGGATGTTTCCATTGGATGCTCGCTGTTTTGGTGAGGTCACGGAGGTTGCGATCACGCTCAGAAGCAACTAATGGGGGATCAGTGATGTGTGTACGGGTAGTGGAGTCGGAGCGGAGAATGGAGAAGGGGGCCGGGAGGAGGTGAATAATTCTGATAACAGTGTCGTGGTGAGGATAATGGGTGAGAGTGATGGGTGAGGGTGATGGTGATGGGTGAGGGTGATGGTGATGGGTGATGGGCGAGGCTGATGGGTGAGGGTGATGGGTGACGGGTGATGGATGATGGGTGAGGGTGATGGGTGAGGGTGATGGGTGAGGGTGATGGGTGAGGGTGATGGGTGAGAGCAAGTATTACCTTGTCAGAGGGGGGACGGGTAGAGGGGGTGAGTGCAGCCTGGCGTGAGATGCGGAGAACCCGTTGGAGAGCAGGTAGGAGTACTGATTCGAGATAGAGGCGTCGGCGGTAGTTGTGTAGTAGTAGTAGTAGTAGTACTAGTAGTAGTACCAGTATTAATTGTAGTAGCAGTAATAGTAGTACACGTAGCGGTAGTACATGTAGTAGTAGTACACGTAGTAGTAGTAGTACACGTAATAGTAGTACACGTAGTAGTAGTACACGTATAGCTGTAGTAATAGTGGTACAAGTAGTAAATGTACTGGTAGTAGTTGTAGTAGTAATAGTACCATTATTAGTACTACCAGTAGCTGTAGTAGTATCACCAGTAATACCAGTAATAGTAGTGTTGCTGTAGGTGTGAGGGTGAGAAGGAGAGTAGGGGATGGTTGGAGAGAGTGAGGAAACATAGCACGGGGTACAGTCACGAGAAATAGGAGTAGTATTGTGTTAGAGGTAGAGTAGGAATCTCGTGACTGGTAAGAGTGTAAACACAGAGGTGAGTAAATGACGCAGATGAATTCTTTTGGTAAGAAGACGGAGGAAGTGAATTTTGATTGGATATTGGACGAAGTATATAAGTCCCTGCACGGATCTAGAAGCAAGTTCTCCAGAGAATATTCACACATAGGGAGAAACAGGATCGGCCGAGAGGTGTTAGCCAGTGGGGCTCAGCGAGCCCAAAGTTAGAATAGCTATCAATAGATTAGGGGCTAGTTAGGCCCACTGCAGAAGAGAGTCTCTCGTGTATTGAAGAGATAGTGAAATTATGTTAACAATAGCAGCCAGGACATTAGCAACTTAATATAGCAGAAATGAGATTAATCAGGCTGCGCGCGATATAAGACCTGAAGTGAGAGTGTCCAGTGGAGAATGTGTATTTCCTTGTACCGATGTGTGAATGGCCGAGCGGGATGTAGAGACCACTGGCCGTTGTACATATTTTGTGAATAGTTTGACATTGTTAGGGTTGCTGAATAAAGTTATGTGACTTTTCCAACAAAAGTCTTCAGTGTGCTGCCATTTCTTATTCCAGCAGTCGTTACATACGCCACAGCGTTGAACTGAGGGGAAGTTGTAGCGGGCACGTAGTCGGAGAATCAAGAAGCCAGTCAGTAGGGTTCAGCTTACAAGCGAAGAACGATCAAGGGTACAGTGTATACCTGACAGTAAACCCGGTCACAGAAACGGTGACCGTCGAGATTGACAGCTGAGAAGGTGTACGAGCGGGGCTACCATAGCACGGCTCATTTAACATCATTACCATCATTGTGTAGCTGTTACAACAGGCTGGGTTACAATTAGGATATAGCACAGAAATGCGGTTACAGCAGTACCATTAGTAGTAATAGTAGTAGTACCAATACTACAAGTAATACTACCAGTAGTAACAGTAAAGTAAAGTACCCCCCGTCACGCCAAGTGGCGTATAGGGAAATATGGTGTTAGTGACCCTATATTTTACAGACCTTCAGCACATGATTTTTGGGGTAATGTGGTCGGTATTACGCCCGTGCTGCTTTTACTTTCCCAGAAAAAATCCGGTACCCATTTAAGGCTGGGTGAACCCGGAGCGTAGTAGTAGTATTACCAGTAGTAACAGTAGTAGTAGTATTACCAGTAGTAGAAGGAGCATTAATATTAGTAGTATCAATACTAGTAGTACCAGTAGTAACATTCGTAGTACCATTATCAGTAATAGTATCAGTAGTCGTAATATTAGTAGTATCAGTAGCAGTAATAGTGGTAGTAATAGTAGTATGACTAATTATATTACATATCATCTGTACAGGCGGATCTGTAATCGACACCAAAGAAGTGCATGGGCATTTACAGCACGCTCGGCAGGCAGAATCGTCAAGGAAGACAGTGGTGCGTGCGTTATGACCACGAGTAGCATGACAATGGAGGCGATGGCAGTGACCAGGGCATTTATCTGGTTAGAGTCACAAGACTACACCCACGCCTGCATACTGAGTGATTCGATGAGCATGATCAGAAAAGTGGAGGCGGGATCTGTACGTATTCAATGGGTAGAGTCATTGCAGAAGTCAAAAATACGGAAGATCTCCTGTGGCTATGTCCCTGGACATGCGGGAGCACGGGGAAATGAAAGAGCGGACAGGTTGGCTAGCTGCGCTGTCGTTGAGGACGGTCAACCAATGGATCGGGCGAAGATCATCAATGCCCTTCGGGAAGTGGGAAGGACACAGGACCTCGACAACCATGGGTCCACATCACTCCTTTGGATGAAAGAGATGGGAGTTAAGATGGGCACAGCCAGAAATGAGAAACTTAGTGGCCGTGTAAGAAGACTTATCAACCAACACAGAACTGGAGTCGTCAGTCCCTGGACACTGCGCGACTTGCTGAGGAGGGGATCTGAGCACCTATTGACATGTTCGGAGTGCAATGATGATGACTCGCTAATAACTCAATAACTCAATAATATATCAAATATTGTGTCAATACCGTAACACCAAGTACTATAAATGATTACCAACAAATTGTGAAGATGTACATGGTTTTCCTGATATTAAAAAAAAAAAAAAACTGAGAAATCGTCCTTGATTCTTTTGACCAAAAAAAGACAGTCATCTTTTTTTTTATGACGAAAGAAAATCGTCCTTTTTTCCTGACAAGAAAGACAATATTACTTTTTTCATGACGAAAGAAAATCTTCCTTTTTTCTTGACAAGAAAGACAATATTACTTTTTTCATGACGAAAGAAAATCTTCCTTTTTTCTTGAAAAGAAAGACTATATTAATTTTTTCATGACAAAAGAAAATCTTCCTTTTTTCTTGACAAGAAAGACTATATTAATTTTTTCATGACAAAAGAAAATCTTCCTTTTTCTTGACAAGAAAGACAATATTACCTTTTTCATGACAAAAGAATATCTTCCTTTTTCTTGACAAGAAAGACTATATTAATTTTTTCATGACAAAAGAAAATCTTCCTTTTTCTTGACAAGAAAGACAATATTACTTTTTTCATGACAAAAGAAAATCTTCCTTTTTCTTGACAAGAAAGACAATATTACTTTTTTCATGACAAAAGAAAATCTTCCTTTTTCTTGACAAGAAAGACAATATTACTTTTTTCATGACAAAAGAAAATCTTCCTTTTTCATGACAAAAGAAAATCTTCCTTTTTCTTGACAAGAAAGACTATATTAATTTTTTCATGACAAAAGAAAATCTTCCTTTTTCTTGACAAGAAAGACTATATTACCTTTTTCATGACCAGAAACAAATATTTGCTTCAGGACAAAATCATGTGCCGTCTCCGCAACGAACGTTGGTTACCATGGAGCTCCGTCCCGCTCTGTCTCTTGCTTTGGTGGTGCAGGTTGTCATAGGCTGATTTGTTCATCTTTTGATGTTACTCGTCCATGTTAGTCTTGGTCTGCCTCTTTTACCTTGTATTTTCCCCTCCAGGATTACCTTTAGTAGGCTGTTGTGTCTTTCAATATGGCCCAAAAATCTCATTTGTCTTGTTTGAGTTGTGTTTAGTAGTTCTCTTTTTATTTTTAGTTGTTTTAAGACTTTATCGTTTGTTTTCTTTTCCTTCCATCCAATTCTACATATTCTTCTATAGATTCACATTTCAAAGGCTTCAATTTTCTATTCTGTTTTCTTGTCTAATGTCCATGTTTCTGCACCATATAGGAATATTGAGAAGATGTAACATTTTGCTATTTTTAGTTTTAGCCCTGGTGTTATTTGTTTTGATGTTAGTATGTTCTTCATGACATTAAAATTACTTTTTGACATTCCTATTCTTTTGTTTATTTCAGTTGTACATTTTCCATCACTGGTTATAGTATGTCCAAGGTAGTTGTAGTTCTGAATTGTCTACAGGTCTATTCCTTCAATTTTGATATTCACTTGTGGGTTTTGAGTATTTTCTTTGTTTATGATCATAGTTTTAGTCTTTTTGACATTCATATCAATCCATATTTTTTGCTTATCATGTTTATTTCATTAAGTAATTGTTGTAGATCTTTAGGATTTTCTGCTAGTAGAACAGTATCGTCAGCATATATTAGGTTATTGATTATCTTTCCATTAATTTGTAGGCCTGGCCTCTCTATTATGTTTTTAAAGATTTGCTCAGTGTATAGATTGAACAAGCTTGGTGATAGGATGCATCCTTGTCTTACTCCTCTTTTTATATCAATGGGTGTAGAGTTCTCTTTGTTATATTTTATTATTGCTGTTTGCTCCCAGTATAGATTTCTTATTAGTCGTATGTCCATGTCATCTAGATGTATCTCTTTTAGGCATTCTATAAGTTGTTTGTGGTGTACTCTATCAAAAGCTTTGGTGTAGTCTATGAGGCAGGCATATATTTGTTTGTTTACTTCTGTGTACTTTTCGATTTATGTTCTCATACAGAATATGGCTTCTTTTGTCCCGCTATTTTTCCTAAATCCAAATTGCTGCTCATCTAATTCAGTATTGATTTTATTCTGAATCCTCCCTTGTATAACTTTTAGCAAGATTTTTGTAACATGGCTCATTAGGTTTATTGTTCTAAAGTCACTGCATTCAACTGCACCATTCTTTTTTGGCAATGCAATGAAAGTTGATGTTTTTAGCTCATTTGGTATGTATCCTGTGTGGTATATGTCGTTGCATATGTCTGTAACCACTTCAATGCCAAAATCTTCTAGTGCCTGTATCATCTCTATCTGTATGCTGTCAGGTCCTGCTGCTTTTCCCTTTTTCATTGTTTTTATAGCTTTTTCCACCTCAGATTTTAAGATTTTATAGCCTGATGTACATTTTATAACTGGTTTCTTGTCCCTTTGGTCATGAAATAGTTCTGTTATATATTCCTGCCATCTATCTATTATATCTTTATTGTCTGTTAGCATTTTTTCTTTTTTGTCTGCAATGCATCCATCTTCTGTGGCTTTTTTATTTTTATTAGTCATTCTCATTATTTCTGTGTGCATTCCTCTTAAGTCTTGTTTGCTTTCCATAGTTTCTATTTCTATACATTTTTGGCTCAGCCAGTCTTCTTTTGCCTTCAAAAGTCATCATGACAAAAACAGAACAAAAAATCATTTTTTTCTGACCAAATAAAAAACACTCCCCTTTTCATGATTAAAAGATTCTTTTTTTTACGACCAAAAAAAAAAATCTTCTTTTTTCATGCCAAAAAAAATTCTACCTTTCTTCAAGACCAAAAAAAAAATCACCCTTTTTCATAACGAATAACAGTTAGTCTTCCATTTTTAAACCTAAAACAACATAACAAAACGTAATGAATTAGCGATACCTTTATCTCCATTTGTTACAAAATGTGGAAACAGTAGAATCATGAACACATCAGTCCAAGATATTAGAAGCAATATCATTAGCACACCTCCGTGGCAACGGCGACTCTCAGCAACCTAATCAATACAAATATATGGATATTGTTAATCAACATCAAGTTAATGGATTTTAAAATAAAGAATGTTTACAAATAAATACTTTGCTAACATGAACATTTTTATAAATACTTTACATTCATTCATGAACTTCCGGTCAATATGCCGGACAGGCGACAGGAACCATTATAGGCTATGTCTGAAATGTGTTCTCTGTTGTAGTTTCCTCACTATTCCACGTCCGGCTTGCTGCACGGGCGTCTGAGTTTAGTGCCCTGTGCACACTGTGAGCTGTGTTTTTCATCCGGATCATGTTTCAATATTCCGATTGCTTACGATGAATGATGATATCGCATGACGAAAGACAGTCCAGCTGCGTTCATTTTCTGTGCCGCTCCACCTTATGCCTTTTGGCGTGTGCTGTATCTGCTATGGGGATTGCAGCTGTCTTTTTTGGTTGGATCTTTCAATGTGATGAGATGTTAATTCGGATGATTCCACTGGCATTGGCGGTTGAGCAATTGTGAATTTTAATTCGTTTGCAGTGATACTGGAGCCTTCGACTTATTACTCATCATCATCATGTGCCATGCCGGTTGGCGTAGGCGATCTACAGTGCATCGTATCAGTTCAGTTGTTGACTGTTTTCCATGCTATGACACCAAGCTAACCAGTATTTTCTCTCTTTGTCGTCCGCGATCTCTCTTTCCTTTTATTTTGCCAGTTGTAACCAAATATTTCAACTTTCCTCTTCTCATGATGTGCCCGAAAATTGTTGATTATTTCTTTCTGATGTTTTTTAGGAGTTCCCTTTTTGTGTTGGCCTCTTTGAGAATTCCCTCATTGGTCTTTTTAGCTGTCCAGAGAACTCTCAACATTCTTCTGAGAAATCCCATCTCTGCGGCCAGTAATCGTCTTTTCATTTGTTTGTCTACTGTCCATGATTCGCTTCCACAGGTCAGAATTGGTTCTTTATAGCATTAATGAACTCTCTTTCTCACTTCTATTGACGTGACTAACTTCTATAATAATTCATTTTCCTCCCAGGCTGAAGACGGCACATAGGGTGAAAGTCAAGCTCTCGACCACAGGGAAGTGACTATTTCTTTAAGCTCTCGACCACAGGGAAGTGACTATTTCTTTAAGCTCTCGGCCACAGGAAGTGACTATTTCTTTAAGCTCTGGACCACAGGGAAGTGACTATTTCTTTAAGCTCTGGACCACAGGGAAGTGACTATTTCTTTAAGCTCTCGACCACAGGGAAGTGACTATTTCTTTAAGCTCTCGACCACAGGGAAGTGACTATTTCTTTAAGCTCTCGACCACAGGGAAGTGACTATTTCTTTAAGCTCTCGACCACAAGGAAGTGACTATTTCGTTAAGCTCTCGACCACAAGGAAGTGACTATTTCTTTAAGCTCTCGACCACAAGGAAGTGATTGTTTCTTTAAGCTCTCGACCACAAGGACGTGACTATTTCTTTAAGCTCTCGACCACAGGGAAGTGACTATTTCTTTAAGCTCTCGACCACAGGGAAGTGACTATTTCTTTAAGCTCTCGACCACAGGGAAGTGACTATTTCTTTAAGCTCTCGACCACAAGGAAGTGACTATTTCGTTAAGCTCTCGACCACAAGGAAGTGACTATTTCTTTAAGCTCTCGACCACAAGGAAGTGATTGTTTCTTTAAGCTCTCGACCACAAGGACGTGACTATTTCTTTAAGATCTGGACCACAGGGAAGTGACTATTTCTTTAAACTCTCGACCCCAGGGAAGTGACTATTTCTTTAAGCTCTCGGCCACAGGGAAGTGACTATTTCTTTAAGCTCTGGACCACAGGGACGTGACTATTTCTTTAAGCTCTGGACCACAGGGAAGTGACTATTTCTTTAAGGTCTGGACCACAGTGAAGTGACTATTTCTTTAAGCTCTGGACCACAGTGACGTGACTATTTCTTTAAGCTCTGGACCACAGTGAAGTGACTATTTCTTTAAGCTCTGGACCACAGGGAAGTGACTATTTCTTTAAGCTCTCGACCACAAGGAATTGACTATTTCTTTAAGGTCTCGACCACAGGGAAGTGACTATTTCTTTAAGCTCTGGACCACAGGGAAGTGACTATTTCTTTAAGCTCTGGACCACAGGGAAGTGACTATTTCTTTAAGCTCTCGACCACGGGGAAGTGGCTATTTCTTTAAGCTCTGGACCACAGGGAAGTGACCCTGTTCCCATTTTTGAGAGTCTACCATATTATCGCCATGTAGTTAGATTTCTGTGTATATCGTTATAAATGTTTGTGTTCTTGTTTGTTGTTCCAGCTGAAGGTCTTCTTGACCGAAACATCATTCTATTTTTGTTTTGTTTATCACTTATGTAAAGCTATTACCACACCATTTTTCCTTTTTATTAATTGTCATTATTATCATCAGTTTTACAGCAGCTTCGCATTTCTATGAATCTTAATGCCTTTACCCCTCTTTGTTCTCTACCATTGACAATCTTGTAGTTCTTTCTTCCTTCTTAGTTCCATGGTTGAACCTTCCCTATTAATTTTCTGCTTAGCGATTCTATTGGTCTGCCTTGTTTTCTTTCAGCAGATGGTTTCCCCATGAATGCCTGATGGGAAAGTCTTTCTTCATTCATTCTCAGCACATGACTAATGTATTTTCAAAGTATTTCCTTCATCTTATAAAGCTCAACACGCATTCTTGTTTTGATTCATCTCTTATCCGTTCATCTGAAATGTATTATTTCCAGCTTATGTTTGAGATTCTACAAAGATGTGTATTCTCAAAGGCATTTAATTTCCTATCTAAAGTCTGGGTGGATTTCAAACTTTCGTATCCTTATGTTAGCACTGGTATCACATCCATATGTTATCACTGATATCACATTCATATGTTAGCACTGGTATCACATCCATATATTATCACTGGTATCACATCCATATGTTATCACTAGTGTCACATCCATATGTTATCGCTGGTATCACATCCATATGTTATCACTGGTATCACATCCATATGTTAGCATTGGTATCACATACATATGTTAGCATTGGTATCACATTCATATTTTAGCATTGGTATCACATATATATGTTAGCACTGGTATCACATCCATATGTTAGCACTGGTATCACATCCATATATTAGCACTGGTTTCACATCCATCTGTTAGCACTGATATCACATGCATACGTTATCACTGGTATCACATCCATATGTTAGCACTGGTACCACATCCATATGTTAGCACTGGTATCACATTTATATGTTAGCACTGCTATCACATCTATATGTTAGCACCGGTATCACATCCATATGTAGCAGTGATTACAGAGTGTATGACAATATGGAAGTGCGTGGTAGAAGTCGAGGGGAAAGTGAGAAGAGTTCACTCAAATAGAAACATCGAGTTTCATGTGGAAAGTGAGAAGAGTTCACTCAAATAGAAACATCGAGTTTCATGTGGAACGTGAGAAGAGTTCACTCAAATAGAAACATCGAGTTTCATGTGGAAAGTGAGAAGAGTTCACTCAAATAGAAACATCGAGTTTCATGTGGAACGTGAGAAACAATCATGAGAGAAGGAAGAATGTAAACAGGGATATGATTGGTTGGAAGGGAGGAATTTAACAAAATCGATCAGTTAGAAGGTCTAGATGGGACGAGCACTCAATGCGGACGGTGGCTTTGGCAACCGATACCGTGAGTTGTAGCCAGGTTAGTTACACAAAACAGTGTGGTAGAGTTAGTCAGTTTGTGCTTGGCAGTTGAGCGAAACAGACCTGGCACATGGGTCAATGTTAAGTAAACTTGTGTTACCAGTATCGAGGCCAGTAGAGGTAGTTGTGAAACTCATAAGCAACGAAAAATTTATGTGACAGTGAGCGAGACAGCTCTCGAGATTTAATGCTCAACAATGAGTGTGCTATTATAAGGGAGTTGTGAAACTCATAAGCAACGAACAATTTAGGTGATAGTAAGCGGGATAGCTCTAGCAGATTTAATGCTCAATAACGTGTGTGCTATTATAGGGGAGTTGTGAAACTCATAAGCAACGAACAATTTATGTGACAGTGAGCGAGACAGCTCTCGCCGAGTTAATGTTCAATAACGTGTGTGCTATTGTAGGCACGAACAGATTGTGAAATTCATCAGCCAAGACCAGTTGCCGATAGCTAGCGGGGAGATCCCGCGTAGTGTTTTTTCGAGAGAGTCCGACCGAGTGGAGTCGGCTTCAACAAGATGTCACCAAATTGCATGGTGGCCTGAAGTAAGTACTACAACTATGCACCCTGTCATGGTGAAGCCGTCCAGTGAGTTGATGCAACTACAAGCCGGTGCTGGGGGTGTATAATTTATGGACGGGCAGTGGTACCAATGCAGCCCTTGGTTAAAAGCCAAGACACGTTGGCGTAGGGTGTGTGGATGGAACTAGCCCTACCACGTGAAGGGGTCACATTGACAGTAGTGAAGGAAAACGAGGCGAGTGTATGTGTTACGTCTCATTGTTAACAAGTATTGTGAGAAGTGCAGCTGACAAACATACTGTGGTTGGAAGTGTACAATGTTGTGCGAGGGTGATATTACATAAACCTTGATTGTTTACTTTTTAAAATGGTGTTCCATTGACTACTTACTCAATGCAGTCTGTATATGTCTGTGCCTAGCGAAGAACGAAAGCTGGGGTGGTGGGGGGGGGCGGGGGGGGGGGGGGGAACGCCACCAAGCACGGGCCCGACGAAGCAGTGACAGTCTTAACAACAAAGCAGCGCGAAGTACAAGGTTATACGATCACGGCGGACAAGTGTGTCGGGCCACTAGAAGATTCCTGCAGGAGTCAAGCCTAACGCTAACCGAAGTGTGTCAGTCCATGAAGGTGTCAAAAAACCAAAGGTGATACAGGGCAGTGCAGTACAAGTGCAGTGTCCAGGCAATCGAGCATCAAGATCTGTCACCGGCGATTCAGCAACACGGCGACAGATAAAAGGCGACACATAAAAGGCGACACATAAAAGAGCTGTTATACATAAGTTAGCACTGGTATCACATCCATATGTTAGCACTGGTATCACATCCATATGTTAGCACTGGTATCATATCCATATGTTAGCACTGGTATCACACCCATATGTTAGCACTAATACCATATCCATATGTTAGCACTGGTATCACATCCATATGTTAGCACTGGTATCACATCCATATGTTAGCACTGGTACCATACAGGAGTTCAACAGTTTACGTTTTCTTAGTTTACTGAACACTTTGGATCTCCAGATGCTCGTCCATTTGTTGAAAGACTTTGATGCTAGTGCGATGCTCATCATGATTTCTGAATGTATGTCCCCCATCTCTGGTCATTTTGTAATCAGAAATGGCAGGTAATTTCCTAGTTTAGGTACATAAAGCATTTCAGCAAAACGAGTTGACGTCCCCTTATTTGACATCCCCTTAGTTGATGTCGCAATAAAACTACTGTGGTTCTCAAATACTAACAATTATTTATATTTTCATCAAATTAACTCCATATTCATCAAATTACATCTACACTCATCAAATTACCTCTACACTCATCAAATTGCATCTACACTCATCAAATTATCTCTACACTCATCAAATTACCTCTACACTCATCAAATTATCTCTACACTCATCAAATTACCTCTACACTCATCAAATTACATCTACACTCATCAAATTATCTCTACACTCATCAAATTACCTCTACACTCATCAAATTATCTCTACACTCATCAAATTACATCTACACTCATCAAATTATCTCTACACTCATCAAATTACCTCTACACTCATCAAATTATTTCTACACTCATCAAATTACCTCTACACTCATCAAATTACCTCTACACTCATCAAATTAACTCCACATTCATCAAATTATCTCTACACTCATCAAATTACCTCTACACTCATCAAATTACCTCTACACTCATCAAATTAACTCCACATTCATCAAATTATCTCTACATTCATCAAATTACATCTACACTCATCAAATTAACTCCACATTCATCAAATTACACCTACACTCATCAAATTACCTCTACACTCATCAAATTACCTCTACACTCATCAAATTACATCTACACTCATCAAATTATCTCTACACTCATCAAATTACATCTACACTCATCAAATTACATCGACACTCATCAAATTATCTCTACACTCATCAAATTACCTCTACACTCATCAAATTAACTCCACATTCATCAAATTACATCTACACTCATCAAATTAACTCCACATTCATCAAATTACATCTACACTCATCAAATTACCTCTACACTCATCAAATTATATCTACACTCATCAAATTACATCTACACTCATCAAATTACCTCTACACTCTTCAAATTATCTCTACACGCATCAAATTACCTCTACAATCATCAAATTATCTCTACACTCATCAAATTACCTCTACACTCATCAAATTACCTCTACACTCATCAAATTACATCTACACTCATCAAATTACCTCTACACTCTTCAAATTACCTCTACACTCATCAAATTACATCTACACTCATCAAATTACATCGACACTCATCAAATTATCTCTACACTCATCAAATTACATCTACACTCATCAAATTACCTCTACACTCACCAAATTATCTCTACACTCATCAAATTACCTCTACACTCATCAAATTACCTCTACACTCATCAAATTAACTCCACATTCATCAAATTACATCTACACTCAACAAATTACCTCTACACTCATCAAATTACCTCTACACTCATCAAGTTACCTCTACACTCATCAAATTACCTCTACACTCATCAAATTACCTCTACACTCATCAAATTACCTCTACACTCATCAAATTAACTCCAGATTCATCAAATTACATCTACACTCAACAAATTACCTCTACACTCATCAAATTACCTCTACACTCATCAAATTACCTCTACACTCATCAAATTACCTCTACACTCATCAAATTACCTCTACACTCATCAAATTAACTCAATGTTTAAATGAAGAAAAAAAAAGTAGTGGAAGAAAAAGAAAAACATACGATGAGAAAACGATGAAGACAAAGAAGAGGAAGAGGCAACAGACACGGAAGAAGAAAAGAAAAAAGAAGATGTTGATGATGAAACATACGCGGAAGAAGAAGATGATGAAACATACGCGGAAGAAGAAGATGATGAAACATACGCGGAAGAAGGAGAAGAGGAAGAGGAGGAAGAAGAAGAGGTAGAAGAGGAAGAAGAAGAAAAAAAAATAATGGAGACCCGGGTCGTAAAAATGTTATAGAGGAAGAAGATGAAGATGTGTAAGAAGAAGATGTAGAGGAAGAAGAAGACGAGGTAAAAGAAAAAGTCACTAACCAATCTATCTATCTATTGACCTTTCGAGCCGTAACCGGCCCATAGGGCGTAGACCAAGATACACCTTCTCCTACATGAATTTTTTTTATTCTAGCAGTTTTCTTTTAAAGATATTTTATCAAATCTCGCCATCTGTCTCTGTTCTGTGCAAGCAGTTCTATCTCATTGAGGGAGCCGATTCCTGCTGCTCTTGCCTCTCGCATCAATGTTCTTCTCAGTGTCTCCCTGGGTCTTTCTCTTTTTCTTTTACCTGTTGTTTCCCACATGGGGGCTTGCTTTGCTATTCGATTATTATCTCTTCTCATCACATGTCCAACATATGACCATCGTCTTTTCTTTATTACTGAAGATATTAGTGGTTGATTGGCGATTTCTCTAATTTCCTCCTTTGTTTTGAATTCGTTCCATGCTATACCAAGTATTTTCCTTAGACATTTATTTTCGAATGCGTTCAACTTTGTTTCTATATATCTTGTTGTTTTCCAGCTTTCACACACTAACCAATCACGTTAATAATAATAAAATATTATTGAATACCTGTCATTATTCATGGAAATCAAATCGTTTCACTTCAACTCGTTCATGTCAATTAATTATATTGAGATAATACTTAGACAGGGTCTCGTTTGTGTTTATGTATGTGTAAACATTGAAACTATGGCAACAAAACAGAAAAGCATGACGTCATTCGCAGAGATCAAATTTATCATTCTGGTTTGATTATTTTTTACTAAACACGTTTCTATTACATCATCTATCTATCTATGTAGCATGACGATGGAGGTGATGGTAGTGACCAAGGCATTCATCTGGTTAGAGTCACAAGACTACACCAACGCCTGTATACTGAGTGATTCGATGAGCATGGTCAGAAACGTGGAGACGGGATCTGTACTTATGCAATGGGTAGAGTCATTGTAGATGTTAAAAATACGTAAGGTCACCTATGTCTACGTCCCTGGGCATGCGTGAGTACGGGGAAATGAAAGAGCGGACAGGTTGGCTAGCAGCGCTATTGTTGAGGACGGTCACACATGACTTCGACAAACATGGGTCCACGTCACTCCTTTGAACGCAAGAAATGATAAACTTAGTGGGCGTGTAAGAAGACTAATTAACCAACACAGAACTGGAGTCGTCAGTCGCTGGACACTGTGGGACTCTACAGCATAGTGACCAGTCGGCATCAGTTAATTTTTGTAAAATAATTTCTTGTTCACTTCCAACCTATAAACATGCTTAGAAACTTTAATCATTTGCATATCAGCTAAGAAAGATAATAATCCTTTGAAGAATTCTGCATTCAAATGCGGCATAATATTTACAGGCACGATTCGAACTGAAATATCAAATTTAAATGCAAGAAAATGCTCAACTGTTGATTTCTTGATTAAAATATTAATATATTCATTTTTCATTGTTTTTATAGCTTTTTCCACCTCACATTTTTAGATTTTATAGCCTGATGTACATTTTATAACTGGTTTCTTGTCCCTTTGATCATGAAATAGTTCTGTTATATATTCCTGCCATCTATTTATAATATCTTTATTGTCTGTTAGCATTTTTCCTTTTTTGTCTGCAATGCATCCACCTTCTGTGGCTTTTAAAATTTTTATTTGTTATTCTCTTAATTTCTGTGTGCATTCCTCTTAAGTCTTGTTTGCTTTCCATAGTTTCTATTTCTATACATTTTTGGCTCAGCCAGTCTTCTTTTGCCTTTTTGCACATTTTGCGTATTTCATTATCTATTTTATTGTATTGGGCAGTGTTCTTCGCTTGTCTCCTTTCTTCCATTTTTTCTAAGATTGTGTTAGTTATCCATTTTTGTTTTTTGTTCTTTTCTCTTTTGGGTAAGGTGTCGCAGGTTTCTTGTATGCTTTTCATTATGCATTGCCATTTGGTTGCTACTTTTTCATCAGGATTTTCTCTTCTGTATTGTTCAATTCCTTCTTCTAGCAGCTTCTGGTATGTGTTCTTTAGTTGTATTGTATAGGTATCTTTAATATCTTTTTTATCTAAAGCTGTTATATCTAGTGGATTTGTTGATGAATTAGACTTTTGCTTGTTTCTCTTTAGTTTGATTTTCATGTTAATCATTACAGGATTGTGCTGAATTAAGATCTGCTTCTGGGTAGGTTTTGGCTTTCTTTCCGCTGTTACGGAACCTTTCTTTTATCATTATGTAATCTATTTGATTCCTCTTCCTATCTCCAGGACTTTTCCATGTGTATTTTCCTTTTATCTTGATCAAAGTAGATGTTACATATTATCGTTGATAATGCAGCCATATATCTCCTACTTTTGCTGCAAAAGTGTTCATTTTATCGAAATTCTGTACTTGGTAGCTAGTAGTTAATTATCATCATCATGTGCCATACCGGTTGGCGTAGGTGATCATATCCTTACACAATCTTCTATCCATCATGCATCGTATCAATTCTGTTGTTGACTGATTTCCATGCCATGACACAAAGCTATTTAGTATTTCCTCTCTTTGTCGTCCGCGATCTCTCTTTCCCTGTATTTTGCCAGTTGTAACCAAGTATTCAAAGTTTTCTCTTCTAATGTGTCAGAAAAATGTTTATTGTTTCTTTCTATTTCTTAGGATCTCCCTTTTTGTGTTAGCCTGTTTGAGAACTTTCTCATTGGTCTTTTTAGCTGTCTAGGGAACTTTCAACATTCTTCTGAAAAATCCCATCTCTGTGGCGACTAATCGTCGTTTCATTTGTTTGTTTATTGCCTATGATTCGCTTCCATAGGTCATAATTGGTTTTATATATCACAGATGAACTCTCTTCCTCACATCTATTGACATAGATTTGTTGCATAAGACGTTTTTCATTTTCTGAAATGCTATTTTGGCCTGAGCTATTCTGCCTGTAGTACATCATATCAATTCTGTTGTTGACTGTTTTCCTTGCCATGACACCATGCTATCTAGTATCTTCTCTCTTTGTCGTCCGCAATCTCTCTTCCCCTGCAATTTTTCCAGTTGTAACCAAGTATTCCAACTTTCCCTAAAAACACACTAAAACAACACAAAAAACGCACTGAAACAGTAAACAACACAACAAAAACACTAAATAAAAACAAACATACTAAACACAGAAACACACTAAACACAAAAACACATTTAAAACAAAATACAGTATATCAACATAAAAAAGTATTAAAACAACGCACAAACACAATATATCAACACACACACACAAACTAAAACAACACAAAACAAAGGCAAGTCCAATGAACTGTAAATAATTCATTTACAGCTTATATTTCCCAAAACTTATTTAAAAAAAACACACCACCAAAAAATGCCTCAATGTATCTATCTATCTATTGACCTTTCGAGCCGTAACCGGCCCATAGGGCGTAGACCAAGATACACCTTCTCCTATATGGATTTTTTGTTCTTGCAGTTTTCTTTTAAAGATATTTTATCAAATCTCGCCATCTGTCTCTGTTCTGTGCAAGCAGTTCTATCTCATTGAGGGAGCCGACTCCTGCTGCTCTTGCCTCTCTCATCAATGTTCTTCTCAGTGTCTCCCTGGGTCTTCCTCTTTTTTACTTTTACTTGTTGTTTCCCATATGAGGGCTTGCTTTGCTATTCGGTTATTATCTCTTCTCATCACATGTCCAACGTATGACCATCGTCTTTTCTTTATTACTGAAGATATTAGTGGTTGATTGGCGATTTCTCTAATTTCCTCATTTGTTTTGAATTCGTTCCATGCTATACCAAGTATTTTCCTTAGACATTTATTTTCGAATGCGTTCAACTTTGTTTCTATATCTCTTGTTGTTTTCCAGCTTTCACACGCATACGTAAGGGTTGATAGTACATTTGATTTGAATAGCCTAAGTTTTGTGTTTGTGCTGATAAGTTTTGATTTCCACAACTTTTCAAGGCTTCTGAAAGACATTGCTGCTTTAGCTATTCTGATTTTAATTTCTTTGCTCGTATCCCCTTCTCGATCAATGTGACTTCCAAGATAGATAAAGTGATCGATCTCTTCTACTGGTTTGTTTTCCATGTATATTTTGTCACCTGTTGGAATTAAACTAGTCATGACTTTAGTCTTTTCATGATTGATCTCAAGCCCAATTTTGCTGGCTATTGATGATAGTTCATTTGTGTTTTCCTGCATCGTTTTTATCTGACTGCTGATGAGAACTATGTCATCAGCAAAGTCGAGGTCCTCCAAATGGTCTCCTTGTATCCATTCGATGCCTTTATTACCAGTGCAGCATTTCTTCATTATGAAGTCCATAACAATTCCAAATAACAAGGGCGATAAAATACATCCTTGTTTAACCCCAGTTTCTATTGGGAAACATTCGCTCAGTCCTTCCTCAATGTATATCAGCCCTTAAATCTCTCCTAAATTTGACTTACACATTAAAGAGTTATCAATAATGACTGATTGTACAAATATTAACTCCAGTAGATGAACAGCTTAAAGTAGAACACGCTGGCTTTAAACCACATCGGTGTCCTATCGACCAATCCTGCAGCCATCATGGAAGAATCTATCAAATTCTTCTTCCTCTTTTACCTTTTAGCTCCTGGTGGAGCATAGGTCTTCAACAAACACTTTCCAAGTCATTCTGTTTTTTGCCATTCTTTTAAGATCATTCCATGTCTTCCCCATCATCTTCATCTCTGCTTCTATCTGTCTTCTCCAAGAATTCCTTGGTCTTCCTCTTTGTCTTTTCCCCTGGGGATTCCAAAAAAGGGCCTGTTGTGTAATACTCTCAGTTGGCTTCCGTATTGTGTGTCCTATCCAGCGCCATCGTCTTCGCTGTATCTCTTTATCCACTGGTATTTGACCGGTACATTTCCATAATTCCACGTTAGTGACTTTGTCCTGCCATTTCCATCCCTTTATTCTGCGCAAGCATCCATTAATGAAAGTCTGTACTTTCGTGATTGTCAAGTTTGTTATTCTCCATGTTTCACAGCCATATAATAGGACCGACTTAACATTTGAGTTGAAAATTTTTATTTTTGTATTTAGCCTAATTTCTTTGGATTTCCATATGTTTCCCAGTGCAATGAAAGCTCCTCTTGCTTTTGATATCCTTATTTTGGTATCATTTTCTGTTCCTCCCTCTTTATCTATATTACTGCCCAGATATATATAAGATTGTACGTCTAGTAGAGGTATTTTTCATAGTTGTATTTGGCTATTGCCAACTGCATTAATTCCCATAATGTTGGTCTTATCTCTATTAATCTTTAGTCCTAGCTGTTGTGATCTCTCATCTAATATACTCATTTTATCCTGCATCTGTTGATGGCTGTGTGATAGGAGAGCTATGTCATCAGCAAAGTCTAAATCATCAAGTTGTTTGGTCAGTGACCACTGGATCCCATTTCTGTTGTTTTGAGTTATTTTCATAATCCAATCTATGGCCAGTAGAAAGAGAAATGGAGACAGAAGGCATCCTTGCCTTACTCCTGTTCTTATTTCAAATGCTTCTGTAAGCTGTCCTTCATGCACCACACTACATTTTGTTCCTTCATACATTGTTTTTATCAGGTTAATAAACTTTATGGGGATTCCGTAATGACTCAGCAACTTCCAAAGCATTCTTCTGTCTAAACTATAAAATGCCTTTTCGTAATCTATGAATCCAATATAAAGTGGGGATTTTAGTTCTAAACTTTGTTCAACTATTATACGTAGGGTAGTTATTTGATCAGCACATGATCTGTTCTTCCTAAAACCTGCTTGTTCATCTCTCAAGTGTTTCTCTATAGCCTCTTTTAGTCTCTCCAGAATGATTCTGCCTAATATTTTTCCTGGCACTGATAGTAGCATAATTCCCCTATAATTTGTGCACTCCTGTAAACTTCCTTTCTTTGGTAGTTTGATCATATAACCTTCTCTCCAGTCTTTAGGTATTTCTTCCCTCTCCCAAATTTTATCCAATAGATCCTGTAACATCTTGGTAGAGGTGTTAATATCTGCTTTGATGGCTTCCGAAGGAATTTCATCTGGTCCTGTGGCTTTACCATCTTTTAATAGTTTGATGGCTTTCATTATTTCTTCTTTGCTTGGTTTTCCACAGTTAACGTGTAACTCTTCTTCTGCTGGTAGTATATCTGGAGGATTATTTGAGCTGGGTCTGTTCAAAAGTTCTTCAAAGTGCTCTTTCCATCTCTCCATTTGTTCCCTTATATTACTAAGCAGATTTCCTTTCTTATCTTTGATAAAGGCATTGATCTGTTTGTATTTTCCACCTAATTTCTTTGTTCTGTTGTACAGTTCTTTCATATTCCCTTTATTTGCTGCTTCTTCTGCCTCTTTAGCTAGTTCATCTATTTATTTCCTCTTATCCCTTTTAATGCATCTTCTCACTTCTTTGTTCACCTCTGTGTAAGCTTCCTGTGTCTTGGCTTTATTACTTCTTGTTTTGCTTTTATTTATGTCTGCTTTCTTGTTCTTTCTTTCTTTAATTTTATCCAGGGTCTCTGCTGTCATCCATGCCTTATTCTGGCGTTCTCTTTTCCCTAGTGTTTCTTCGCATGTCTCTTTCCATATATTTTTTACCTGTTTCCAATGATCTTCTATATTTATTGTATTTTCTAGTTGTTGGAGGACTTGGTATTTGTTTGATATTGTGACTGCGAATTTATCTTTAATTCCTTGTTCTTTAAGAAACCCTACATTGAAATACTTTCTACCCTTATTCGTTGTATTATACCTTTTTAATTTAATTTTAAGTTTGGAAGAATCAATCAAATTCTAATCACCACTAAAGATCTACTTTGGTGATTTTGAAAGGGCAGTTGATAGTTGGGAGCCGCGATAGTTCAGAGATTAGTGAACTGGACTCCAAAGGAATTTCTTGTGTTCTGAAGAAGGCCAGATCTGGGCAGAAATGTCAGTATTTTTATTATGTTTCGTTAATGTAAAGGTGTCACCATACCTTGTAGGAGTGTAAGTTACACCCCACTTCTGGCTAAATACAAAGGACAAGAGGTCGAGTTCGATCCTGACCGACGGCTTCCAGGTTCACCCAGACTTAAATGGGTACCAGAATTTTTTTTCTGGGAAAAGTAAAGCGGTACTGGCGTAATACTGACCATATTACCTCAAGAATCCTGTGCCGAAGGTCTATAAAAAATTATGGTCACTAACACCGTATTCCCTATACGCCACTTGGCGTGAAGGTGTTCTTTACATTTTATTTTACTTTTAATTGATAGTTTCCACCAGCCTACACATTGGATAATTCTGAAATCTACGGGTTTCAGCCAAAATATTATAACAGTATAACCGCTTTATACTCAGACATGGTTGCAACAAAGCGGAGGCTGGAAACTTAATCTTGTTTCCTGCAGATATTGAACACAGCCGTTTCGTTATTGATACTTTAGCTCCTTTTCCAATTTGTGTCTTACAATAAAGATAAATACTGAGGTAAAAAAGCGAGGAATAGCCCTCGCCATAGAATATATAAAGAAACAACAAATAAAATGCTTTGGCCACGTGACAAGGCAGAGTCGTCAAAACCCAACACAGCGATCCTTCAATAAATGTTGCGAGAACACCAGGCACAAGGGTGGACCACGAAAAAGACAGAAAATTAAAAGTACTAGGAAACATAGCAGAAGAAGTGAACACAAGAGCATAAAAAACCACAAATTATATCTCCCCTCGACGTTGAAAGGTAAATAATGAAAGAAAGAAGAAAAAAGATAAAACAAACAAGCTTCTTCTATTACACAATCAATGTGATTAGAAAAAGCTTCTATTACACAATCAATGTGATTAGAAAAAGCTTCTATTACACAATCAATGTGATTAGAAAAAACTTCTATTACACAATCAATGTGATTAGAAAAAGCTTCTATTACACAATCAATGTGATTAGAAAAAGCTTCTATTACACAATCAATGTGATTAGAAAAAGCTTCTATTACACAATCAATGTGATTAAAAAAAGCTTCTATTACACAATCAATGTGATTAGAAAAAGCTTCTATTACACAATCAATGTGATTAGAAAAAACTTCTATTACACAATCAATGTGATTAGAAAAAGCTTCTATTACACAATCAATGTGATTAGAAAAAGCTTCTATTACACAATCAATGTGATTAGAAAAAGCTTCTATTACACAATCAATGTGATTAGAAAAAGCTTAATTTGAAAAAGTAATAACTTTTGTGGTTAAAAATGGAATATTGCATCTCCTGAAACTCTCACATTTGCCAATCTTTGACATTTTTATTACTTTATTACAAACATCTAATAAAGAGGATGAATGTGGCTGACCACCGTGAAAGAGATTGGAGCCCCTTCACGTACTATTTCAGAGAAAGCCGTGGAGAATAATTCTAAAATAACACTGGGCTAAAACTAAGAATAGCAAAATGTTATATATTCGCTACATTCCTGTATGGTACAGAAACATGGACATTAGATAAGAAAACACAAATGAAAATTGAAGCCTTTGAAATGTGAATATATTGAAGAATAGCTAGAATTGGATGGAAAGAACAGAAAACAAACGATGAAGTCTTTAAACAACTAAAAGTTAAAAGAGAACTGCTAAATACAATTCAAACAAGACAAATGAGATTTTTGGGGCATGTTAAAAGACACAGCAGCCTACTAAAAGTAATCTTGGAAGGAAAAATACAAGGTAAAAGAGGCAGAGGCAGACCAGGACTAACATGGACGAGTAACATAAAAAGATGGACAAACCAACCTGCGACAACCTGCACCATCAAAGAGACAGAGCGGAATGGCACTCCATAGTAGTCAACCTTCGACGCAGAGATGGCACTTTATGAGAGAGACAGCCTCTAAACTATCATTCATACAAAAATATGTGCTTTAACTAAACTATATGGTTTGTGTATGGTGTCACAAATTGGAACCACTTCTATGAAATACCAATTTTAAGAATAAGGGGAAAGTACTAGGCTTTGGGACATCTTTATCGATAAATGCTGGAGAACTTATGGTTATGGTTATGGAAGGCCCCGGTATCACTGCAAACGAATTAAAATCCATAATTGCTCAACCGTCCGTGCCAGTGGAATCATCCGAATTACTAACTCATCTCCAAAACAAAGAAAGGTAGCTGTAGTCCCCATCATAGCAGTCTCAGCACACGCCAAAAGACATAAGGCGAAACTGCACAGAAAGTGAACACAGCCAACTGTTCCCTGTCATACGATATCAGCATTCATCGTAGACCATTGGAATATCGAAACATGATCAACACGGATGATACACACAGCTCACGGTGTGCACAGAGCACTTAACTCAGTAGCTTCTGCAACAAGCCGGACTTGGAATATGCGGAAACTGCAACAAGGAACACTTTTCAGACACAGCAATTAAAAGTTCCTGCCGCCTAACCGCCATATTGACCGGTATTCCAACGATGACGTATATTGCAATCAACACAGAACACACTATCACGCACACTGTAGAGGATTTCAGATCACATGCATGAGGGGGGATAGTACTCACTCCTGTCTTTCACCTGATCTAACATCAAAGTGGTCTGTGTAGCCTGCTGCTGTTCTGACCCTACAGCTGCTGTTGATGTAGATACTTTTAATAAGGTTGGTTAGATTTGCAGTTGAATTTCATATTACAGTGTGGTCTACATTGGGACTTAATTGCTGGAGAACTTGCAAGGTTAGAACAAAAATATCAATTTGGGATGAAAACAGCCGTGGAGTAGAACAAGGTTGTGTGGTATCACTGTTTTATTTGAAATAGCAATCGATTGGGTCATGTGGAAAAGTAGAGGTGACAAGCAAGTAGTCATTAAATAAATAAAAAATAGTAAAGTACCCCCGTCACGCCAAGTGGCGTATAGGGAAATATGGTTAGTGACCCTATATTTTACAGACCTTCAGCACATAATTTTTGGGGTAATGTGGTCGGTATTACGCCCGTGCTGCTTTACTTTCCCAGAAAAAAATCCGGTACCCATTTAAGGCTGGGTGAACCCGGAGCCGTCGGTTGGGATCGAACCCAACCCTTTGTCCTTTGTAGTCCAGTTCACTAACCACTGAGCTTAGTCATTAAATGGGCATACAATAAAATCTTAGAAGACTTCGATGTTCTGTCCCTCTTGTGCTCAACACAGTCACATGTCCAACATAAAAAATATCAACTTGGTTACTTTGTCGAGGCGTTCCCAGCGACTTATAACTGGTGGCTTGCGCCAGGATCGGTGAACAAATACCATCCAGATCCTACTCCATCTCTTTGTGGTGCCTCTAGAAAAAAACTAACCAGTTTAGTCTGGTCAAGTGAGTAGGGATCGATAGGGAAGGCAACCCAGTAACTCAAAAACACCATGTCGAAGACGGATATGTTGGGCTAAAAGATGTAAATATCACGCCAGTTACAGCAAACAGCAACAGAACGCATTTACGTTTACTTAACGTTCATTTAAGGGTGGATGGCGAATGTGGGATAATTTGCACTGGAATCGGTGAACCAGAACTATCTAGGATGGGGATGGTCAATTAGGTGCCCGCGGGCCACAAGTGGCCCGCGACGTCCTTTTTTGTGGCCCGCCGACTCTCGGTTTGACGAGTACAAACAGTTTCCGCCACGAAATACTGTCAGTTACCCACCTCCTCCTCCCCAATACATTCACCTCACAATTATTTTACTTTCAATTTCTTTCTCTCCAATCCTCCTTTCATCAGTCAAAATTATATATCCGATTTGATCATTCTGATTTTGTCGAGTTACAGTGAACAGTTCCATTTTAACAGGAAACAGTGCTATTGTTGTAATCTGTGTTTTCATTATCTGTTGCTTCGGTCGTGGTATAGTATGAACAATAAACGTTAATTAAATGAAAAAAATCAGATTTTTTCATGAGAAATGGGAACATGATTTTTTATTTATTAACAATAAGGATAGCAAACCGCAGTGCCTTGTGTGTTTGCAAGTGTTGTTTGTAAATAAAGAGTATAATCTTAAACGGCATCACGCCGCTAAATATAAGGACTACAATGGTGCAATACGTTCTACATTTGTGTGTGATTTGAAGAAAAAGGTTAGTGCTCAGAAATCTGTTTTTGCTACATTAACAACAAAACAAACAAGTTCCTTAATGGCATCGTTTGTTGTAAGCGCAGAGATAGCGAAATAAAAAAAAATCATTATGTGACGATGACTTGACTCCATTGCCCAGCATTACACTGCTGCATTATACACCAGGAGGCGCTGTGTGGCAAGATTCTAGACGTGAAGGATGTTATGAAAACTGTAATAAAGTGTGTGAATTTAATCAAAGGCGGGAATCGGTCTTTGACACACTGACAGTTTATAAATTTTCTATCAGAAGTTGAGGCGGAATATGGCGATTTGGTGCTCTACACACAAGTACGCTGGCTAAGCAGAGGGAATTGTTTCAGGCGGTTTTTTGCTTTGAGAAACGACATAAAGCAGTTTTTAGAGAAACATGATACCAACAAAGAACTGATCAGAAAAATGTCTAATCCACATTTTCACAGCGTATTGTCCTTTTTAACTGATATCACCCAGCACATGAATGAACTCAACGTGAAGCTACAGGGACGTTCCCAAACAGTCTCAGATTTGGTAGGACACCTAGATGGATTTATAAGTCAACTAAAAGTCTTTAGATATACCCTGGCCAAAGAAAACTTCATTCATTTTCCTTCTTGTAAAGAATTGATTGAGGAGCGCAGTGACACTGATTTCAAATTTTCTGTATTAATGTTAGACAAACTATTGGAGCAATTCAATGAACGATTTTCTGACTTCAGTGGTATACGACCAGAACTGGCATTGTTTAACAACCCTATGAAGTGTGACATTTTCCAACAACATGACATTTTTCAGTTGGAGTTATGTAACCTCCAAAGTGACCCCTTTTTCCAATCAAGGATGGAGATAGGAGTTGACTTTTGGAAACTTGTGCCACAGGAAAAAATATCCCGCATTGAGTGATTTCAGTTTGAAAATTACTTCTATGTTCGGAAGCACATATATATGTGAATGCGCTTTTTCAACAATGAAGGAGATTAAATCGTCACAAAGAAACCGACTCACTGATGGCCTCCTTCAGGATTTATTACGAATATCATCATCATCTTTACACATTGACTTTGATGAATTCGTTGCTGCACATGAACGTCCACATTGTTCTCATTAAGGTTTGTCACATGTCAACTTCAGGATTTATTACTAATATCATCATCATCTTTACACATTGACTTTGATGAACTTGTTGCTGCACATGAACGTCCACATTGTACTCATTAAGGTTAGTTACATGTCAACTTTAAAATGACCTAACTAAAACATGTTTGTTAAACCATATAAATAGCAACTTTTATTCATTTTTATAAATCAACTAGGCATTTTTAACTCTGTTGCAATAAAATGATTTATGTAAGCAAATAATGCCAATAAATAACAAAAATATGACCTTAAAGCAAATGCCAAGTTTATTTGTATTGATGTTGTTATGTGAGTGGCCCGCCACAAAAAAAATAATAAAAATGTGGCCCACCATATGAAAGAAATTGGCCATCCCTGATCTAGGAGATCAACTATTCTTTAAGTTATTGGTGGAAGGCAAGCAAACAACAAGCGTTAATTTACAGAGAAATAATCCTCCAGATAAATACAGAAACAAGCAGAACGCAGGAATATTTTTGACACAACTGATGACATGATGTTGCGAGATCACAAGATCCAAGGGTCGACCACAAATATTAGAAGCACAATGAAACATAACAGTAGAAGAGGCCAGCAGAAGAGCAAAAGACCACAGATTATATCTTTCTCCGAAGTTAAAAAGCAAATCAGGAAGGAAAGTAGAAGAACCAATAACATAAAACTTTACAGAACGTTGCATTCACCACAGTCTGTCTGAAAGAATCTCTGTCTCTAGCCAGATCTCCCAAAGAACGTTGCATTCACCACAGTCTGTTTGAAAGAATCTCTGTCTCTAGCCAGATCTCCCAAAGAACGTTGCATTCACCACAGTCTGTTTGAAAGAATCTCTGTCTAGCCAGATCTCCCACAGAACGTTGCATTCACCACAGTCTGTCTGAAAGAATCTCTGTCTCTAGCCAGATCTCCCAAAGAACGTTGCATTCACCACAGTCTGTTTGAAAGAATCTCTGTCTAGCCAGATCTCCCACAGAACGTTGCATTCACCACAGTCTGTCTGAAAGAATCTCTGTCTCTAGCCAGATCTCCCACAGAACGTTGCATTCACCACAGTCTGTCTGAAAGAATCTCTGTCTCTAGCCAGATCTCACAAAGAACGTTGCATTCACCACAGTCTGTCTGAAAGAATCTCTGTCTCTAGCCAGATCTCACAAAGAACGTTGCATTCACCACAGTCTGTCTGAAAGAATCTCTGCCTAGCCAGATCTCCCACAGAACGTTGCATTCACCACAGTCTGTCTGAAAGAATCTCTGTCTCTAGCCAGGTCTCCCACAGAATGTTGCTTTCTCCACAGTCTGTCTGAAAGAATCTCTGTCTCTAGCCAGATCTCTCACAGAATGTTGCATTCACCACAGTCTGTCTGAAAGAATCCCTGTCTAACCAGATCTCTCACAAAATGTTGCATACACCACAGTCTGTCTGAAAGAATCTCTGTCTCTAACCAGATCTCCCACAGAATGTTGCATCCACCAAAGACCGTCTGAAAGAATCCCTGTCTAGCCAGATCTCTCACAGAATGTTGCACTCACCACAGTCTGTCTGAAAGAATCTCTGTCTCTAGCCAGATCTCTCACAGAATGTTGCATTCTCAACAGTCTGTCTGAAAGAATCTCTGTCTCTAACCAGATCTCCCACAGAATGTTGCATCCACCAAAGACGGTCTGAAAGAATCCCTGTCTAGCCAGATCTTTCACAGAATGTTGCATTCACCACAGTCTATCTGAAAGAATCTCTTGTCTCTAGCCAGATCTCCCACAGAACGTTGCATTCACCACAGTCTGTCTGAAAGAATCTCTGTCTAGCCAGATCTCCCACAGAATGTTGCATTCACCACAGTCTGTCTGAAAGAATCTTTGTCTAGCCAGATCTCCCACAGAATTTTGCATTCACCACAGACCATCTGAAAGAATCTCTGTCTAGCCAGATCGTCCACATAATGTTGCCTTCACCACAGTCTGTCTGAAAGAATCTCTGTCTAGCCAGATCTCCCACAGAATGTTGCATTCACCACAGTCTGTCTGAAAGAATCTCTGTCTAGCCAGATCTTCCACAGAATGTTGCATTCACCACAGTCTGTCTGGAAGAATCTTTGTCTAGCCAGATCTCCCACATATTGTTGCATTCACCACAATCTGTCTGAAAGAATCTCTGTCTAGCCAGATCTCCTACAGAATGTTGCATTTACCACAAAACATTTTTGAAAGAATCTCTGTCTCTAGCCAGATCTCCCACATAATGTTGCATTCACCACAAACCATTTTTGAAAGAATCTGTCTTGCCAGATCTCCCACATAATGTTGCATTCACCACCACTGTCTGAAAGAATCTCTGTCTAGCCAGATCTCCCACAGAATGTTGCCTTCACTACAAAACATTTTTTAAAGAATCTCTGTCTCTAGCCAGATCTCCCACATAATGTTGCATTCACCACAAACCATTTTTGAAAGAATCTCTGTCTAGCCAGATCTCCCACATAATGTTGCATTCACCACAGTCAGTCTGAGAGAATCTCTGTCTAGCCAGATCTCCCACAGAACGTTGCATTCATCACAGTCTGTCTGAAAGAATCTCAGTTTAGTCAGATCTCCAACAGAATGTTGCATTCACCCCAGACCATCAGAAAGAATCTCTGTCTCTAGCCAGATCTTCCACAGAATTTTGCATTCACCACAGACCGTCATAAAGAATCTCTGTCTCTAGCCAGATCTCCCATAGTACGTTGCATTCATCCCAGACCATCAGAAAGAATCTCTGTCTAGTCAGATCTCCCACAGAATGTTGCATTCACCCCAGACCATCAGAAAGAATCTCTGTCTAGTCAGTTCTCCCACATAAAGTTTCATTCACCACAGACCATCAGAAAGAACCTCTGTCTCTAGCCAGATCTCCCACATAAAGTTGCATTCACCACAGACCATCAGAATGAATCTCTGTCTCTAGCCAGATCTCCCACATAAAGTTTCATTCACCACAGACCATCTGAAAGAATCTCTGTCTCTAGCCAGATCTCCCACAGAATGTTTCATTCACCACAGACCATCAGAAAGAATCTCTGTCACTAGTCAGATCTCCCATAGAACGTTGCATTCACCACAGACCGTTAGAAAGAATCTCTGTCTAGCCAGATCTCCCACAGAATGTTTCATTCACCACAGACCGTTAGAAAGAATCTCTGTCTCTAGTCAGATCTCCCAAAGAACTTTGCATTCACCACAAATCATCAGAAAGAATCTCTGTCTAGCCAGATCTCCCACAGAATGTTTCATTCACCACAGACCGTCAGAAAATATCTCTGTCTCTATCCAGAACTCTCTTTTATTCCTTTATCATGTTCAAGGTCTTCTTGATGTCTTGAAACCAACCTACTTCTTGATCTGTCCCTGATGCGTCACCCCGGAACCATACCTTCCATTATTATTCTTTCCAGCCAGTTGTGTCTTTTGATGTGGCCATATTATTTTAATTCCCTCTGTAGAATTGTGTTGATAAGCCAGTTCTGTTTGTTTAAATATTCTAATATGTCTTCATTTAAAATGCTGGATAGCTTGGTAGCATGGCATAGAAACACAGTCAACAACAGAACTGATACGATGCATGGTAGAAAGAAGGTTGTGGAAGGACATGATAACCTACGCCAACGGTATGGCACATGATGATGACATTATGATGTCTTCGTTGTTCTTTTTTCATTATCTAAGCTAATTTAAGAATTTCTTTGTAGCTTTTTGTTTTGAATTAACTGATTTTCTTCTTTGTTGTTTGCAAGATTTTACAAAAAAAACATACACAGGGAGAAAACATCATGGAAGGGAAACAAAAACTGAAATTATGATCCGTATGTTTGGGGCATCGAGTTCCTTTAACACACTTCAGTATTTCGAGATTTAAAAACAAAATGGTTATAAAGCACATGAAATCCAGACTGTTCAACTTGTCACCATATACGTGAGAAGTATGAGAAAAGTGCTTGGTGTGACCAGAAAAGACAGTATCGGAAATGATATTATAAGAGAAAGAGTAGGCGTTGTACTAAACTACATACAGAAACAATAAATATACTAATTTGGGGGCCTCGGTAGCCGAGTTGGGAAAACCCCCCGACTAGACTACCGGCGTTCGGACAACCCGTGTTCGATTCCCGCTGGGAGCAGTGTAAATTGTACTCGTGGTTGGAAAAAAAAATACCCCCACGGTCAACCCAGCCATTGACAGAGATGGGTACCAGGGTATTACTCTGGGAAGGTGAGGAATGTTGCCTCGCATCTGAGTTTCGATGCTTGAGGCGACACTATCCAGAAATTTCCGAACATTTCTGGATAGGCAGCCGAGCACATATGTGTGTAAACTCGCGTGCTAAGACGCCGGTTCAAGTCTCGTACTTTACCTTACCTTTATACTAGTTTGTTCATCTGGAAAGAATGCCGTGTGATTCCTTGCCATACAAAGCATATATTAAAAGAGGAGAAGGGAGAAGAGCAAGAGGCAGACCCAGAGCAGAGTAAGATGGACAGACAACATCAACTGCTAATGATTGAAACTGCCAAAAGAGTGAGAACCAGAACGTTTTTTCTCCCTCGACACTTCAGCGGGTACAAGAAACTAGAAAGAAAGAAAGAAAGAAAGAAAGAAAGAAAGAAAGAAAGAAAGAAAGAAAGAAAGAAAGAAAGAAAGAAAGAAAGAAAGAAAAGAAAGAAAGAAGTGCTCAGAGAAGATTCCAGCATGACATCTTAATGTGGACACCAAGTGGCAAATAAAAACAAGGGAGGCCAAAAAAAACTCAAATAAAACCAATTAACAGAGAGGGCTCTACTATAAAATTATGAACAAACCAAGCCCTACAAGACCTATCAACGAATCATCAAACATGCCCTACGTGATATCTTCGATCTGTGTGGAATTACCCTAATATTACTTATTGATTTATCACATTACTTAAATAAAAGTAACAACTAAAATATCGCGTGAAACAGCTGCAATAACTTTTATCGACCAGGAATATCAGACAGTAGTGTGGCACTTCCATCCTAATAAAAGGGAGTCTCTGGTAGGCTAGGTCTGTGGAAGTTCCTTTAATAACCAAGTCGGTCTGGTTGTTGTAGACTGTCCTCATTGATAGCCTTAGTCTCCTGGTGAATCTGAACTTCTTTCTCCTAGAATAAAGGTGAATGAAACAATTATTGCATGGTGCATGATGGTGGTGGCTGCAGTAATAGTTGTTGGTTAGCTAAGTGGATAGATTTATCAGATAATTGGATAGTTTTTTTTTGCTAACTGGATAGTTATGATTGCTAAATGTATAGTTCTGATAGCTAACTGGATAGTTCTGTTATTTAACTGGATAGTTCTGTTAGCTAAGTGGATAGATTTCTCAGATAACTGGATAGTTTTGTTTGCTAAATGGATAGTTATGATTGCTAAATGTATAGTTCTGATAGCTAACTGGATAGTTCTGTTAGCTAAGTGGATAGTTCTGTTAGCTAACTGGATAGTTCTGTTAGCTAACTAGATAGTTCTGTTAGCTAACTGGATAGTTCTGTTAGCTAACTGGATAGTTCTGTTTGCTAACTGGATAGTTCTGTTAGCTAACTGGATAGTTCTGTTAGCTAACTGGATAGTTCTGTTAGCTAACTGGATAGTTCTGTTTGCTAACTGGATAGTTCTGTTTGCTAACTGGATAGTTCTGTTAGCTAACTGGATAGTTATATTAGCTAAGTGGATAGTTCTGTTAGCTAACTGGATAGTTCTGTTAGCTAACTGGATAGTTCTGTTAGCTAACTGGATAGTTCTGTTAGCTAACTGGATAGTTCTGATAGCTAACTGGATAGTTCTGTTAGCTTACTGGATAGTTCTGATCGCTAACTGGATAGTTATGTTAGACTGTTAGCTAGCTGGATAGTTCTGATAGCTAACTGGATAGTTATGTTAGACTGTTTGCTAGCTGGATAGTTCTGATAGCTAACTGGATAGTTATGTTAGACTTTTAGCTAGCTGGATAGTTCTGTTAGCTAAATGGATAGTTCTGTTAGCTAGCTGTATAGGGTTGTTAGTCTGTTAGCTAGCTGGATAGTTCTGTTAGCTAAATGGATAGTTATGTTAGCTAGCTGCTGTATAGGGCTGTTAGGCTGTTAGCCAGCTGGATAGTTCTGCTAGTCTGTTAGCTAGCTGGATAGTTCTGTTAGACTGTTAGCCAGCTGAATAGTTCTGTTAGTCTGTTAGCGAGCTGGATAGTTCTGTTAGTTAGCTGGATAGTTCTGTTAGTTAGCTGGATAGTTCTGTGAGCTAACTGGATAGATATGTTAGTCTGATAGCTAGCTGGATAGTTCTGTTAGTAGCTGAATTGTTCTGTCAGCTAAATGGATAGATCTGTTAGCTAGCTGGATAGTTCTGTCAACTAACTGGATAGTTCTGTTAGCTAGCTGGATAGTTCTGTCAGTTAACAGGATAGTTCTATTAATCTGTTAGCTAACTGGATAGTTCTGTTTGTTAGCTAGCCGGATAGATCTGTTAGTTCTTTTAGCTACCTAGATAGTTCTGATAGTTAGCTGGATAATTCTGTTAGCTAGCTGGATAGTTCTGATAGTTCTGTTAGCTAGCTGGATAGTTCTGTTAGGTCTGTTAGCTAACTGCATAGTTCTGTTAGTCTGTTAGCTAACTGAATAGTTCTGTTAGTCTGTTAGCCAGCTGGATAGTTCTGTTAGCTAACTGGATAGTTCTGTTAGTCTGTTAGCCAGCTGGATAGTTCTGTTAGCTAACTGTATAGTTCTGTTAGTCTGTTAGCCAGCTGGATAGTTCTGTTAGCTAACTGGATAGTTCTGTTATCTAGCTGGATAGTTCTGTTAGCTAGCTGGATAGTTTTGTTAGCTAGCTGGATAATTCTGTTAGCTAGCTGGATCTAACTATATTTTTAGGATATTGCATACACCACAGACCGTTTGAAAGAATCTTTGTCTCTAACCAGATCTCCTAAAGCACGTTGCATTCACCACAACCCGTCTGAAACAATCTTTATCTCTAGCCAGATCTTCTACAGAACATTGCATTTACCACAACCCGTCTGAAACAATCTTTATCTCTAGCCAGATATTCTACAGAATGTTGCATTTACCACAGCCCATCTGAAACAATCTTTATCTCTAGCTAGATCTTCTACAGAACATTGCATTTACCACAACCCGTCTGAAACAATCTTTATCTCTAGCCAGATATTCTACAGAATGTTGCATTTACCACAGCCCGTCTGAAACAATCTTTATCTCTAGCTAGATCTTCTACAGAACATTGCATTTACCACAGCCTGTCTGAAACAATCTTTATCTCTAGCTAGATCTTCTACAGAACATTGCATTTACCACAGCCCGTCTGAAACAATCTTTATCTCTAGCTAGATCTTCTACAGAACGTTGCATTTACCACAGCCCGTCTGAAATAATCTTTATCTCTAGCTAGATCTTCTACAGAACGTTGCATTTACCACAGCCCGTCTGAAACAATCTTTATCTCTAGCTAGATCTTCTACAGAACATTGCATTTACCACAGCCCGTCTGAAACAATCTTTATCTCTAGCCAGATCTACATCAATTCTATATTTAAGAGACAAGGTAGTGTATTGTTACTGCTAATGTGTAGGAGACTGGGTGGTCTGGAGGTAAGATATCAGTGTCTGGACAAGAAGGTACCAGGTCCATACCCCGCCACGGGCGGTGTGAGTTTTTCCACTTGAATCTGTGGTTTCTTTGTGGCGATATCCTCCCCTGGTCTCTAGGTAGTGAGGTCCGATGTCTAGCCCTCTCTGGGTAGTGAGGTCCAATGTCTAGCCCTCTCTGGGTAGTGAGGTCCAATGTCTAGCCCTCTCTGGGTAGTGAGGTCCGATGTCTAGCCCTCTCTGGGTAGTGAGGTCCAATGTCTAGCCCTCTCTGGGTAGTGAGGTCCAATGTCTAGCCCTCTCTCTGTAGTGAGGTCCTATGTCTAGCTCTCTCTGGGTAGTGAGATACGATGTCTAGCCCTCTCTGGGTAGTAAGGTCCGATGTCTAGCCCTCTCTGGGTAATAAGGTCCGATGTCTAGCCCTCTCTGGGTAGTGAGATACAATGTCTAGCCCTCTCTGGGTAGTAAGGTCCGATGTCTAGCCCTCTCTGGGTAGTGAGGTCCGATGTCTAGCCCTCTCTGGGTAGTGAGGTCCGATGTCTAGCCCTCTCTGGGTAGTGAGGTCTGATGTCTAGCTCTCTCTGCATAGTGAGGTCTGATGTCTAGCCCTCTCTGGGTAGTGGGATCCAATGTCTAGCCCTCTCTGGGTAGTGAGGTCCGATGTCTAGTTCTCAGAGAATGGAACAAAACATTTAAAAAAACAAAACAAAAAACATTTGCATTTAAAGCCGAAAAGAGAAGGTCAAATAATATGGCCCACACGTTGTGTCCTTTTGAGCCAATAGCAGTGCATAGATAGGACTCTATCTCACATAGATAGTACTCTATCTCATATCCGACGATCTTTGTGTCAGACCTTGCATAGAACCTGCATTATATCTTACCACACGTTTCTGTTCTGGGCAAGTTATCCAATTTCAGTGAGGGAGCTGTTGCCTGTTATTATTGCACCTCATTTTAGTGTTCTTTTTAGTGTTTCTCTAGGTCGACCTTTTCTTTCTTTGACCCTCTGGTCCCCACTTGAGGGCTTACATTGAGATTATCTTGTCTCTTCTTATCATATGACCAACATACAACCACCACTTTGAGATTATCTTGTCTCTTCTTATCACATGACTAACATACAACCACCACTTTGAGATTATCTTGTCTCTTCTTATCACATGACTAACATACAACCACCTTCTTCTCTTGATTATAGTTGATATTTTTGGATGCGTTGTCATTTCTCTTATTTATACACTGGTTTTCAATTAATATTATGATATACGAAGAATTTCCTTCGAGCATTTGTTTTCCACTGCCTCTAATTTATTTTGTCTTTCTTTAGTTGTTTTCCAAATAATGTCTGCTGCAAAAATAATTCAGGAAATATATCCATGCAGAACATGAATGTGTTGGACCTAAGGACGCAGAAACTAGCGATACGACGTATCTACGCTCACTCAATAGTATCTGTTAAGTTACGACATCTATCTCTTTAGGGTTCAGCTTTTGTAGATTTCCTAACAATTTTTTTTCAGGCAGTGACCATTTTGTGAACTGGTTCTTTTGACTTTCCGAACTGCTAAGGGTTCTTTAGCATGTGCAGAGTGCACACGGAACATCCTGGTTCTTTAGCATTCATTAGGTTCGGACATCGGATCTCGCTACCCAGAGACCAGGGGAGGGCAAGGTCTCGATAAGACCACAAATTTGACATGTAGAAAACACTGATATAGAGGAGATCAAATAATGGCTACTTACCCACATAGCGAGATATGTATTCCCGTCGACGGCGTGGGCGTTGAATCAAAAACAAAATAAGAATACCAATTGGTATTATCAGCAGAAGATACAAATACTTTAGATTTGACGATGCCTCTTTGACACCTGTCAGAAAGTAGATTTTGTTTGATCATAGTCGATGGTTTCAAAGAAACACAAGTCAGAAAATAGACTTTGATCTTTGTTAATGATTGTTAATAAACAAAAGTCAGAAAATAGACTTTGATGTTTGTCAATGATATTTAATAAACAAATATCAGAAAATAGACTTTGTTTGAAGTTTGTCAATGATTTCTAATAAACAAAAGTCAGAAAATAGACTTTGATGTTTGTCAATTATTTTTAACAAACAAAAGTCAGAAAATAGACTGATGTTTGTCAATGATATTTAATAAACAAAGGTCAGAAAATAGACTTTGATGTTTGTTAATGATTGTTAATAAACAAAAGTCAGAAAATAGATTTTCATGTTTGTCAATGATTTATAACTTTGTCTTCCCAGTAACGCTCTCACCGGATCATTTCTTTTGCCTTTCGCTTCCCAATAACGCTCTCTCCGGCTCTTGCGTAATCGGGCTTTTACAAATCCAAGCCCGATAATTCAGTTCAAACCAGCAAAATAATTAGGGAGGTGAAGAGTTAATATACAAGAGTCAGAAAATAGATTTTATTTGATCTTTGTCTGTGGGTCTTTATACGTAGCTTCAGCCAGTAGTTACTTTGTGTGTGGTATTTTCAAATATGATAGTTAATATAGAAGAGACAAGAGATAGATTCTGTCTGATCTTTATCACTGATTGTTAATAAGCTAGAGTCAGGAAATAAATTATTTATGATCAATGTCATTGATTGGTTTTATGCAAGAGTCAGGAAATAGACTCTTTGTGATCTTTGTCATTGATTGTTTATATACAAGAGTCAGAAAATATATTCTGTATGATCTTTGTCATTGATTGTTAATATACAAGAGTCAGGAAATATATTCTGTATGATCTTTGTCATTGATTTTTAATATACACCATCATCATCATCATGTGCCTTCTCCGCAACGAAGGTTGGCTACCATGGATCACCATTCTACTCTGTTTCTTGCTTTGATGGTGCAGGCTGACATAGATTGACTTGTCCATCTTTTGATGTTACTCGTCAATGTTAGTCTTGGTCTGCCTCTGCCTCTTTTACCTTGTATTTTTCCTTCCAATATTACTTTTAGTGGGCTGTTGTGTCTTTTAACATGCCCCAAAAATTTCATTTGTCTTGGCTTTTTTTGGAGTGTTACGTGATGAGGCTCCAATCTCTTTCACGGTGGTCTGCTATATTCGTCTTTGGTGTCCTGAATATGCCTCATGTGTACCACACACTTTGCTATTTTCGTCTTCTGGGCCATTGATCATTTTCGATTCATCCGCCCCATCCACCGACACAGACTTTTTATTTTCGGGTTGAACATACCCGCGGCGGCGCCATTTTTTGTCGAACCATGTGCTTGACTATTGAACTGCGAACACACGACACAAAGAAGAATAAATCATTTTCCACTTAAATATCGGAAATCACAGTTTATCCACACGTCCATAATAAAACACTCCAAATGGGGAATAGCAACACATAATTTCATAACTCGACTGTCACGCAAATCATTTAAATAAATATATCGGCAAGAACCGAAATATAAAAACGACTGCACGTAGCCGCCATGACACCAGAAAATATAATAATATACAAGGGACAGAAAATATATTCTGTATGATCTTTGTCATTGATTGTTAATATACAAGAGTCATGTAATAGATTCTGTATGATCCCTATCATTGATTGGTAATATACAAGAGTCATGTTATAGATTCTGTATGATCCCTATCATTGATTGGTAATATACAAGAGTCATGTAATAGATTCTGTATGATCCCTATCATTGATTGGTAATATACAAGAGTCATGTTATAGATTCTGTATGATCCCTATCATTGATTGGTAATATACATGAGCCAGAAAATAGATTCTGTATGATCCCTATCATTGATTGGTAATATACAAGAGTCATGTAATAGATTCTGTATGATCCCTATCATTGATTGGTAATATACAAGAGCCAGAAAATAGATTCTGTATGATCCCTATCATTGATTGGTAATATACAAGAGTCATGTAATAGATTCTGTATGATCCCCATCATTGATTGGTAATATACAAGAGTCATGTTATAGATTCTGTATGATCCCTATCATTGATTGGTAATATACAAGAGCCAGAAAATAGATTCTGTATGATCCCTATCATTGATTGGTAATATACAAGAGCAAAGAAAATATTATGTATGATCTTTATCAATGATTTTTAATATATACGAAGAGGGAAATATATTCTGTTTGATTTTTCTTGGTGGTTTTTTATTATGCAGCTTGTTGTTTTTGTCTAAAATTGACAATTCCAATCATGGAAACTGTGCAGCATTTATTGATGACTTCAGCATAGTACATACCTCAGGGACTTCCATTTCCAAGATGGTGGTTCGAAGTTCATGTTCTCTCGATCGCTGCAGAAAATGCATTTGGGGACAAATTAATTTCAGCTCTCCAATGCAATTTTCTGCGTTGAAGTCAAAATGATGTTCTATTTAACAAATCTGCACTGATGAAGCGGAGTCGTACACACGGCATTATTCCTTTTTGACAAGTCATGTGTTGTGAATGCGACCTTCCACCGTCTAGAGTTGAACTGTGGTTAATGTCAACACATTGAGTGCTGTTCAATGGCCGAATTATTTGACGCAAGTTATTTACATGTTACAACACATTAACGTGAACTGCTCCGTCAAATCAAACTAAATGTTTGACTGGTCTGTGGTCACTGTCGCCAAGTTGGTTCAGTACTATTCTGGTTATTTTGTTGGATATGTCTCCTGTTGTGAATGTTAGGTCGGGAGTTGATGTTGTTTTCCATCTTCTTGAGTAGAAGGCTGGGGGGTCCTCTCTAGAGTTTATGAGGAATAGGTTGTCTATTTACCATTTTTCCACTTCTTCACCTCTAGCGTAGGTTTCCTTATACCCCCTTTCTTTCAGAGTACCTGTTAAAGTCTCCTACTACCAGACACTGTGATGGTGTTATTTCCATTGACTCCAGCTTGAACAATTTGTCATTAGAACAGTATATGTTATAAATATCCTTGTGCTAGTGGAGTTGATGTATAGGCCTGTGTCAATGATCTCTGCCTCTCCGTTTGTGACTACTATCTGTTTTGCTAGGATGATATTTTTAATGTATAAGGATTCCACCCTTGTGGCCTTCCCTGACCTGTCTAAAAATTTGGTAGCCCGTAATCATAAATCTATGCTGAGGATTAAGGTGATTTTCTTGGATACAGGCAACATCTATCTTCTCCTCTGTTAGTCTGTAAAAAAGTAAAGTACCCCGGTCACGCCAAGTGGCGTATAGGGAAATATAGTGTTAGTGACCCTATATTTTACAGACCGTCAGCACATGATTTTTGGGGTAATGTGGTCGGTATTACACCCGTGCTGCTTTACTTTCCCTAAAAAATCCGGTACCCATTTAAGGCTGGGTGAACCCGGAAGCTGTCGGTTGGGATCGAACCCTACACCTTGTCCTTTGTAGTCCAGTTCACTAACCACTGAGATATCGCGGCTCTCTGTTAGTCTGACTGCATCAAAACAGGCTGGCTAACAGAAACTGGGATCACTGTGTGTCCCTTTAGTGGTCCCTCTAACAGATATCAAAGACCTAGTATTGAGACTGTATCAAAACAGGCTGTCTAACAGAAGCTAGGATCGTTGGGCCTGGGATAGATGAACTCCAACTTCTCCAGTAAGAGCTGGGAATGTCAAGAAATCCTTAACGACCCGTGACATCAATAAGTAAAAGGGCACCCTGCTATCAGCTCATGGCATTACATAAACAACAACAACAATCCTCATTCTATCTCTCATTATTGATGTTTACCTTCTGAGCACATAGAGCCACTAAGTCCATCAATACACTTGAAGCATTCTCCACTATCAAATTCACATTCATGATCCTCACAGTACAAAGAACATTTCAAGCTGCAGTTTACTCCATAGGTGTACTGAGGGCATTCTGTAGTTATAAAATTACATACATATATATAAAACCATGCCCTGAAATTTAGAAATTAGCTAGAGCTGCACTGTCCAACCTGACGCCCGTGTATGCCATGGTGTTATCAACATACTACCCTATCGCCGGTGACATATTTTCCTGCCACCAAAATTTGACTTCTCCAAATTGATCGTTAATTTGAATTTCAAAATCTAGTCATATGTAAAGACACTTTTTATTTCTGGGTTAATTTATTTCTCTTTATTTTAGTTATCATATTAATACTAATGTTTATTATTACTATTATTATTATTATTATTATTATGACAATATTGACTCAGTGCCCGTGTCTCCATGGCCATTAGTCAGATGTGCCCTAATATATAAATACGTTGGACAGCGCTGGACTGGAGCATTAGCAAATATTACTATAACAAATTGAAGTCACATAGAAAAAGTGGCTAGAATGCTGCATACATGAAATTATCCATGGCAAGAGGCTAGAATGACAATTGGCTAGAGACAGAGATTCTTTCAGATGGGCTGTGGTGAATGCAACGCTGTGTGAGAGATTTGGCTAGAGACAGAGATTCTTTCAGATGGGCTGTGGTGAATGTAACGTTCTGTGAGAGATCTGGCTAGAGACAGAGATTCTTTCAGATGGGCTGTGGTGAATGTAACGTTCTGTGAGAGATCTGGCTAGAGACAGAGATTCTTTCAGATGGGCTGTGGTGAATGCAACGTTCTGTGTGAGATCTGGCTAGAGACAGAGATTCTTTCAGATGGGCTGTGGTGAATGTAACGTTCTGTGAGAGATCTGGCTAGAGTAAGAGATTCTTTCAGATGGGCTGTGGTGAATGTAACGTTCTGTGGGAGATCTGGCTAGAGACAGAGATTCTTTCAGATGGGCTGTGGTAACTGCAACGTTCTGTGAGAGATCTGGCTAGAGACAGAGATTCTTTCAGATGGGCTGTGGTGAATGGAACACTCTGTGAGAGATCTGGCTAGAGACAGAGATTCTTTCAGACGGTCTGTGGTGACTGCAACGTTCTGCGAGAGATCTGACTAGAGACAGAGATTCTTTCAGACGGTCTGTGGTGACTGCAACGTTCTGTGAGAGATCTGGCTAGAGTCAGAGATTCTTTCAGATGGTCTGTGGTGACTGCAACGTTCTGTGGGAGATCTGGCTAGAGACAGAGATTCTTTCAGACGGTCTGTGGTGACTGCAACATTCTGTGGGAGATCTGGCTAGAGTCAGAGATTCTTTCAGATGGGCTGTGGTGACTGCAACGTTCTGTGAGAGATCTGGCTAGAGTCAGAGATTCTTTCAGATGGTCTGTGGTGAATGCAACGTTCTGTGGGAGATCTGGCTAGAGACTGAGATTCTTTCAGACGGGCTGTGGTGAATGCAACGTTCTGTGAGAGATCTGGCTAGAGACTGAGATTCTTTCAGACGGGCTGTGGTGAATGCAACGTTCTGTGGGAGATCTGGCTAGAGTCAGAGATTCTTTCAGATGGGCTGTGGTGACTGCAACGTTCTGTGGGAGATCTGGCTAGAGTCAGAGATTCTTTCAGACGGTCTGTGGTGACTGCAACATTCTATGGGAGATCTGGCTAGAGTCAGAGATTCTTTCAGACGGTCTGTGGTGACTGCAACATTCTATGGGAGATCTGGCTAGAGTCAGAGATTCTTTCAGACGGTCTGTGGTGACTGCAACATTCTATGGGAGATCTGGCTAGAGTCAGAGATTCTTTCAGACGGGCTGTGGTGAAAGAAAACCAAAGCACGGAGAGAATGAAGATTAAGATGAGGAGCTAGAAGTAAAATACTGGGATAAAGATTAAGAAAATCTGAAGAAAAACAAAGAAACATGATAAAGTTGGAATAAAAGAAGAACAATGAAGAGGGATCAAAGAGGAGCATGAGAATAGAAAAGAAGAGTAAGAGGGGTAAAAATAAAATGAGGAGGAGAAAGATGAGAAATAAGAGAGAGAGGAACGGATGAGAGAAACAAGTGGATTGGAGGAGAAAAAAAAGCGAATGAAGAAGAGGGTAAACATAACGAGGAAGAGAAGTAGGAGGATGGAAAAGAGGAAAATCATAGAGTAGGAGAAAGAGGAACAAGATAGGTAAGATGGAAAATATACAATAGTAGAAGAAGATGTTGATGAAATCTAAAGGACAAGGACGATATGGAAAAGAAAGAAAATAGGACGCAAAAGCAAAAAAAAAAAAAAAAAAAGGAAAAAGAAAACAGAGAGAAGTAAAGTGAAAAAGAGAAGGAAGATAAGCAAAAAGATCAGAAACATATGACATGGGAGGAATTATAAAAGAAATGATGCGGAGGTAAGAAGAGAAATAAAATGAAGATATAACAGAACCTTGACATGTAATTCCTTCATATCCGTTGTCACAAGCCAGGCAGTTTCCTGAGATGTTGTCACACACCATGTCCTTACACGTTCCCTTACAGACTTTAGAACAGTTCTCGCTGTAATAGCCTGGCTCACATTCTAGAAATAGAATCACCGGAAAAAAAGTTGTAAAATATCCCTTACATGAGGAACCTAAATTATATCGACCAATTTTTAGGAAATATCTTCAGAGTCAAAACGGGCACTATCCTTACATTTCAAACTTATGCTACCAATGCCAGTCCTGGATCCTAGATACAAGAACAATAATAAAATAACCCCTACCGAGATTAAATGTGTGAGACGAATGACAGGAAATCTGCATGGCTGCCTTATATACTCAAAGGGAGAACTTTGCCCTGAAACTAATCCTCTTATCGTGTCATAACTCTGCATCGCTGCCTTATATACTCAAGGGAAAACTCTCCCCTGAAACTAATCCTCTTATCATGGCATAACTCTGCATGGCTGCCTTATATACTCAAAGGGAGAACTTTCCCCTGAAATTAATCCTCTTACCATGGCGTAACTCTGCATGGCTGCCTTATATACTCAAAGGGAGAACTTTACCCTGAAACTAATCCTCTTATCATGGCGTAACTCTGCATGGCTGCCTTATATACTTAAAAGGAGAACTCTCCCCTGAAACTAATCCTTTTATTATGGTGTAGCTCTGCATCGCTGCCTTATATACTCAAAGGGAAAACTCTCCCCTAAAAATAATCCTCTTAGGGAAAACTCTCCCCTGAAACTATTCCTCTTATCATGGTGAAACTCTCCATGGCTGCCTTATATATTCAAAGGGAGAACTTTTCCCTGAAACTAATCCTCTTATCATGGCGTAACTCTACGTGGCTGCTTTATATACTCAAAGGGTGAACTCTACCCTGAAACTAATCCTCTTATCATGGCATAACTCTGCATGGCTGCCTTATATACTCAAAGAGAGAACTTTCCCCTGAAACTAATCCACTTGTCATGCTGTAACTCTGTGTGGCTGCTTTATATACTCAAAGGGAGAACTTTCCCCTGAAACTAATCCACTTGTCATGCTGTAACTCTGTGTGGCTGCCTTATATACTCAAAGGGAGAACTTTCCCCTGAAACTAATCCACTTGTCATGCTGTAACTCTGCATGGCTGCCTTATATACTCAAAGAGAGAACTTTCCCCTGAAACTAATCCACTTGTCATGCTGTAACTCTGTGTGGCTGCTTTATATACTCAAAGGGAGAACTTTCCCCTGAAACTAATCCACTTGTCATGCTGTAACTCTGTGTGGCTGCCTTATATACTCAAAGGGAGAACTTTCCCCTGAAACTAATCCACTTGTAATGCTGTAACTCTGCATGGCTGCCTTATATACTCAAAGAGAGAACTTTCCCCTGAAACTAATCCACTTGTCATGCTGTAACTCTGTGTGGCTGCCTTATATACTCAAAGGGAGAACTTTCCCCTGAAACTAATCCTCTTATCATGGCGCAGCTCTTCTTGGTGTTCTGGGTCAGAAACTGATAACAGGTAATAAGGATATGTCGGGCTGTGAACTCCAGTCCACTGAAATAGCAGTACAGCGACCATAGGGTGGGGCTCAGGTTCAGTCAATGATGTCACTTCTTATTCTCTTAATTTCTCAACATCTGATTATTCAGGGATTAGACTTTCGCTGCCCTGCAAAGGTGAGGTGTCAGGAATAACTCACACCTCATGATCCTTTCTTCCTTCCTTTCTTGCTCCCTCCCTCCTTTATCTCTTTCTTTCTTTCTTCACTTCACCTTTGTACCAGTTCGGGCATTGAGGGAGATACAAAGTTCTGGTTCTCGCCATTTTTTATACTTTCACTCATTGTTAATTGATATCGTTGACGCGATTACTTCGTGTTGTCTAACCATTTTACTCTTGGTCCTCTGCTATCTTCTCTTTTAATATTTGCTTTGTATGGTAAGGATATAATTTCTAGATAGTCACACCAGTTTATTTGCCTTTTCTGTAAGTAGCTTAGGATAGACTAAATGAAAATTCTTTCTCTTATAATATTTCTGATTCTGTCTTTTCTGGTTACTCCAAGCGCTTTTCTCAGACATCGCATCTCTGAGATGACAAACTTTCTTTTATGATTAGTCACAAGTGTCCATGCTTGGCGTTGGTAGCATGCTGGAATGAATATGCTCTGAAGGATATCAAAGCAAGAGGAGCATTAGTTGCACTGGGAAACATATGGAAGTCCAAAAAAGTAGGTTAAATACAAAAAATACAATTTTCGACTCCAATGTTAAGTCAGTATTATTATATGGCTGTGAAACATGAACAACAAAAATGACAATTATGAAGATACAGACTTTCATTAATGGATGCTTACGCAGAATAAAAGGATGGAAATGGCAGGATAAAATCACTAACACAGAATTATGGAAATTTACCAGTCAAATACCAGCCATACCATGGATAACGAGATACAGCGAAGACGATGGCTCTGGACAGAACACACACTGCAGACGCAAACTGAGTGTATTTCACAACAGGCCCTTTTTGGAACCCCCAAGGAAAAAGACAAAGAGGAAGACCAAGATATTCTTGGAGAAGACAGATGGAAACAGGGATGAAGATGATGGGGAAGACATGGAATGATCTTAAAAGAATGGCAAGAAACAGAACAGCTTGGAAAGTGTTTGTTGAAGACCTATGATCCACAGGGAGCTTAAAGGGTAGAAGAAGAACATACTCTGCATAAGATGTTTCTTTCTGGTAGTAGGTATTGCTTTGCGTTGAAGTTTAGGGGATAGTTCTCTCAATGTATGGTTTGTCTTGTCTATTTTTTTTTATTGATTTTACCTTCTTCAGAGAATATTGCTCCGAGAAATTTATTTTGTTACTTGTTTTATAAGGGAGCCGCGATAGCTCAGAGGTTAGTGAACTGGACTACAAAGGACAAGGGGTAGGGTTTGATCCCAACCGACGGCTTCCAGGTTCACCCAGCCTTAAATGGGTACCTGATTTTTTTCTGGGAAAGTAAAGCAGCACGGGCATAATACCGACCACATTACCCCAAAAATCATGTGCTGAAGGTCTGTAAAATATAGGGTCACTAACACCATATTTCCCTATACGCCACTTGGCGTGACAGGGGTACTTTACTTTTTTTTTTTTACATATTTTATAACTTGATATTCTGTAGCTGTCTTTGATGTCTTCTTTAGTCTTCCTATTGATAAGACTTCTGTTGTTTTTCAGTACTTATTTCCATGCTATTTATTTTACATTCTTTGTTCAAGGACAGCAGATATTATTGAAGTTCTGTTTCTTTGAAAGCTATTAGGACCTGGTCACCAGGAAAAAGTAGTTCATTTATGTTTTCATGAGCAATCTTCTTATTCTTTTCTCTTTTCACTGATACCTAAAAGGTGTCGTGGTTTATATCTTTTGTCGTTCTTGAGCTGCTCGAACTGTCTGAATTAGTGATTTTCCTTTGTTGTTACATGTCTCTGTTACTGCATCTATCCATCTTCTTCTGGGTCTTCCTCTTGGTCTTTTTCCATGCATTCTCGAAAAGAACGCCCTTGATGGTGATTGATATGGATTCATTCTGACCAGGTGGCCAAACCATTTAAGTTGTTGTTGTTCTATATATTCTTGGCAGGGTTTTGTTCCTACTATTTTTCTTATGGTTCATTTGGTATTCTATCTCTTCTTGTGTTGTTTGTTACTTTTCTCAAGCATCGCATCTCACATGTATCTTTCTTAATTGTGATTTAGAAAGGGTCCATGTTTGACTTTCATAGCATACAGTTGGTATGAAGATGCTATTTATCATTTGTTGTTTAGCTGGCATAGAAATGTTTGGATGTCTTAGCAATGGTGAAAGCTGGTATGTGACAGCATTTGCTTTTTGTATTCTCATGTCAATTTCTCTGTCTAGTTTTCCATCTTCTGTGAACATTGTGCCTAAATACTTGAATTCCTCTACTTGTTTTATTTCTTTATCTTTGATCTTAATGTTTAATGGGTGTCTTAATTTGCTTATTCTTATAGCCTTTGTTTTTGCTGTGTTAATTTTCATACTGTAGTTTGTGCAGTTTTTAATCTAGAGATGTTATATGCTGTTGTAGCAGGTTTTCATCCTCATATTTTAGGCATTGGTCAATATTATTGGAGCAATAATATAGTTAAAATGATAAAGTTAATTTTGGGGGCCCTCGGTAGCCTAGTTAGGAAAACCAGTCAACTGGGCTACCGACGTTCGGACAACCCGTGTTCAATTCCCACTAGAAGCAGTGTGATTTGCACAGTTGGGAAAAAATACCCCTGCGGTCGATCCAGCCACTGGCAGAAATAGGTACCAGGGTATTTCTCTGGAAAGGTGAGGAATGTCAACTCACATCTTGAGTTTTGATGCTTGAAGTGACACTATCCAGAAGTCTCCGAACACTTCTGGATAGACGGCCGAGCACATATGGGTGAAAACTCGTGTGCTAAGACGCTGATACAAGTCTCATAATTTACCTTTACCTTTAGTTAAAATCCTGATGATGGAACACGCTACTAAGTATTGACTCTAATACTTCATTCATTCCTTAATGTTTTCTTAAACATAAACGAAAAACAAGAAAACAAATAAAGAGCAAGTGAGTGAGATAACTAAAGTATCCGCATGAAGCTGGAGTGAAGAGTACCTTCACATGTCGGCATTTGTCGGTGGAGATGTTTACATTTGTAGCAGTGTCCTGTCTCCTTGTGGCACATACTTTTCTCACAAAACTTTGAACACGAGTTTGTGCAAAATTGACCGAACGTACCAATATTACATTCTGAAAACAAAACAGACACAACGATTTTTAAACTTAATATAAAAAAAACAGACACAACGATTTATAAATTTAATAAAGAAAACACACAAAACGATTTTTAAACTTATTTATAAAAAAACACAGAAACAACAAAAACAGACACAAAGATTATTAAACTAAAAGAAACAGACACAAGTGAAATATCAAGGATTATGGGTACCATCTAAGTTCAGTCTATCTATTGCTGTCTTGGTTTCTGGGTGCTCATTTGTGGAGTTTTCAGTGCTCTTAGAAAAAAAAAAAACTTGTCTCAGTGTAATTTGCTTGTCTCATTGTAATTTGTTTGTCACATTGTAATTTGCTTGCCTCATTGTAATTTGTTTGTCTCATTGTAATTTGTTTGTCTCATTGTAATTTGTTTGTCTCATTGTAATTTGCTTGTCTCATTGTAATTTGTTTGTCACATTGTAATTTGCTTGTCTCATTGTAATTTGTTTGTCTCATTGTAATTTGTTTGTCTCATTGTAATTTGTTTGTCTCATTGTAATTTGTTTGTCTCATTGTAATTTGATTGTCTCATTGTAATTTGATTGTCTCATTGTAATTTGTCTGTCTCATTGTAATTTGTTTGCCTCATTGTAATTTGATTGTCTCATTGTAATTTGTTTGTCTCATTGTAATTTGTTTGTCTCATTGTAATTTGCTTGTCTCATTGTAATTTGCTTGTCTCATTGTAATTTGTCTGTCTCATTGTAATTTGTTTGTCTCATTGTAATTTGTTAGTCTCATTGTAATTTGCTTGTCTTCTGTCTTGAAAGTTTCTATTTGCAGGAACAATATCTTGTTCACCATCACACGATGACTAAAGAAATACAACTCTTTGTTATCCCCGATTAAAAAGGTCGTTAACTATTTCCGTACGTTTCGACATACCATGCACCATGTCAATTTCGGTCATGTACGTTTAGCCGAACAGTGTTTCACTCTCAATTTGATTAGTGTAAACTGTCATCAAACTAAATTCTTTTTATATGTCTTGTATCCTCTTGATATTGGAGAAATCTAATTCCTTGTTTAATTATCTAAAAGTTAATATATAATATGTTAAGTGTTACATAAATATAAACATGTAGAGTAATATTTAAAAACATGAAAAATGTTGCCTCTGAAATCTCTACTGCTAAATTGACAAAAATCTTCTGTACTGAAAGAGTTAAGAAGGCACTGAATGCGCGGTATTATGGTTTATAGCAAACTGTGATTTTTGCACCTTTCGGCCAAAAACATCAGACAGCAAGACAATTTTTATTACCAGGTTGCCTTCCCTCTCAATCCGTACTCACTTGGCTCTACTAGATTTATTAGTCTGTTAGTAGAAGCACCGCGAACAGGTGAAGCAGGCTCTGAATGGTTCTTGTTCACCGACCCTAGCGCAAGTCATCAGATATTACCCCATCTAGGCCAGCCTCCTTGTCATGGAGATGGGGCTTAACAGTCACCAGGGACTGAAAACCAAGACTGGTCAGGTCTTCCTACACTCGAGCAAGACCACAGTCAGCTCTAGCATGTTTAAGTACTGAAGACGGAGGAAACCAGCCAAAAGGTGCACCTCAACAATCAGGATGCCACGGACTAACGCCAATGGGCGAACAAAAGATCAGCTTTCACTCACAGGCAATTGGCGCTGTCTATCAACTTGGTCTCCATAATAAATATTTGTTTATTTATTTTTATTGATGACAAACAAATAAGGTAAAGGAAATGACACGCAAAGGAGGTCTAGCAAGATAAGATAACTAACAAGATAGACTCAAGATGTAACAAAGCTTGGCAAATCATCGGACAACTTTCACTAATTCAATTCAAGAAGGAAATAACACAATAGAGGCAAAACGGGCAATCTGCAAAAAAATCTTGCACTTCATTGCACTAGGATACAAAATGAAAATCTAAAGAAATTAGTTTAAATCATCATCATCAAGTAACATACCTGATGGCGTAGGTGATCATGTCTCTCCACAACTTTTGATCACGACAGTCATATATCATTTCTGTTGTTGACCTTCTGCCAAGACATTCTATTAAGCTGTCTTGTATCTTTTCTTCTTGTTGCTTCCCTCTATCTCTTCATTCCTCAATTTTCCCATTTGTCACAATATATTCCAGCTGTTACCTTCTCATTACATGGCCAAAAAATGATGATTGTTTCTTCCTAATATTGGATATTAACTCTTTCTTTTTCAGACCGTTTTCATTACTCTTCTTAGCTGTCCATGGTATTCTCAACATTTCTTCTGTAAAAACACACTTCTACAGCTTCATGTGATTATTTTGTCTGCTGTCCTATTGTCTATGATTCACATGTTAAGACTGGCTCTACATAACATTTAAGAACTCTTTTTCTTTCATCTACTGTTAAAAATGGATTGCACAGTATCCTTCTCATTTTTTTGGAAAGTTGCTTTTTTTCTGAGCCATTCTGTATCTCACCTCTGTTGTACATCTACCATCTGAGGTTAACATTGTTCCCAGATATTTAAATTCATTTACCTGTTTTCATATTGCTCCACTTGTCTTTATTCTGCATTGCGGTTATGTCTTTTTCTTTGTTGCTACCATTACTTCTGTCTTTTTGCTATAAAGGCTGAGTCCTTTTTTTTTTTTGTTTTCCTTGGGTTAAATAATTTTAAAAATCGTCAATTTTAAATCTGTCTTAGTATATGGCTGTGAAACATGGAGAACAAGAAAAATAACAAACACAAGGATACAAGTCTTCATTAATGGGTGCTCGCACAGAAAAAAAAAGGATGGAGTTGGCAGGACAAAATCACAAACGTCGAATTAAAGAAAAGTGCCAGTTAAATACATGTGGACAAAGAGATACGACAAAGAAGAAAGGTCACACACTGCTGAAGCCAACTGAGAGTATTACATGACAGACCCTTTTTTGGAATCAGCAGGGGAGGAGACAAAGAGGAAGGTCAAATATAATTGGAGCAGACAAATGGAAGCAGAGATGAGAGGATGAGAACACATGGAAGGATCTTAAAAGAATGGCAAGAAACAGAACAATCCAATATATATTTATATATATATATTACCTTTGGCATCTTGACAAACGGTTAGTAGCAAGTAGTCATAATAAGTCAGTAGTTTGGTAAAAATATTAGTGTCTCATGCTGGAGGCTGCTTTGCCATGAACAGCTTCTCTCATGCCTGTTTCTGCCAATATTGAACAGACATTCCCATCCTCAGAATGAACAAGATGTATTCGTGGTGCCTGGCTTCGTCTCCTTTCTCCTGCGCCTTTTCTTTTCTGAATTTGATATTAGCACTGCCTCGAAAATTACTGTGCCATTTTTTTATTTTTGTTCTCCATTTGCTACGATCTGCAGCCAAATTTTCCCAGTTTCTTTCAATGATAGAGAATTCCCTCAAGGAAGCCCTGCAAAAATCCTTATATCTCAGCACTGGTCTGCTCTTTGATCTCTTTCACTGATAGAGAATTCTCTCAAGGAAGCCCTGCAAACATCCTTATATCTCAGCACTGGTCTGCTCTTTGGTCTCTTTCCCTCTTTAACTTCGCCTTACAATATTTATTTGGGAATACGATTGTTTACCATTCTTCTTACATTACATAGGCAACCTAGTCTACGACTCCCAAGTGTTGCCATGATGGATGGGAATTTGGCTCGTTGTAAGACATTAGAGTTGATTAATTTGTCCTAACAATTAATGTTCATAATCATTCAAAGGCAATGCACATGAAAGCTGTTTAAACGTTTCTCTTGCCCTGCTTACGTAGTCCAAGTTTCTAATCCGTAAAAAAGTGTACTAAGCACACAAGCTGAAAGGCTAAAGAACAATAAGAAAAATAACCACTACCGAAATTTTGTGTGTTAGTCGCATGACAGGAAAGAGTCTGAGAAATAAGATCAGAAATGAAGAACTGAGAAAAAAGCTAGGAATAATTCCTGCCACTAAATGCATAAATAAACAGCAGCCAAAACGGTTTGTCCTGTGATAAGGCAGATCAAAATGTAGCACAAAAAGTCTTTAACAAATGTTATCCAAACATCAGACCCAAGGGTCGACCACGAAAATGTTGGATCGATGAAATATTAAAAGCATTTGGCAACCTAGCAGTAGGAGAGACCAACAGAAGAGAAAAGAAATATAAATTATATCTCACTTACAAGTTGAAAGCCAAACGAGAAAAGAAAAAATAAGAACAGAATGAGATGGTACACTAAGGTAACCAACAATCAAGATAGAAACTGCACAAGATGATGATGAAAGAAATTAGCATTAAGTCAATTTACCTCGACAAAGTGGCTCTATCAAATTGCTGAAACATTTCCTGCACCTGCCATTTGAGGTATCACAATATGAAGGATTACACTCACTACGGCATTTATAGGTGCAGTTTGTTCCAAATGTTCCTTCAGGACAATCTGAAAACATAAATAATACATTACAAAATAATACAATTTTCATCCCAACGTTGTGCTACCAATGTCAGTCCTGGACTCTACAATACAATCTTCATCCCAACGTTGTGCTACCAATGCCAGTCCTGGACTCTACAATACAATCTTCATCCCAACGTTGTGCTACCAATGCCAGTCCTGGACTCTACAATACAATCTTCATCCCAACGTTGTGCTACCAATGCCAGTCCTGGACTCTACAATACAATCTTCATCCCAACGTTGTGCTACCAATGCCAGTCCTGGACTCTACAATACAATCTTCATCCCAACGTTGTGCTACCAATGCCAGTCCTGGACTCTACAATACAATCTTCATCCCAACGTTGTGCTACCAATGCCAGTCCTGGACTCTACAATACAATCTTCATCCCAACGTTGTGCTACCAATGCCAGTCCTGGACTCTACAATACAATCTTCATCCCAACGTTGTGCTACCAATGCCAGTCATGGGCCCTAGATGCAAGAACAATAATAAAAATAATCTCAACTTCAACACTGTAATGAGTAAAAGAGGAGTTGAAGAAAGAGGAAAGATCAGTCCAATTTAACTCTTTCCGTAAGTTCCGACGCCATGCCAAATTCGGTCATGCACATTTAGCCGCACAGTGCCTCCCTCTCTATTTCATTAGTGTAAACTGTCATCAAAAACCAATATTTTTTTCTATGTCTTGTATCATTTTGGTATTGGTGAAATCTTATTCCTTGTTTAATTATCTAAAAATTCATATATCATATATTAAGTGTTACATAAATATAAACATGTAGATTGATATTTAACTCTTTCCGTACGTTTTGACGCACTGTACACCACGCCAATTCAATCGCATACATTTAGCCAAACAGTGCATCCCTCTAAGTTTGATTAGTGAAAACTGTCATTAAACCATATTCTTTTTACATGTTTTGTATCATCTTGGTATTAGTGAAAACTGTCATTAAACCATAATCTTTCTACATGTTTTGTATCATCTTGGTATTAGTGAAAACTGTCATTAAACCATATTCTTTTTACATGTTTTGTATCATCTTGGTATTAGTGAAAACTGTCATTAAACCATAATCTTTCTACATGTTTTGTATCATCTTGGTATTAGTGAAAACTGTCATTAAACCATAATCTTTCTACATGTTTTGTATCATCTTGGTATTAGTGAAAACTGTCATTAAACCATATTCTTTCTACATGTTTTGTATCATCTTGGTATTAGTGAAAACTGTCATTAAACCATAATCTTTCTACATGTTTTGTATCATCTTGGTATTAGTGAAAACTGTCATTAAACCATATTCTTTCTACATGTTTTGTATCATCTTGGTATTAGTGAAAACTGTCATTAAACCATAATCTTTCTACATGTTTTGTATCATCTTGGTATTAGTGAAAACTGTCATTAAACCATAATCTTTCTACATGTTTTGTATCATCTTGGTATTAGTGAAAACTGTCATTAAACCATAATCTTTCTACATGTTTTGTATCATCTTGGTATTAGTGAAATCTAATTCCTTGTTCAATTATTTAAAAACCCATATATACAATGTTAAGTGTTAGATAAATATGTAGATTGATATTTAAAACCATGAACAACATTTTTCCTCTGAAATCACCTTCCGTTGCATTGATAGAAACCTTCTGTACTGAAAGAGTCAAAACCATAACAATTATGTACTGAATGAGTTGAGCTGAATTACAAATCGATTATAAATTAAGACCTTCACAATATGGTCCAGTTCGAGGAGGTATGCAGCTTAAACAGTGACCATATTGCCTATCACACACATGTGACGAGCAGTAATACGAGCATCGCTTGGAACAATCATGTCCATATTTGCCAGGAACACATTCTGAAAAAACGAAACAACATATGACACATATGTTATAGTAGTTGTGTATGTTATAGTAGTTGTCTTATTTTTAAATTCTTCTTTATACTTCTTGATAAGTCAATTTGCCTATCTATTGACCTTTCAAGCCACAGTAGGCCCATAGGGCATAGACCCAGATACACTTTCTCTTATCTAAATTTGTATTCTAGCAGTTTTCAATCCTTGTAAAGATCTTTTATCGAATCTCGCTATTTGTCTCTGTTCTGTGCAACCAACTCTTATCTCATTGAGGGAGCCGATCCCTGCTGCTCTAGCCTCTCTGATCAATGTTCTTCTCAGCATCTCTCTGGGTCGGCCTCTTTTCCTTTTATCTGTTGTTTCCCACATGAGGGCTTGCTTTGTTATTCGGTTATTATCTCTCTTCATCAAATGTCCAACATATGACCATTGTCTTTTCTTGATTACTGAAGATATTAGTGGTTGATTGGTGATTTCTCTAATTTCCTCATTTGTTTTGAATTCGTTCAATGCTATACCAAGTATTTTCCTTAGACATTTATTTTCGAATGCGTTCAACTTTGTTTCTATGTCTCTTTTTGTTTACCAGCTCTCAAATGCATACGTATGGGTTGATAGTACATTTTATTTGAATAGTTTAAGTTTTGTGTTTGTGCTGATGAGTTTTGATTTCCACAACTTTACAAGGCTTCTGAAAGCCATTGCATCTTGTCTACGTCTTCTATTATTTTGACAAGTGATGTACATCACAGCACGACGTTTCTAGCCACTGATTGTGACACAAACAACAATCACAGACGCTGAATCATTCATATTCAAATTTATTGAAAGGGGACAGGGTGAGTCTCGAGAGGTTGTGAGTTCAAATCTCGGCTACACTAGATGGGATTTTTATTTGTGATTTCTCTCATTGGCAACCACCACTGGTCTCAGCAGCGAGGCCCGGCTTGAAATGTCAATTATCATCGACACAAAAAAAATGAGTACATCTGAAGACAGAGTTATCTGCCTGTACGGAGAGGGACCCTTGTGCATACAGGTGCCAGAGAAAAACGGATTAATACACAAAATTCAGTTCCTAGTCTCTAGGTACTTCGCCAGGGTGAATGTTTTGACAAACGCAAAAAAAAATATATTTTAAAAAAATTATTGAAACATTCTCTTGGCACGTGAAAATTAGTGGTAGCACGTACATTTATAATTCACAAACAGCAGAAATAGGCTCAAGATGCATCAACGCTTGTCTAATAATTGGACAGCTATCACTACTAATGTCCAACAAGTAAAATACTTTAGAGGCAAAATGAGCACTACTACAATACAATCTTCATCCCAACGTTGTGCTACAAATGCCAGTCCTGGACCCTAGATGCAAGAACTATAAGAAAAATAACATCTACAGAGATTAAATGTGTTAGACGAATGATAGGAAACAACAGCCTGAAAGACAAGGTCAGAAATGAAAAACTGAGAAAAAAGCTCTAAGAATAGCCCCCTTCTTACAAAATATAAAGAAACAACAAATAAAATGGTTTTGCCACATGACAAGAAAGAGTGATAAAAATACAACACAACAAGCTATCAATAAACGTTGCAAGAATACCAGACCCAAGTGCTGAAAAAGATGGATTGATGGAATATTAGAAGCACTAGGAAACATAACAGCAGCAGAAGCAAATAGAAGAGCAAATAACCACAAATTATATCTCCCCTCGACACTGAAAGGTAAACGAGGAAGGAAAGAAGAAGTAGAAGAGGAGGACTTACATTTATAATTAGTGTTCTTTATTTTGAGATTAACTCTCTAGGCAACCACCAATCATTGATAGAGCAATATCTAGTGCTTATTATCTATGACATTTAAAATTCTATCTCTTTCACAACTGTCTTATGTTACACTTCGATTGTATTTGATCTACTAACTATTTGTTCTTGGTGCACAACTTTTGAATCTCCTATAAACACTTCACAACTAATGATATTACTGTCTCTAACTTATCTACATTGAACTTGTTCTTGATATGTTTATAATTCTACTTGTTATGTTCTTGTTCTCTTTAGTTCTTCACTAATTGATCCTAAGTAATTTGTGCTCTTCCTACCTCTAACTCTTGTTGATCTTTTCTCTAGCTCTTGTTGATCTTTTCTCTAGCTCTTGTTGATCTTGCCTCTAGCTCTTGTTGATCTTGCCTGTAGCTCTTGTTGATCTTGCCTTTAGCTCTTGTTGATCTTGTCTCTAGCTCTTGTTGATCTTGCCTCTAGCTCTTGTTGATCTTTTTTCTAGCTCTTGATGATCTTGTCTCTAGCTCTTGTTGATCTTGTCTCTAGCTCTTGTTGATCTTACCTCTATCTCTTGTTGATCTTACCTCTAACTCTTGTTGATCTTTTCTCTAGCTCTTGTTGATCTTTTCTCTAGCTCTTGTTGATCTTGCCTCTAGCTCTTGTTGATCTTGCCTGTAGCTCTTGTTGATCTTGCCTGTAGCTCTTGTTGATCTTGTCTCTAGCTCTTGTTGATCTTGCCTCTAGCTCTTGTTGATCTTGTCTCTAGCTCTTGTTGATCTTGCCTCTAGCACTTGTTGATCTTACCTCTAGCACTTGTTGATCTTGTCTTTAGCACTTGTTGATCTTGCCTCTAGCACTTGTTGATCTTGCCTCTACCTCTTGTTGATCTTGTCTCTAGCTCTGGTTGATCTTGTCAACAGCCCTTGTTGAACTTCTCTAGCTCTTTTTGATCTTGTCAACAGCCCTTGTTGATCTTGCCTCTAGCTCTTGTTGATCTTGTCAACAGCCCTTGTTGATCTTGTCTAGTTCTTGTTGATTTTGTCTTTAGCCCTTGTTGATCTTGTCTCTAGCACTTGTTGATCTTGCTTCTAGCTCTTGTTGATCTTGTCAACAGCCCTTGTTGATCTTGCCTCTAGCTCTTGTTGATCTTGTCAACAGCCCTTGTTGATCTTGCCTCTAGCTCTTGTTGATCTTGTCAACAGCCCTTGTTGATCTTGCCTCTAGCTCTTGTTGATCTTGTCAACAGCCCTTGTTGATCTTGCCTCTAGCTCTTGTTGATCTTGTCAATAGCCCTTATTGATCTTGTCTCTAGCTCTTGTTGATCTTGCCTCTAGCTCTTGTTGATCTTGTCAACAGCCCTTGTTGATCTTGTCTCTAGCTCTTGTTGATCTTGTCAACAGCCCTTGTAGATCTTGCCTCTAGCTCTTGTTGATCTTGTCAACAGCCCTTGTTGATCTTGCCTCTAGCTCTTGTTGATCTTGTCAACAGCCCTTGTTGATCTTGTTTCTGGCTCTTGTTGATCTTACCTCTAGCTCTTGTTGATCTAGCCTCTACCGTGTGTGCATTAGCATAAGTACCTCCCTCCCCCCCTAATTGTCTTATTTGCATAATTTATTTTGCGCAGTTATCTCGCAACCAATAATGTGTCGCGAGTCTTAACCTCTGATTGAACTATGTGTCAAACTTTCAAAATCAAAGTGTCATATTGACCCTTCGTTAACCTCTACATTTCAAAATAATTATATTTATCCCATGAACTTTGCCTGCCCTTAAAGTTGTATAACCTAATTCCTGGACTTGATCAGGTCATAATGTTACACTTACCCCAATACCTTTTCCAAAAACAGCTAGGAAATTTCCATTGACTATGTTATTCTTTCACTAACTACTGGCGATTGTTATTCTTATGTTATTGTTATCTTGCATTTAACTTTGAGTAAACAACGTAAGTTATTAAGCCAGTACATATACTGTTACACATACACATATATTTTGTATGTTATTAAACAAGCAGACAACATAAAGGAAACATAAAGATATAGGTTATTCTTCTTCAGCGATCAGCTATTGCTATACATTTAGACCAGCTTGGGTCACGTTCATGACGGTGCATTTGAGGTCATCACCGGTTCCCCGTAGCTTGTCATGCAGGGTTGTTTCTGTGGGTCAATTCAGAGGAAGAGGTATGTTTACAGCACTCGGAAAAAATGACAAATAATCAACAACAGAAAAAAATATGGACCAAGGCAGGATCGAACCCGTACTCAGTGGCACAGCGCCTTGCCACGAAAAGCCAAACGCTAGGGAACAATGCCACTCAGCTATCTAAAAAATTAGCTTCGTAGGCAAAGTCCTTTCGCGAAGGCTTTCCCATGACTATAGCATAAGGCTGCGATCACAGCTCGGAAATATTTTTTCCTGTAAAGACAAGTATCTTCCGGATAGGGTAGGGCTGAATACTTGCGTTGCAGACAAACATGGGGATATGGACACACAGGTTCCTCTACCACTAGAACAGCTCTTGGGAATATCGGGACACAGGGTCCTCTACCATTACAGCCGCTCTTGGGGATATGGGCACACAGGGTCCTCTACCACTAGAACAGCACTTTGAGATGTGGGTACACGGCTCCTCTACCCCTAGAACAGCTCTTGGGCATATGGGCATACAGGCTCCTCTACCACTAGAACAGCTCTTTGAGATGTGGGCACACAGGCTCCTCTACCACTGGAACAGCTCTTGGGGATGTGGGCACACAGGGTCCTCTACCACTAGAACAGCTCTTTGGGATGTGGGTACACGGCTCCTCTACCACTAGAACAGCTCTTGGGCATATGGGCACACAGGCTCCTATACCACTATAACAGCTCTTGGACATATGGGCATATGGGCACACAGGGTCCTCTACCACTAGAACAGCTCTTAGGAATGTGGGTACACAGGCTTCTCTACCACTAGATCAGCTCTTGGGCATATGGTCACACAGGGTCCTCTACCACTAGAACAGCTCTTTGGGCTGTGGACACACAGGCTCCTCTACCACTAGAACAGATCTTTGGGATATGGGCACACAGGGTCCTCTACCACTAGAACAGTTCTTTGGGATGTGGGCACACAGGCTCCTTTACCACTAAAACAGCTCTTGGGGATATGGGCACACAGGTTCCTCTACCACTAGAACAGCTCTTGGGAATATCGGCACACAGGGTCCTCTACCATTACAGCCGCTCTTGGGGATATGGGCACACAGGGTCCTCTACCACTAGAGCAGCTAATGGGGATATGGGCACACAGGCTCCTCTACCACTAGAACAGCTCTTGGGGATATGGGCACACAGGGTCCTCTACCCCTAGAACAGCACTTTGCACTTCACAGACATGAAGTAAGAGAATCATAAGATATTATTAACACAGACTTATAATCGACGGTGACACGAACAAAAAAACTTGGATCTCTTGCAGATACATGTTTAACAAAATTTGAGCGGTCAAAAAAACATTAAAACTTTCACTTTTACTCACAGAAATCATTAACTCTTTCTGTAGGTTTCACCACACAATGCATCACTCTCAGTTTGATTAATGTAAACTGTCATCAAACCATTTTCTTTTTACATGTCTTGAATCATTTTGGTATTTGTAAAATCAAATTCCTTGTTTAATTATCAAAAAATTCATATATAATATGTTACGGTTTAGATAAATATAAACATGTAGATTCATATTTAAAAACATGAAAAATTTTGTCTCTGAAGTCTCTACCACTAAATTGATAAAAATCTTCCGTACTGAAAGAGTTACACTGTACTGCTGTATAAAATATATAGATTCAAAATGTTAATGAAAGAGATTAAATGTCATGAATTAAGCGGATTGTAATATAAAATATATAGTCCCAGTGTAATTTTTCTGGCAGCGGCAGAGATGATATACATTCCGGTCAGACTTCATGGGAGGGAATTCCATATTCCACGCCACAGCTGCATGAAACTAAGGTAGAGGTTTTAAACCATAAGCATTCAGGTGTGAGCTGAGACTGCCAGAGCTGGCTCATGCTAAATCATTAAACAAGCAACAGATGTCAAAGAGTATTCCAGACCTGTGCAATTTGGAGGGTTGAAGCCAGGGATGCAGGTGCACGATCCGTCCTTTTTATCACACACATCGTCACAGTTTATCGAGCACCTGTTTAAACAATTTTTCCCGTAAGTTCCTGGACTGCATGCTGGGTTTAAAAAAAAAGAAAAAAAAACCATTTGATTAGGCAATCAAACTGGTCAAAGAAAATTGCACAATTTGCATTTCTACTAGTAGTGTTTTCATCTATTATATAAAAATAATTCCTGGTCAGGAAAGATAATTTTACCTGCTACTGTATGCAGTAGACAGTGCAACCTGCAGCTGCCCTCCTGCCTTGCAGGTATGCTCGGGAGAGTAAAAGGCTTAGAGAGGGTACCCTGAAGTAAAACAACCCCACTACCTTGTGGGTGAGATTTTTAGTCAAAGGTTAGTGGAGCCATCCTTAAACAAACCGACAGAAAGCAACAGAAAACCAAGGTCGTAACTTCTTTGTATAATAAGAATGTTGAGAATACCATGGACAGCTAAGAAAAGTAATGAAAACGTTCTGAAAGAAGTCAAAGTAAAGAGTTAGCTAATTTCCAATATTAGGAAGAAAGAAACAATTTTTGGTCATGTAATGAGAAGGGAACAGCTGGAATATATTGTAACAACTGGGAAAGTTGAAGGACAAAGAGATAGAGGTAAGCAAAAAGAAAAGGTATCAGACAGCTTAACAGAATGGCTTGGCAGAAGGTCAACAACAGAAATGATAAATAACTGTCAAGATCGAAAGTTGTTGAGAGACATGTTCACCTATGCCAGCAGGCACGGTACTTAATGATGATAATGATGATAGCCCTCTTTTGTGTGACATTTCTTCTGTTTGACTACCTGTCTATCTTCCTCTATCAGTATGTATGTACATGCTTTTTTCATTACAGTAAAACCCAATGAAAGAATAGTGACACTGTGACCTTCCAGGCATGTCGTAAGAGGCGACTAAGGAGTTTGATTGATGGCTTAACAAGCTGTCATTGTAGAAAGTATTGTTATGGAAACAGAGCCATAGATTTTAGAAGTGATCATTACAATATGTGCCATTTTGGCACGCAAGGTTTCTGTTTTTGAGATTCTGGTTCTGCCCTATGTGCCGTCTTCAGCTCAAAAGGACAATAGATAGATAGGTATAAAGCCCAATGCATACTCCTTTTCTTCTACATTAAACAAAAATTCCACTCGATGACAACTTCTCAGCAGCTCCACATAGTTATATAAATCCACTGATTATGTGATTACATATGCAGTGGTTACTGTTAGTCATTGGATTATCATCACTGCTCATCGATCAATGGTCCATAAGCGCTCAGGTCTCATCTCAAGCAAGACCCGCAGCATGAAACAATTAACTAGTTCACAAGTCTACCCCCTCACCTCCTCGCAGTTCTCCTGAGCCTAGACATCCCTCCTGACTAAGATGAACAGTTTATTGTAAATGTAATATGCATGAAAGTTTGCAGGGAACTTTAAGTTTGAAAAAAAATAAACATCTGTGCCTAAGGATAAAATATTCTGCTTTATGTTTGATCAAACACCAAATGTTCTGCTCTATGTTTCATCAAACACTAAATGTTCTGCTCTATGTCTGTCCAAACACTAAATGTTCTACTCTATGTCTATCCAAACACTACATGTTCTGCTCTATGTTTGCCCAAACACTAAATGTTCTGCTGTATGTCTGTCCATACACTAAATGTTCTGCTCTATGTTTGCCCAAACACTAAATGTTCTACTCTATATTTACCCAAACACTAAATGTTCTGCTCTATGTTTGCCCAAACACTAAATGTTCTGCTCTATGTCTGTCCAAACACCAAATGTTCTGTTCTGTTTGCCAAAACACTAAATGTTCTGCTCTATGTCTGTCTAAACACTAAAAGTTCTGCTCTATGTCTATCCAAACACTAAATGTTCTGCTCTATGTTTACCCAAACACTAAATGTTCTGCTCTATGTCTGCCCAAGCACTAAATGTTCTGCTCTATGTTTGCCCAAACACCAAATTTATCTGCTCTATGTTTGCCTAAACACTAAATGTTCTGCTGTATGTCTGTCCATACACTAAATGTTCTGATCAATGTCTGTCCAAACACTAAATGTTCTGCTCTATGATTGCCCAAACACTAAATGTTCAACTCTATGTTTGCCCAAACACTAAATGTTCTGCTGTATGTCTGTCCATACACTAAATGTTCTGATCAATGTCTGTCCAAACACTAAATGTTCTGCTCTATGTTTGCCCAAACACTAAATGTTCAACTCTATGTTTACCCAAACACTAAATGTTCTGCTCTATGTTTGCAAAACACTAAATGTTCTGCTCTATGTCTGTCCAAACACTAAATGTTCTCTATGTTTGCCCAAACACTAAATCTTCTGCACTATGTCTGTCCAAACACTAAATGTTCTCTATGTTTGCCCAAACACTAAATGTTCTGCTCTATCTGTCCAAACACTAAATGTTCTGCTCTATGTTTGATCAAACAACAATGTTCTGTTCTATATTTGTCCAAACACCAAATGTTCTGCTTTCTGTTTGATCAAACACCAAATGTTCTGCTCTATATTTGCCCAAACACTAAATGTTCTGCTCTATGTCTGTCCAAACACTAAATGTCCTGCTCTATGTCTGTCCAAACACTAAATGTTCTGCTCTATGTTTGCCCAAACGCTAAATGTTCTGTTCTATGTTTGCCCAAACACTAAATGTTCTGCTCTATGTCTGTCCAAACACTAAATGTTCTCTATGTTTGCCCAAACACTAAATGTTCTGCTCTATGTTTGATCAAACACCAAATGTTCTGCTCTATGTTTGATCAAACACCAAATGTTCTGCTCTATGTTTGTCCAAACACTAAATGTTCTGGTCTATGTCTGTCCAAACACTAAATGTTCTGCTCTATGTCTGTCCAAACACTAAATGTTCTGCTCTATGTCTGTCCAAACACTAAATGTTCTCTATGTTTGTCCAAACACTAAATGTTCTGCTCTATGTTTGCCCAAACACTAAATGTTCTGCTCTATGTTTGTACAAACACTAAATGTTCTCTATGTTTGCCCAAACACTAAATGATCTGCTCTATGTTTGCCCATAACACTAAATGTTCTGCTCTATGTCTGTCCAAACACTAAATGTTCTGCTCTATGTCTGTCCAAACACTAAATGTTCTCTTTGTTAGCCCAAATACTAAATGTTCTGCTTTATGTTTGCCCAAACACCACATTTTCTGCTCTATGTTTGCCCAAACACCTAATGTTCTGCTCTATATTTATCCAAAGTCCAAATGTTCTGCTCTATATTTCTCCAAACACTAAATGTTCTGCTCTGTGTTTGATCAAACAACAAATGTTCTGCTCTATATTTGTCCAAACACCAAATGTTCTGCTCTATGTTTGTCCAAACACCAAATGTTCTGCTTTATGTTTGCCCAAACAACAAATGTTCTGCTCTATATTTGTGCAAACACCAAATGTTCTGCTTTATGTTTGCCCAAACACCAAATGTTCTGCTCTATATTTGTCAAAACACTAAATGTTCTGCTCTTGTTTGAGACAGATTATGCTTGACTTTTAGCTATTAAAACAATAAATTTAGTTTAACAACGATAATGCAGAAGATGAAAATCGTGTCTCATGTCTTTCTTTCTTCACTTCCTCTAGTACACGTTCGGGTGTCAAGGGAGATACAAAGTTCTGGTTCTCTCTTCACTTCTTCTTTCACCAGTTCAGGTGTCGAGGGAGATACAAAGTTCTGGTTCTCTCTTCACTTCCTCCTTCATCAGCTCAGGTGTCGAGGGAGATACAAAGTTCTGGTTCTCTCTTCACTTCCTCTAGTACCAGTTCAGGTGTCGAGGGAGATACAAAGTTCTGGTTCTCTCTTCACTTCTTCTTTCACCAGTTCAGGTGTCGAGGGAGATACAAAGTTCTGGTTCTCTCTTCACTTCCTCTTGTACCAGTTCAGGTGTCGAGGGAGATACAAAGTTCTGGTTCTCTCTTCACTTCTTTCACCAGTTCGGGTGTCGAAGGTTATACAAAGTTTTGGTTCTCTCTTCACTTCCTCTAGTACCAGTTCAGGTGTCGAGGGAGATACAAAGTTTTGGTTCTCTCTTCACTTCTTCTTTCACCAGTTCAGGTGTCGAGGGAGATACAAAGTTCTGGTTCTCTCTTCACTTCCTCTTGTACCAGTTCAGGTGTCGAGGGAGATACAAAGTTCTGGTTCTCTCTTCACTTCTTTCACCAGTTCGGGTGTCGAAGGTTATACAAAGTTTTGGTTCTCTCTTCACTTCCTCTTGTACCAGTTCAGGTGTCGAGGGAGATACAAAGTTCTGGTTATCATCCTTTTGGCAGCTTCAGTCATTGCCAATTGTTGTTGCTGTATAACTTCTTCAATATTTTCTCCCTTCTCATTTTTTACTATATGTTTTATGTAAAGTTCTAGTTTCTATCTATTGACCTTTCAAGCCGTAGCCGGCCCATAGGGCATAGACCCAGATACTCTTTCTCTTATCTAAATTTTTATTCTAGTAGTTTTTAAACCTTCTAAAGATCTTTTATCAAATCTCGCCATTTGCCTCTGTTCTGTGCAAGCAACTCTACTCTCATTAAGAAAGCCGATTCCTGCTGCTCTTGCCTCTCTGATCAATGTTCTTCTCAGTATCTCTCTGGGTCGGCCTCTTTTCCTCTTACCTGTTGTTTCCCACATGAGGGCTTGCTTTTTTTATTCAGTTATCTCTCCTCATCACATGTCCAAAATATGTCCTAGTTTATGCACTTAAAATAATTCAGTGAAATGAGTGATCTCCCCTTAATTTGACGTCACAACAAAACTACAGTTGTTCTCAAATACTAAAGACTATGTTAGAGTTTTAGATTTAGGTTTAGGGTTATGACTTGACCCTCACGTTGTTTCTCTTTTCTCCACAATTAGGGGTCTTCTAATGACAGCACCGTTGAAAAATGTGCAGTGTTACTCAAGGGGACTTTACTCTTCCGAACTAAAATAATATATGTACACTAGTCCTAAACTAGAACTTTACCATGTCTTGTATGATAAAGAGCCGCACAGCGTTCATTCTAGATGTGCAAGCCGTTTAAGAGAATAGCTTGGCTGCTTTCATCAGAAATGATAAATAATTGTCGAGATCGACAAGTTGTGGAGAGACATGATCACCTACACCAGCAGGCATGGTACTTGATGATGATGAAGCTATTTTATTTGTTGTCTCTTTAGCTTAGGGGGCTAATAATAATGATACTAAGCGGACAAAATTAACTTTTGGAGGTTCACATAGAACTTATACATATCAGAATGCTGATTTGTAGTTGGGTTAAAGAGTTCCTTAAATCTTTCTGTACGTTTCGTCGCACAGTGCGTCACTTTCAATTTGATTTGTATGAACCGTCAACAAACCATATTCTTTTTATATATGTCTTGTATCATCTCTTGTATCACCTCAAAGTTATTCTGCAAAATCATCCTAAATAGAATACAGGATTCAATAGATACAGTAATGCGTGAAGAACAGGCTGGGTTTAGAAAAGGGAGAAGCTGTATTGACCACATTTTCACTCTGCGACTTATATTGGAGGAACACATTGAAAAGCAAAAACCTTTTGTACTTAACTTCATCGACTTCAAAAAAGCATTTGATAGTATTCATAGAGATTCTTTGTGGAAAATTCTGAAGCAATATGGTTTACCATAAAAAATCATAAATATTATCAAAGACATGTATGATGGTTACACATGTGCAGTTCGAACAGAGGAAGGACTGAGCGAATGTTTCCCAATAGAAACTGGGGTTAAACAAGGATGTATTTTATCGCCCTTGTTATTTGGAATTGTTATGGACTTCATAATGAAGAAATGCTGCACTGGTAATAAAGGCATCGAATGGATACAAGGAGACCATTGGGAGGACCTCGACTTTGCTGATGACATAGTTCTCATCAGCAGTCAGATAAAAACGATGCAGGAAAACACAAATGAACTATCATCAATAGCCAGCAAAATTGGGCTTGAGATCAATCATGAAAAGACTAAAGTCATGACTAGTTTAATTCCAACAGGTGACAAAATATACATGGAAAACAAACCAGTAGAAGAGATCGATCACTTTATCTATCTTGGAAGTCACATTGATCGAGAAGGGGATACGAGCAAAGAAATTAAAATCAGAATAGCTAAAGCAGCAATGTCTTTCAGAAGCCTTGAAAAGTTGTGGAAATCAAAACTTATCAGCACAAACACAAAACTTAGGCTATTCAAATCAAATGTACTATCAACCCTTACGTATGCGTGTGAAAGCTGGAAAACAACAAGAGATATAGAAACAAAGTTGAACGCATTCGAAAATAAATGTCTAAGGAAAATACTTGGTATAGCATGGAACGAATTCAAAACAAATGAGGAAATTAGAGAAATCGCCAATCAACCACTAATATCTTCAGTAATAAAGAAAAGACGATGGTCATACGTTGGACATGTGATGAGAAGAGATAATAACCGAATAGCAAAGCAAGCCCTCATATGGGAAACAACAGGTAAAAGAAAAAGAGGAAGACCCAGGGAGACACTGAGAAGAACATTGATGAGAGAGGCAAGAGCAGCAGGAGTCGGCTCCGTCAATGAGATAGAACTGCTTGCACAGAACAGAGACAGATGGCGAGATTTGATAAAATATCTTTAAAAGAAAACTGCTAGAACAAAAAATCCATATAGGAGAAGGTGTATCTTGGTCTACGCCCTATGGGCCGGTTACGGCTCGAAAGGTCAATAGATAGATGTATCATCTAGGTATTGGTGAAATCTAATTCCTTGTTTAATTATCTAAAAATTCATATATAATATATTATCATCATCATCGAGTGCCTTCTCTGCAACGAAGGTTGGCTACCATGGATTGCCATTCTACTCTGTTTCTTGCTTTGATGATGCAGGCTGTCATAAATTGACTTGTCCATCTTTTGATGTTACTCGTCCATGTTAGTCTTGGTCTGCCTCTGCCTCTTTTACCTTGTATTTTTCCTTCCAATATTACTTTTAGTAGGCTGTTGTGTCTTTTAACATGCCCCACAAATTTCATTTGTCTTGTCTTAATTGTATTATTTAATAATATTTTCAATTAATATAACTTAATATTTTCAGTTGTTTTAAAACTTCATCGTTTGTTATCTTTTGTTTCCATCCAATTCTACCTATTCTTCTATAAATCCACATTTCAAAGGCTTCAATTTTCTGTTCTGTTTTCTTGTCTAATGTCCATGTTTCTGCACCATACAAGAATATTGAGAAGATGTAACATTTTGCCATTCTTAGTTTCAGCCCTGTTGATATTTGTTTTGTTGTTAGTATATTTTTCATGGCATTAAAATTACTTTTTGCCATACCTATTCTTTTGTTTATTTCAATTTTACATTTTCCATCATTGGTTATAGTATGTCCCAGGTAGTTGTAGCTCTGGACTGTCTCCAGATGTATTCCCTCAACTGTGATATTTAATTGTAGGTCTTGAGAATTTTCTTTGTTTATGATCATAGTTTTAGTCTTTTTGATATTAATTTCTAGTCCATATTTTTTGCTTGTTATGTTTATCACATTAAGCAATTGTTGTAGGTCTTTAGGATTTTCCGCTAGTAGAACAGTATCATCAGCATATCTTAGGTTATTGATTATCTTTCCATTAATGTTTAGGACTGGTATCTCTGAGATATTTTTAAAGATTTGCTCAGTGTATAGATTGAACAAGCTTGGTGATAGGATGCATCCTTGTCTTACTCCTCTTTTTATGTTCATGGGTGTAGAGTTCTCCTTGTTATATCTTAATTTTGCTGTTTGCTCCCAGTACAAATTACATATTAGTCGTATGTCTGTGTCATCTAGATTTATATCCTTTAGGCAGTCTATAAGTTGGTTATGGTGTATTCTATCGAAAGCTTTGGTGTAGTCTATAAAACAGGCATATATTGGTTTGTTTACTTCTATGTACTTTTCAATCAATGTTCTCATGTTGAATATGGCTTTTTTTTGTCCCACTGTTTTTCCTGAATCCAAATTGTTGCTCATCTATTTCAGTATTGATTTTATTCTGAATCCTTCCCTGTATAACTTTTAGTAAAATTTGTGTTACCTGGCTCATTAGGCTTCTTATTCTGAAATCACTGCATTCAACTGCACCATTCTTTTTAGGCAATGCAATGAAAGTTGATGTTTTTAGATCGTTTGGTATGTATCCTGTATGGTATATGTCATTGCATATGTCTGTGATCACTTCGATGCCAAACTCTCAATATTATTATATTATATTATTATTATAAATAATATATTAAGGGTTATATAAATATAAACATGGCTAATGATATTTTAAAACATGATTAAAATTGTCACTGAAATCTCTACCGCTAAATTGATAATAAGTAATTTTAATGTCATGAAAAATATACTAACATCAAAACAAATAACACAAGGGTTAAAACTAAGAATAGCAAAATGTTAGATCTTCTCAACATTCCTATATGGTGCAGAAACATGGACATTAGACAAGAAAACAGAACAGAGAATTGAAGCCTTTGAAATGCGGATTTATAGAAGAATAGGTAGAATTGGATGGAAAGAAAAGAAAACAAATGAAGTCTTAAAACAACTAAAAATGAAAAGAGAACTACTAAACACAATTCAAACAAGACAAATGCAATTTTTGGACCATGTTAAAAGACACAACAGACTACTAAAAGTAATCTTGGAATGGAAAATACATGGTAAAAGAAGCAGAGGCAGACCAAGTCTAACATGGACAAGTAACATCAAAAGATGGACTAACCAGCCTATAACAACTTGCACCATCAAAGCAAGAGACAGCAGAATGGCGCTCCATGGCAGCGAGCCTTCGATGCGGAGATGGCACTCGATGATAATGATGATGAAATTGATAACTGTCTGTGCTAAAAGAGTTAAATTATGACTGTTACCTTGTGTGCAGTTTTTTCCGTGAAAACCCGCAAGGCATCTAAAGCACACACCTGTAGCCGAGCTACATAATCCCCCAATGCAACTAACACCACACGGTATCAAACACTGATACCCATAAAATCCATCACGACAGCCTTCAACACATTTCCCATTAATGGGGCTGCAGTACTCATGTTTCTTGCAAGCACATGTTTGAGAACAGGTCAATCCAAACATAAAGTCGGGACAAATCATATCTGCGCCATGGAAAAAATGGAATTAATTAACAAAGCAATTACTGAGACATTTCATCAAGGAGAAAGCAAGTTAGTTAAGCATTCAGTCTTTCATTTTTAGTCTGTCAGTTATTTCTTTAGTTGATCTAAAAATAGATAAATAAATTAAAAAGTAAAGGTTACCTCCCCTTCCTTGCCAGGCGTTTGGGGAGTATTGTGTTAGTGAGCATATTTTTGTATAACCACTGCACATTTTTAGCTGATGTGGTCGGTATCGTGCCAGGCCACATTTACATCCACAAAAAATCTATGGTACCCATTTTTGGAAGCTGGATGAACCCCGGAGACTTGTCAGCCTGAAAAAAAAATCCAACACTGCTGGGGATCAAACCCGGACCTTTCTGGTCAGAAAGCGAGCACACTAACCAGTCAGCCAGCGAGGCTCCTTTAGTCGATCTGGTCGCTTGTAAATCAGTCATTTCTTCAGAAAGTCAGTAAATTTATTCAGCCATTTCTTTCTGCAGTCAGTCTGAAAATCAATGAATTAATCAGTCATTTTTTTTCAATTAAGTCTTGCAGCTAACAGATTATTCAGTCATTTTTTTCCAACCATTCAGGTAACTACTTAGTCAGCAATACCTTAAATCATTCTAATATGGCATTAGTGCCAATATTTTATCATTAACAATACAACAATAATGGGTAATGTTGTTGGTATCGTGTCAGACTAGCTAATATGGCATTAGAGCCAATATTTTGTCATTAACAATACAACAATAATGGGTAATGTTGTTGGTATCATGTCAGACCAGCTAATATGGCATTAGAGCCAATATTTTATCATTAACAATACAACAATAATGGGTGATATGGTTGGTATCATGTCAGACCAGCTAATATGGCATTAGAGCCAATATTTTATCATTAACAATACAACAATAATGGGTGATATGGTTGGTATCATGCCAGACCAGCTAATATGGCATTAGAGCCAATATTTTATCATTAACAATACAACAATAATGGGTGATGTGGTTGGTATCATGTCAGACCAGCTAATATGGCATTAGAGCCAATATTTTGTCATTAACAATACAACAATAATGGGTGATATGGTTGGTATCATGTCAGACCAGCTAATATGGCATTAGAGCCAATATTTTGTCATTAACAATACAACAATAATGGGTAATGTTGTTGGTATCGTGTCAGACTAGCTAATATGGCATTAGAGCCAATATTTTGTCATTAACAATACAACAATAATGGGTAATGTTGTTGGTATCATGCCAGACTAGCTAATATGGCATTAGAGCCAATATTTTGACATTAACAATACAACAATAATGGGTAATGTTGTTGGTATCATGCCAGACTAGCTAATATGGCATTAGAGCCAATATTTTGACATTAACAATACAACAATAATGGGTAATGTTGTTGGTATCATGTCAGACTAGCTAATATGGCATTAGAGCCAATATTTTGTCATTAACAATACAGCAATAATGGGTGATATGTTTGGTATCGTGTCAGACCAGCTAATATGGCATTAGAGCCAATATTTTGTCATTAACACTACAGCAATAATGGGTGATATGGTTGGTATCATGCCAGACCAGCTAATATGGCATTAGAGCCAATATTTTGTCATTAACAATACAGCAATAATGGGTGATATGGTTGGTATCATGCCAGACCAGCTAATATGACATTAGAGCCAATATTTTATCATTAACAATACAGCAATAATGGGTGATATGTTTGGTATCATACCAAACTAGCTATTTTTCCCAAACAAATATCTCGGGTACCAATTTTCAGAGGCTAGGTGGGCACAGCAGCGGTCCCTGGAAAAAGTAATTTCATCTCGTCTGGGATATAAAGTCTGATCCTTTCGGTGGATAGCAAACTCAAGTAGTTGCTACAGCGTAGATTTACTTATGTGGGTTATCAGATAAAAAGCATAATGTCCCAATTATGTCACCGCGTGATGTCAAGCCATCGTAGTTTTGCCCTGTCACTGCTTGTAGTACACATCCCATGTTTCCAGTAACGAAAGTTCAAAGAAGTGTAGTTCCAAGCCCGATATATCATTATCCCCTGTTATCAGCTGAAGATCTGCCCCACTGTGCTGAGTTCTTCTTCTTCTTCTACCTCTTCAGCTCCCTGTGAAGCATAGGTCTTCAATAAACACTCTCCAAGCCGTTCTATTTTTTTGCCATTCTTTTAAGATCATTCAATGTCTCCCCCATCATCTTCTCTCTGCTTCCATCTGTCGTTTCCATTAATATCTTGGTCTTCCTCTTTTTGTCTTTTTCCTTTGGGGTTACAACAAATGGGAATGTTGTGTAATGCTATCAGGTGGCTTCCGCAGTGTGTGTGTCCTATCCAGCGCCATCGTATTTGCTGTATCTCTTTATCCACAGGAAATTGACTTGTAAATTTCCATAATTCTATGATAGTGATTTTATCCAGCCATTTCCATCCTTTTATTCTGTGTTAGCATCCATTAATGAAAGTCTGTATCTTCAAGATTGTCATTTTTGTTGTTCTCCATTTTCACAGTCATATAATAAGACTGACATAACATTGGAGTTAGATGCTAAAGCTATATACAAACAAATTGAGGAATTAACAGGAAGAAAACACAATAAAAAACTGGATGTCTAAGATCAAAGGAAGGAGAACTGTTGATTGATCAAGAAAACATAAGGGAACGATGGGCTGAATACATTAAAGATCTTTATAATGATGAATGAACGGAAGTAAATATTAAGGATATTGGAGAAGGACCAGAAATACACAGAGAAGAAGTGGAAGACGCCTTGCGCAATATGAAAGCAGGCAAAGCTCCTGGACCAGATAATATAACAAAAGAAGAGAATGAAGCCATGGGTGATTTTGGAACAGAAATAATAACAAAAATATTGAATGATATCTACAACAGTGGATATATACCAGACGACATGGTCAAATCAATATTCATAGCCCTACCAAAGAAATTGGGTGCGAATGAATGCAATGATTATCGCAAAATAAGCCTTATGAGTCATATGACTAAGATATTACAAAGAATCATCATGCGAAGAGTGCGAAACAAAATCAGTCTAGAAATTAGCGATGAAAAGTGTGGTTTTGTTAGAGATAAAGGAACAAGCAATGCCATTTATATCATAAGATATTTATTAGAAAGAGCCATAGAGGTGAAAACAGATCTATACCTATGTTTCATAGATTACACTAAGGCATTTGACAAAGTAAAGCACCAAGAAATAATCAAAATTTTAGAAAGCATAAACGTAGACAGCAAAGATCTAAGAATAATAAAGAACATGTACTGGCAACAAACAGCGGCCATACGAATTGGAAACCAATTGGGAATGTTTCAACAAATAAAACAGGGTGTTAGACAAGGTTGTGTGCTGTCACCAGATTTGTTTAATATTTATATTGAGATTATTTTAAGATCCATAAGGGGCATGCCTGGAATAACAAGTGGAGGTCATAATATAAATAATCTAAGGTATGCTGATGATACAGTCTTAATCGCTAAGAGTGAAAATGGGTAACAAGAAATGTTGGACATCATAGTGAAAGAAAGCAAAAATAAAGGAATCAGCCTCAATAGCAAAAAGACAGAGGTAATGGTAATAACAAAGAAAAAGACATCACCTCAGTGCAAAATAAAGACAAGTGGAACAATATTAAAACAGGTAAATGAATTTAAATATTTGGGAACTTTGTTAACCTCAGACGGAAGACGTACAAAAGAAGTGAGATGCAGAATGGCCCAGGCAAAAGAAGCTTTCCAAAAAATTAGGAAGATACTATGCAATCCATTTTTGTCAATAGAAACAAGAAAAAGAGTTCTTAAATGTTACGTAGAGCCAGTCTTAACATATGGATGTGAATCATGGACAATAGGACAACAGACAAGAAAATCACTGGAGTCTGTAGAAATGTGGTTTTACAGAAGAATATTGAGAGCACCATGGACAACTAAAAAGAGTAATGAAGATGTTCTGAGAGAGGTCAAAGCAATAAGAGAGCTAATTTCCAATATTAGGAAGCAACAATAGTCATATTTTGGCCATGTAATGAGAAGAGACCAATTGGAATATGTTGTAACAACTGGAAAAATTGAGGGATGAAGAGATAGAGGGAAGCAAAGAGAAAAAAATAACAGACAGCTTAAGAGAATGGCTTGGCAGAAGGTCAACAACAGAAATGATAAATAGCTGTCGAGATCGAAAGTTGTGGAGAGACATGATCACCTATGCCAGCAGGCCGCTTGATAATGATGAACATTGGAGTTGAAAATTTTTATTTTTGTATTTAACCTAATTTCTTTGGACTTCCATATGTTTCCCAATGCAACAAATGCTCCTCTTGCTTTTAATAGGGTATCATTCTCTGTTCCTCCCTCTTTGTCTATATTACTGCCCAAATATATGTAAGATTGTATGTCCAGTAGAGGTATTTCTCCTATTGTTATCTGGTTATTGCCAGCTGCATTAATTCTCATAATTTTGGTCTTATCTCTATTTATTTTCAGTCCCACTGTTGTGATCTCTCATCAAGTATGCTCATTTTATTGTGCATCTGTTGATGGCTGTGTGATAGGAGAGCTAAGTCATCAGCAAAGTCTAAATCATCAAGTTGTTTGGTCAGTGACCACTGGATTCCATTTTTGTTGTTTTGAGTTATTTTCATAATCCAATCTATGGCCAGTAGAAAGAGAAATGGAGATAGAAGGCATCAATGCCTTACTCGTTTTTATTTCAAATGCTTCTGTAAGCTATTCTTTGTGCACATCGCTACATTTCATTCCTTCATACATTGTTCTTATCAGGTTAATAAACTTTGTGGGGATTCCGTAATGACTCATCAACTTCCAAGGCATTCCTCTGTCTAGACTATCAAATGCTTTTTCATAATTTATGAATCTGATATAACCGTGCCGAATTACGCCATGATAACTAGATTAGTTTTACAGGACGAACAGCCATAATAATATATAAGGCTGTCACGCAGAATTGCAAGCTATTTTATACTGCTGCCACCATGAAGAGGACATCAATGTACTGGGTTAAAGCTGAGACAAGTTGTAAGCGGCTGGGCATGGACAGTAGATTTGATCAGACATTTTGCGAGGAATACGTTTAGTTATTATATGCAGAGTATAGTGTAAGTATTCAAGTTCAATGCAGCAGGTGGGTAATGCCTGGGAGTCCCAGGCTTCGGAAAGTAAAAGACCAAAACACTTATTCAATGGTTGGGGGGAGAGGGGTTCCGCTTCTGATGATCAGATTGCCTTGGAATCATCATTCATTTTGAATCGGCGCTAACTGTGATAAGGGAATTCTCTACTTCAGTAAGGGAATTCTCTACTTCAGTGAGACTGATTCCATGAACAGAGCAGATTGCCTCCAGCTGCGAAGCTCTGTATAAAGATTTTCATGTTACAGGTACCCATTTTCAGAGTCTGGGTGGACACAGCCGTAGTTCTAACCACCAAAAAAAATTTTTTTTTAAATTACCACCTCTGGAAAATAAACTCTGATCCTATTGGTCGATCACAGACACAGCAACCAATCAACTATCGCAGGTTACTGTTACTTGTCAGGGTTGTCAAATAGAGAATCAATTCAGAGGAAGAGCTATGTTTGCAGCACTCAGAAAAAATGACAAATAATCAACAATAGAAAGAAAAAATACAAAGAACAATATATGGTCCGAAACAGGATCGAACCCGTACTCCTTGGCACAGCACCTTGCCACGAAAAGCCAAATGCTAGGGAAGTGCTATCTCAGCTGCACTATACCAAGGAGTATGGGTTCAATCCTGCTTTGGACCATATATTGTTATTTGTTTTTTTCTGTTGTTGATTATGTGTCAATTTTTCCGTGCGCTGTAAACATTCCTCTTCCTCTGAATTGATTCACTGATTATCGCTTCGAAAGTTTCCCTCTATAATGATGTTCATTTTTTATTATTTGTCTCCTTGTCAAATAAAGCCCAAGTCAAGTCACCGCGTGATGCCAGATCACAATCTTTATTTTACCTTATCACTGAATTTTTAATAAATGTTAAATAACCAATCCCCACCTTCACACTGTATATTAACAAGTAATGGAGGTCACTGAAAATAATAACATAAAAACAAACCACAACATACCACCATATGCTTCCAATTCACACATTATTAAAGCATGTGTACCGTTGCCAGAACTTATAATAGATATACGTTTGACAGGTTCCACTGTTGTTATGGTTATATCAAAGTAGTTATTAACTCTTTGTGCATCTGAAAATGTACTAATGTGAATGTAATCAACATTGAACGTTTTCAACTGAGTCCCTTGTGTTCCATCGTTTTCAACTGAAGAAGAACAAATAGACAAACTATTAACAAGCAAGTAAACTAATAGAATTCAACAAAATGCTACAGTACATGCTCAGTTTTAGGACATGCAAAAGACATACAAATAGAAAACAAGCAAACTATAACAATGTGTGCACTTTTAAAGCAACCAAAATTTTAGAATATAATTATGGACTTAATAAATACAGATAGATTAATAACATAGCTGGAGCTGGGTTGGTAGTGAGGTAAGATGTTGACATCTGGGCGGCAAGAAGGTCCCGGGTTTGATTCCCACCATGGCGAAAAAAAAATATTAAAAAATGAAGAATTCGAATATGTGGTCTCTTCGAGGCTTTACCCTCCCCTGGTCTCTGGGTAGCGAGATCCGATGTCTAGCCCTGGCTGGGTAGTGAGATCCGATGTCTAGCCCTCTCTGGGTAGTGAGATCCAATGTCGAGCCCTCTCTGGGAAGCAAGATCCGATGTCTAGCCCTCCCTGGGTAGTGAGATCCAATGTCGAGCCCTCTTTAGGTAGTGAGATCTTATGTCTATCTAGCCCTCACTGGGTAGTGAGATCCGATGTCTAGCCCTCTTTGGGTAGTGAGATCTGATGTCTAGCCCACTCTGGGTAGTGAGATCCGATGTCTAGCCCTCTTTGGGTAGTGAGATCCGATGTCTAACTCCCTCTCTGGGTAGTGAGATCTGATGTCTAGCCCTCTCTGGGTAGTGAGACCCAATGTCTAGCCCTCTTTGGGTAGTGAGATCTGATGTCTAACTCCCTCTCTGGGTAGTGAGATCCGATGTCTAACTCCCTCTCTGGGTAGTGAGATCTGATGTCTAGCCCTCTCTGGGTAGTGAGACCCAATGTCTAGCCCTCTTTGGGTAGTGAGATCCGATGTCTAACTCCCTCTCTGGGTAGTGAGATCTGATGTCTAGCCCTCTCTGGGTAGTGAGACCCAATGTCTAGCCCTCTCGTAAATCTATGAAAACTAACAGAGTGTGAATCTCTCGCACATTAAATAACTCTTGGTAATTGGAAAACAAAAAGAGTAGGCCTATCATGGCCGCTGCCCGGGCAAAATTAATAGAAAGAAATTTACTCAAAAAGTTAAAACTCTAGACGATAAAATTATAAGTGCCTCTGAAGTAAGAGAATGTCTGCCTGTATGGCGGGGATCACCTGAGCACACGGAAACTTGTGTGAAAAGTAGGGAAAAGTGATCTTCTTCTTCTTCTACCTTTCAGCTCCATGTGGAGCATAGGTCTTCAACAAACACTTTCAGCTCCCTGTGGAGCATAGATCTTCAACAAACACTTTCAGCTCCCTGTGGAGCATAGGTCTTCAACAAACACTTTCAGCTCCCTGTGGAGCATAGGTCTTCAACAAACACTTTCCAAGTCGTTCTGTTTCTTGCCATTCTTTTAAGATCATTCCATGTCTTCCCCATCATCTTCATCTCTGCTTCTATCTGTCTTCTCCAAGAATTCCTTGTTCTTCCTCTTTGTCTTTTCCTCTGGGTATTCCAAAAAAGGGCATGTTGTGTAATACTCTCAGTTGGCTTCCACAGTGTGTGTCCTATACAGTGCCATTGTCTTCACTGTATCTCTTTATCCACTGGTATTTGACTGGTATATTTTCATAATTCTATGTTAGTGATTTTGTCATATTTCCATCCTTTTCCTCTGCGTAAGCATCCATTAATGAAAGTCTGTATCTTCATGATTGTAATTTTTTGTTGTTCTCCTGTTGTTTCACAGTCATATAATAGGACTGACTTAACATTGGAGTTGAAAATTTTAATTTTTGTATTTAATTTAATTTCTTTGGACTTCCATGTGTTTCACAGTGCAACAAAAGCTCCTGTTTTTTTATATCCTTATTTTGATTCCAGACCTTGGGACTTTGCTACAGATATCAAGCTGGCAAATGCAAACAAACAAGCAAAAACAAACAAACAAACAAGCAAGCAAGCAAAAACAAACAAACAACCAAAAAAAAAATAAACAAGAAAAACAAATAAACAAGAAAAACAAATAAACAAGCAAAAACAAATGAACAAACAAGCAAAAACAAACAAGCAAGCAAAAACAAATAACCAAGAAAAACAAATAAACAAGCAAAAACAAATGAACAAACAAGCAAAAGCAAACAAGCAAGCAAAAACAAACAAGCAAGAAAAAACAAACAAACACAAATAAACAAACACAAACAAACAAGCAAGCAAAAACAAACAAGCAGCAAAAAAAAACAAGCAAGCAAAAATAAACAAACAAGCAAAAACAAACAAACAAGCAAGAAAAAACAAACAAACAAACACAAATAAACAAGCAAGCAAAAACAAACAAGCAAGTAAAAATAAACAAACAAGCAAGTAAAAATAAACAAACAAGCAAGTAAAAATAAACAAGCAAGCAAAAACAAACAAACAAACACAAATAAACAAACACAAACAAACAAGCAAGAGAAAACAAACAAACAAACACAAATAAACAAGCAAAAACAAACAAACAAGCAAAAATTACCGGATAGACAGACTTTTAGAAAATAAAATAACAGAATACAGACAAATTAACATAATATAGGCGGAATAGAAGCAAAGTAATAGAATACAGGGAGCCAAAAGTGGGGTGTCATGTACACTCCAGGGTATGGTGACAGCTTTATAAACACCAGATCAGGGGAGGGAAAAAGGAAGAGGGGTAAAAGTTAAGTCACTTAATCAAAAGACTTGAAAAATGAAGGGGGATAACCTAGGTAGAGATAAATAGGGATGTTATTGAAATAAGGTCGAAGAGTAGCTGTAGACAAGTTGATAATAAACAATAGAGAAATGGCGCACCAGAAGTTGATAGTAGAGAAGTAGTGCACTAGGAGTTGATAAAGAGAGGTGGTATACTAGGAATTAATGTACTAGTCGTAGATTAATAAAGAAGGGGTGCATTAGACGTTAGATATAAGAGAAGTGGTGTACTGGAAGTTGGGAGAATAGAGAAATGGAGTACTGGAAGATGATTAGGGAGAGGTGGTGAGCTAGAGGTAGATTGATGGATAAGATGTAATAGAATACAGACAAACATAAAATATATGCAAAGTAATAGAATACACACACACTAATAGAATACACAACAATGCGAACAAGCAATATAAAACAGCACACAAAAAAAAACAGATACACACGGAACATAGCAACGAAAAGACATTTAAATAATACATGTTTAGCAAGGATAGAAGCTAAAAATTGGTTGAACTAGCAAATAAAATCTTGTGGAGATAGAAACTAAAAATTGGTTCAACTAGCAAATAAGATCTTGTGGAGATAGAAGCTAAAAATTGGTAGAACTAGCAAATAAGATCTTGTAGAATTAGAAGCTAAAAATTGGTTGAAATAGCAAATAAGATCTTGTGGAGATAGAAGCTAAAAATTGGTTGAACTAGCAAATAAGATCTTGTGGAGATAGAAGCTAAAAATTGGTTGAAATAGCAAATAAGATCTTGTGGAGATAGAAGCTAAAAATTGGTTGAAATAGCAAATAAAATCTTGTGGAGATAGAAGCTAAAAATTGGTTGAAATAGCAAATAAAATCTTGTGGAGATAGAAGCTAAAAATTGGTTGAACTAGCAAATAAGATCTTGTGAAGATAGAAGCTAAAAATTGGTTGAACTAGCAAATAAGATCTTGTGGAGATAGAAGCTAAAAATTGGTTGAGGTAGCAAATAAGATCTTGTGGAGATAGAAGCTAAAAATTGGTTGAGGTAGCAAATAAGATCTTTTGGAGATCATTATCATCATCATCGAGTGCTGTCTCCGCAACAAAGGTTGGCTACCATGGAGCGTCATTCTGCTCTGTCTCTTGCTTTGATGGTGCAGGTTGTCATAGGCTGATTTGTCCATCTTTTGATGTTACTCGTCCATGTTAATCTTGGTCTGCCTCTGCTTCTTTTACCTTGTATTTTCTCCTCTAGGATTACTTTCAGTAGGCTGTTGTGTCTTTTAACATGGCCCAAGAATCGCATTTGTCTTGTTCTAATTGTGTCCAGTAGTTCTCTTTTCATTTTTAGTTGTTTTAAGACTTCATCGTTTGTTTTCTTTTCCTTCCATCCAATTCTACCTATTCTTCTATATATCCACATTTCAAAGGCTTCAATTCTCTGTTCTGTTTTCTTGTCTAATGTCCATGTTTCTGCACCATACAGGAATATTGAGAAGATGTAACATTTTGCTATTCTTAGTTTTAGCTCTGGTGTTATTTGTTTTGATGTTAGTATGTTCTTCATGACATTAAAATTACTCTTTGCCATTCCTATTCTTTTGTTTATTTCAGTTGTACATTTTCCATCACTGGTTATAGTATGTCCAAGGTAGTTATAGTTCTGAACTGTCTCCAGGTCTATTACATCAATTTTGATATCCACTTGTGGGTTTTGAGTATTTTCTTTGTTTATGATCATAGTTTTAGTCTTTTTGACATTCATATCAATCCATATTTTTTGCTTGTTATGTTTATTTCATTAAGTAATTGTTGTAGATCTTTAGGATTTTCTGCTAGTAGTACAGTATCGTCAGCATATCTTAGGTTATTGATTATCTTTCCATTAATTTGTAGGCCTGGCATCTCTATGATGTTTTTAAAGATTTGCTCAGTGTATAGATTGAACAAGCTTGGTGATAGGATGCATCCTTGTCTTACTCCTCTTTTTGTATCAATGGGTGTAGAGTTCTCTTTGTTATATTTTATTATTGCTGTTTGCTCACAGTATAGATTGCATATTAGTCGTATGTCCATGTCATCTAGATGTATCTCTTTTAGGCATTCTATAAGTTGTTTGTGGTGTACTCTATCAAAAGCTTTGGTGTAGTCTATGAAGCAGGCATATATTGGTTTGTTTACTTCTGTGTACTTTTCAATTAATGTTCTCATGCAGAATATGGCTTCTTTAGTCCCGCTATTTTTCCTAAATCCAAATTGCTGCTCATCTAATTCAGTATTGATTTTATTCTGAATCCTCCCTTGTATAACTTTTAGCAAGATTTTTGTAACATGGCTCATCAGGCTTATTGTTCTAAAGTCACTGCATTCAACTGCACCATTCTTTTTAGGCAATGCAATGAAAGTTGATGTTTTTAGTTCATTTGGTATGTATCCTGTATGGTATATGTCGTTGCATATGTCTGTAATCACTTCAATGCCAAAATCTTCTAGTGCCTGTATCATCTCTATCTGTATGCTTTTAGGTCCTGCTGCTTTTCCCTTTTTCATTGTTTTTAAAGCTTTTTCCACCTCAGATCTTAAGATTTTATAGCCTGATGTACATTTTATAACTGGTTTCTTGTCCCTTTGATCATGAAATAGTTCTGTTATATATTCCTGCCATCTATCTATAATATCCTTATTGTCTGTTAGCATTTTTCCTTTTTTGTCTGCAATGCATCCACCTTCTGTGGCTTTTTTATTTGTATTAGTCATTCTCTTTATTTCTGTGTGCATTCCTCTTAAGTCTTGTTTGCTTTCCATAGTTTCTATTTCTATACATTTTTGGCTGAGCCAGTTTTCTTTTGCCTTTTTGCACATTTTGCGTATTTCATTATCTATTTTATTATATTGGGTAGTGTTCTTCGCTTGTCTCCTTTCTTCCATTTTTTCTAAGATTGTGCTAGTTATCCATTTTTGTTTTTTGTTCTTTTCTCTTTTGGTAAGGTGTCGCAGGCTTTTTGTATGCTTTTCTTTATACATTGCCATTTGGTTGTTACTTTTTCATCAGGATTTTCTCTTCTGTATTGTTCAATTCCTTCCTCTAGCAGCTTCTGGTATGTGTTCTTTACTTGTATTGTATAGGTATCTTTAATATCTTTTTGATTTAAAGCTGTTATATCAAGTGGATTTGTTGATGAATTAGATTTTTGCTTGTTTCTCTTTAGTTTGATTTTCATTTTAATCATTAGTTATTATTTTAATCATTAATCATATTTTTGGAGATAGAAGCTAAAAATTTGTTGAACTAGCAAATAAGATCTTGTGGAGATAGAAGCTAAAAATTGGTTGAACTAGCAAAGAAAAGAGCTTTAAATAGCACATTTTTAGTCAAGGATTTAAGAAATACTGTGTTCCATACACCTTGCAATTCTCCTTTCTCGACACTGGCTTATACCAAAGTAAAACGAAGCAATACAGAAAAATACCCGGAACACCATACAGAAGAATATCCAGAATGTCATACAGAAGAATACCCAGAATGTCATACAGAAGAATACCCAGAATGTCATACAGAAGAATACCCAGAACACCATACAGAAGAATATCCAGAATGTCATACAGAAGAATATCCAGAATGTCATACAGAAGAATACACAGAACACCATACAGAAGAATACCCAGAACACCATACAGAAGCATATCCAGAATGTCATACAGAAGAATACACAGAACACCATACAGAAGAATATCCAGAATGTCATACAGAAGAATATCCAGAATGTCATACAGAAGAACACCCGGAACACCATGCAGAAGAATATCTAGAATAATACTTCTCTGCTTGTAAACTTGTGTTATTATCTACATACATGTTTGTCTGTTTCTGCCCGCTCCCTTGATTTATGTTCTGTCTGGTTATTGGGTTCACATACACGCACATATGAGTACCGTCTATGTGACGAGTTCCTCGTGTGTCCTGATGTTGTTCTTACTCCTCCATATACGAGTACTGACTATGTGAACAACATTTCATGTGTCATGATGTTGTCCTTACCTCTCCATATACGAGTACCGTCTATGTGACCAGCTCTTCGTGTGTCATGATGTTGTCCTTACCTCTCCATATACGAGTGCTGACTATGTGAACAACATTTCGTGTGTCATGATGTTGTCCTTACCCCTCCATATATGAGTACCATCTATGTGACCAGCTCTTCGTGTGTCATGATGTTGTCCTTACCTCTCCATATAAGAGTACTGACTATGTGAACAACATTTCGTGTGTCATGATGTTGTCCTTACCCCTCCATATACGAGTACCGTCTATGTGACCAGCTTTTCGTGTGTCATGATGTTGTCCTTACCTCTCCATATACGAGTACTGACTATGTGACCAGCTCTTCTTGTTTCATGATGTTGTCCTTACCCCTCCATATACGAGTACCGACTATGCGATAAGTTCTTCGTGTGTCATGATGTTGTCCTTACCTCTCCATATACGAGTACTGACTATGTGACCAACACTTTGTGTGTCATGATGTTGTCCTTACCCCTCCATATACGAGTACCGACTATGCGATAAGTTCTTCGTGTGTCATGATGTTGTTCTTACCTCTCCATATATGAGTTCTGACCGTGTGACCAACTCTTCGTGTGCCATGATGTTGTTCTTACCCCTCCATACACGAGTTTTGACCGTGGGACCAGCTCTTCATATGTTATATTGTTGCTCTTACCCCTCCATACACGAGTTTTGACTGTGGGACAAGCTCTTCATATGTTATATTGTTGCTCTTACCCCTCCATACACAAGTTTTGACCGTGGGACCAGCTCTTCATATGTTATATTGTTGTTCTTACCCCTCCATACACGAGTTTTGACCGTGGGACCAGCTCTTCATATGTTATATTGTTGCTCTTACCCCTCCATACACGAGTTTTGACTGTGGGACAAGCTCTTCATATGTTATATTGTTGCTCTTACCCCTCCATACACAAGTTTTGACTGTGGGACCAGCTCTTCATATGTTATATTGTTGCTCTTACCCCTCCATACACGAGTTTTGACTGTGGGACCAGCTCTTCATATGTTATATTGTTGCTCTTACCCCTCCATACACAAGTTTTGACCGTGGGACCAGCTCTTCATATGTTATATTGTTGTTCTTACCCCTCCATACACAAGTTTTGACCATGGCACCAGCTCTTCATATGTTATATTGTTGCTCTTACCCCTCCATACACAAGTTTTGACCATGGGACCAGCTCTTCATATGTTATATTGTTGCTCTTACCCCTCCATACACAAGTTTTGACCATGGGATCAGCTCTTCATATGTTATATTGTTGTTCTTACCCCTCCATACACAAGTTTTGACCATGGGACCAGCTCTTCATATGTTATATTGTTGTTCTTACCCCTCCATACACAAGTTTTGACCGTGGGACCAGCTCTTCATATGTTATATTGTTGCTCTAACCCCTCCATACACAAGTTTTGACCATGGGACCAGCTCTTCATATGTTATATTGTTGCTCTTACCCCTCCATACACAAGTTTTGACCATGGGACCAGCTTGTTTTAAGACTTCATTATTTGTTTTCTTTTCTTTCTGTCGAGTTCTTCCTATTCTTCTATAAATCAACGTTTCAAAAGCTTAAGTTTTCTATTCTGTTTTCTTGTCTAAAGTAAATGTTTCTGCACCATACAGGTATGTTGAGAAGATAAACATTTTGCTATTCTTAGTTTTAGCCCTGGTGTTATTTGTTTTCATTTTAGTATATTTTTCATGGCATTAAAATTACTTTTTGCCATTCCTATTCTTTTGTTTTTATTAAGTTTTACATTTCACATCACTGGTTATAGTATGCCCAAGGTAATTGTAGCTGTGAACTGTTTCTATGTCATTTCCTTCAACTTTGATATCCACTTTGTGTGGTAATATATTGCCTAAGTCCTACAAATCCCAAACTCACAGTGAGTGAATGACAGCAACAAGAGCCAATATATTTATGTTTTCACACAACCCAGACAATCTGAAGCTACACAATTTGGTGATGACCTTTAACTCTTGAGCGATCTAGCGCTCCACCGTTACAAAGTTAACTCTTTAACTCCAAATCAAAGTTCTTGGTGATTTGAAAATCTTCTAGCCGCATTAACTCTTTCTGTATGTTTAGATGCACCATGCACCATGCCAATTTCAATCACATATGTTTTACCACACTGTGCGTTATTACTCTTAATTTTATTAGTGTAAACCGTCATCAAACCACTTGTTGTTCTGTCTTGTATCATCTTGGTAATAGTGAAATCTAATTCCTTGTTTAATTATATAAAAATACATATATAATATGCTATGTGTTTTATATATATAAATATGTAGATTGATATTTAAAACAATTTAAAAATGTGTCTCTGAAATTTCTACCACTGGATTGATAAAAATATTCCGTACTGAAAGAATTAACAGACTTTTCACACTGAGGAACATTCTCTTTTCAACTTAATTTTCACTTTGGCACTTTCTTTAAATACTTTTTTTTCTAAAAAGTAAATATTACCTCCTCTGCCTTGCTTGGCGTATGGGGAACATGATGTTAGTGACCATGTTTTTTTATGGCCATGGAACATTTTTGGGTGATATAGTCGGTATCACGTCAGGCTGCATTATTACACAGATAAATCACTGGAACCCATTTTAAGGCGCTGGGTGAACCCCAGAGCTTTCTCAATCCGAAAATAAAATACTTTTTTTAAAATACGAAACAAAATGTATACATTTTAAAATGAAATGTCATGAAATAGCTCATCATTTCAGGACCCGTATTTTGTCAAATTCATTCAGTTAGTTCTGAAGTTAAAATTTAGTTAGTTTGGTAAATAAGCTATTGTGGAGATAGAAGTAAAAAATTGATTGAACTAGTAAATAAGATTTTGTGGAGACAGAAAAAAAATTGGTTGAATCAGCAAATAAGAAATTGTTGAGATAGCAATTAAACATTTTTGAACTAGCAAATAAGAACTTGTGGAGATGGAAGCTAAAATAGCAAATAAGAAATTGTTAGGTTAGAAGGTAAAAATTGGTTGAACTAGCAAATAAAAAATTGTGGTGAAAGTAGTTTAAAATTGGTTAAACTAGTAAATAAGAAACAGCACAAAGATCCTCACGTAATATGGTGTACACTTTTATCTGATACAGTTTGATAGCAGTATCAAATGTCACGTTCCATTCGGCTGTATGTAGACCCCAGGCTGTAGAAGCACAATGCCCTCTGTTGTAATCTGTACTTGTGTTCCCATCCACTGACTTGTCTGAAGTGCTAAAATTGGGATTCATATAACTTGACTGAGTGACGCTTTGCTTTAATGCTAGGTTTCGGCCTGTATGGTAAGATGGGTAGAATTTAGACAGAAATGCAACAGGTGTTTGATTCATTTGAAGAAAGTATTAATTAATATAGTAAAATAAAGAAAATAATAAAGTAAAATATTTTTTAAATATTTCGCCCACTCTGTCTGGTAATATATGTTTTAATTACACCCACCATGGATACACCTGTGTGTCCGTTATTAAGTGCAATATAGCTTTCCACATTTACATCTATATTTTCTGACAATCTTTATTAACACGCATCACACCTTGCACAGGAACCACACTATATCTTGCCAAAAGTCCCTATTCTGGTCGTCTCGTTCAATCGCTTCCATTATCGAGGAGACCATAAATTTGGTCACTGCCTGGGTAAATTTGTCAACACAAAAACCTAACTACACTGTGAACCTTAGGCCGTGCTATGGAGTTTGTGCACGTGGGTCAAGATTATCTTTGGATTTTCTCGAGGGAGTTATCAGAGCGCCTATGGGTTCATCCTGTGTGCAGTAATGATGATTCTATTACAAACAAACATGTCTTCCATTATTATTCTTTCCAGCCCGCTGAGTCTTTTGATGTGGTCATATTATTTTAATTTCCTCTGTAGAAAGGTGATTATAAGCCAGTTCTTTCATCATCATCATCATCAAGTCAAAGCTAATGTCCTTTGCAGAACGTTGCATTCACCACAACCTGTCTGAAAGAATCTCAGTCTCCAGCCAGATCTCCCACATAACGTTGCATTCACCAAAGCCTGTCTGAAAGAATTTCAGCCTTTAGCCAGATCTCCCCTAAAACATTGCCTTCACCACAGCATGTCTGAAAGAAACCTGTCTCTAGCAAGATCTCCCACAAAACATTGCATTCACCACAGTCCAATTGAAAGAATCTTTGTTTCTAGCCAGATCTCCCACATAATGTTGCATTCACCACAAGCTGTCTGAAACCAGATCTCCCACAAAACATTGCATTCACCACAGCCCGTCTGAAAGAATCTCTGTCTCTAGCCAGATCTCCCACAAAACATTGCATTCAACACATCCCGTGTTAAAGAATCTATGTCTCTTACCAGATTTCCCACAGAACGTTGCATTCACCACAGCTCGTCTGAAAGAATCTGTCTCTAGTCAGATCTGCCATATAAATTTGTATTCACCGTAGCCCATCTGAAAGATTCTTTGTCTTTAGCTAGATCTCCTACTTCTTCTGTTGTCATGTTTAAGGTCTCTTTGATATCTTTAAACCACCTTCTTCTTGGTCTGCCCCCAATTAGTCACCCAGGTACCATACCTTTCATCATTGATCCAGCCGGTGGTATCTTTTGACATGGCCATAGTATTTTAATTTCCTCTGTAGAACGGTGTCTATACGCCACTTCTTTTTAATGTTTAAATCTTTTAATATCTTCATTGCTCTTTTTCATTGTTAAAGGTATCTTAAGGATATTTCTGTAGAGTTTTGTTTCTAATGACCCAATTTTCTTCCTTACTGTTTGTGAGATTGTCAATGATTCACAGCCATATGTTGCTATAGGGGCGATACATGTTATCAGCACTGCCTTGCTAGCATTGTGCCATCTGTAGTTCATGGCGTTATATTTTATGTTGCTATCTTTTGGTTTCTTTCTGGCAGTCTCCATTGTTAGTTACGACAGATCCCAGATATTTATACTTTGTAGCAATTTCAAAGTTTTCACTGTTGATGATTATTTTTTGTTAGCTCTTTGTTTTGTCAATGTGGTGCATTATCTTATATTATTATGGGGGCCTCGGTAGCCTAGTTGGGAAAACCACCAGACTGGACTACCGACGTTTGGACAACCTGTGTTCGATTCCCACTGGGAGCAGTGTGAATTCTACTTGTGGTTTGAAAAAAAAAATACCCCAGCGGTCGACCCAGCCGGTGGCAGAAATGGGTACCAGGGTAATACGCTAGAATGAGCCTAGTAGGTGGCCGAGCACATATGGGTAAAAACTCATGTGCAAAGACGCCGATTCAGATCTCGCACTTTACCTTTATTTTTACCTTTACACATACTTATCTTACATTATATTTCTGGATGTTTAGAAGTGTCGATCGTCACTGTATTGTTCAACACACGCAATTATCCCTTTTAATCCTTTGTTTTTTTTGTTTTAGTGTTTCAGTCTTTTAATGTTTTCAGTCTTTCAACTTTTTAATGTTTCAGTCTTTCAATGTGTCTTCATTCCTCCTTCTCCATATACAAGCCACCCTGAGAATTCTTCTGTAGCATTTTGTTTCAGATGAACACATTTTCTTGATTGTGATTGCAATATTGATAATTTGAAAGAAAGCATTGAGAGTTTAAGGCAGGTGACATCCCCATACAGCTTGTCCCAGATATGGTACTGGTGATGGCCACAAGAGCCTTCACTGTTAGTGTTGATGCTTGGTCAATAGCTCTTGTCCTTTCTGCTTGTATCCTCACTCCACAACACAGAGGGGGGTGACTACCAGTATTATCGGTTGGGCCTTTTTGGGGGAGGGGGCCTGGTATTCTCGCCGCCTGGTGGGGCTCCACGAAATGAGCCCCATGTCGCTTTTCTTCAAGACTGTGACCCCTTCATGGTGAGAATTGCATTGCACTGTCATGTAAGGCATATTGCCCAGTGCATCGGATATCAACATTTTTGTGTCTTGCTTTTCCTGGTCCCAGCCTTTTGACCTCTCCAGTTTGATTGATCCCCTGGTAGCATTGCTAACACTTAGACAACTGACATGGAAATAGGTACACTGGCTCCTCTACTATTCTAAGGTGTAAAACACGCCAAAGCAGTAAATCTGTCCACATGCTCTCCTGGTGACGTTTTAATGCATAAAACTTCATTTTATAGTCGAACATCTATTGGGTTATAATGTTGTATGGCATCAGATCTGATCGGTCATGGCTGAGGCCGTCACTGTTGGCTCATGGTGTCAGATCTGATCGGTCACGGCTGAGGCCGTCACAGTTGGCTCATGGTGTCAGATCTGATCGGTCATGGCTGAGGCCGTCACAGTTGGCTCATGGTGTCAGATCTGATCTGTCATGGCTGAGGCCGTCACAGTTGGCTCATGGTGTCGGATCTGATCGGTCATGGCTGAGGCCGTCACAGTTGGCTCATGGTGTCAGATCTGATCTGTCATGGCTGAGGCCGTCACAGTTGGCTCATGGTGTCGGATCTGATCGGTCATGGCTGAGGCCGTCACAGCTGGCTCATGGTGTCGGATCTGATCGGTCATGGCTGAGGCCGTCACAGCTGGCTCATGGTGTCGGATCTGATCGGTCATGGCTGAGGCCGTCAGAGGTGGCTCATGGTGTCAGATCTGATCGGTCACGGCTGAGGCCGTCAGAGGTGGCTCATGGTGTTAGATCTGATCGGTCATGGCTGAGGCCGTCAGAGGTGGCTCATGGTGTCAGATCTGATCGGTCACGCCTGAGGCCGTCAGAGGTGGCTCATGGTGTCGGATCTGATCGGTCACGGCTGAGGCCGTCAGAGGTGGCTCATGGTGTCAGATCTGATCGGTCATGACTGAGGCTGTCACAGCTGGCTCATGGTGTCAGATCTGATCGGTCACGGCTGAGGCCGTCAGAGGTGGCTCATGGTGTCAGATCTGATCGGTCACGGCTGAGGCCGTCAGAGGTGGCTCATGGTGTCAGATCTGATTGGTCATGACTGAGGCTGTCACAGCTGGCTCATGGTGTCAGATCTGATCGGTCACGGCTGAGGCCGTCAGAGGTGGCTCATGGTGTCAGATCTGATCGGTCATGACTGAGGCTGTCACAGCTGGCTCATGGTGTCAGATCTGATCGGTCACGGCTGAGGCCGTCACTGTTGGCTCATGGTGTCAGATCTGATCGGTCACGGCTGAGGCCGTCAGAGTTGGCTCATGGTGTCAGATCTGATCGGTCATGGCTGAGGCCGTCACTGTTGGCTCATGGTGTCAGATCTGATCGGTCACGGCTGAGGCCGTCAGAGGTGGCTCATGGTGTCAGATCTGATCGGTCATGACTGAGGCTGTCACAGCTGGCTCATGGTGTCAGATCTGATCGGTCATGACTGAGACTGTCACAGCTGGCTCATGGTGTCAGATCTGATCGGTCATGGCTGAGGCTGTCAGAGTTGGCTCATGGTGTCAGATCTGATGGGTCATGTCTGAGACTGTCACAGCTGGCTCATTATGTAAGATTTGATCAGTCATGGCTGAGGCTGTCAGAGCTGGCTCAAGGTGTCAGATCTGATCAGTCATGGCTGAGGCTGTCAGAGCTGGCTCATGGTGTCAGATCTGATCGGTCATGGCTGAGGCTGTCAGAGCTGACTCATGGTTTCAGATCAAACTGGTCATGGCTGAGGCTGACAGAGTTGGCTCATGGTGTCAGATCTGATCGGTAATGGCTGAGGCTGTCAGAGCTGACTCATGGTGTCAGATCTAATTGATCATGGCTGAGGCTGTCAGAACTGGCTCATGGTTTCAGATCTAATTGGTCATGGCTGAGGCTGTCAAAGCTGACTCATGGTGTCAGATCTAATTGGTCTTAGCTGAGGCTGTCTGAGTTGACTCATGGTGTCAGATCTAATTGTTCCTAGCTGAGATTATCAGAGTTGGCTCATGGTGTCAGATCTGATCGGTCATGGCTGAGGCTGTCAGAGCTGGCTCATGGTGTCAGATCTGATCAGTCATGGCTGAGGCTGTCACAGTTGGCTTATGCCAGTAGCCATATATTGACACTAGAATGTCTAGTTAAAAATCTAGACACTTGTCAGCACCAACATGTTAGGTACCTCAAACAGGTACTAAAATATATGGACATAAAGGCAAACACTAGACTAATGCTGTCCAGCACAACGTCCGTAGGTGCCAAGATGCCTTCAACCTACTTTCCAGTCATTTAAATTTCACTCGCCAACTTTAAAGTTAATTCTTTTTTCTTTTTCTTTCCTTCCTCATTTACCTTTCTGCGTCAAGAGCAGATATAATTTGCGGTCTTTTGCTGTTCTGTTTGCTTCTGCTACTATTATGTTTCCTAGTGCTATTAATATTCCATCAATCCATCTTTTTTTGTGGTGGACCCTTGGGTCTGGTATTCTCGCAACGTTTATTGATGGCTTGTAACGTTAATTAGAATGTCAAAAAATCAGTAGTAAGTACAGACACTATTTTTTGTCAGTGTTAAGTTTTCATGTTTTAACTACTGTTATACTACTATTAACATAAATAAATAAAGTAAAGAACTCCGTCACACTAGGTGGCATATAGGGAATATGGTGTTATTGACCATAATTTTTATCGACCATCGGCACATGATTTTTGGGGTAATGTTGTCGGTATTACGCCCGTGACGCTTTACTTTCTTGGAGAAAATCCCGTACCCTTTAAGGTTTGGTGAACCCGGATGCCGCAGATCAGGATCGAACCCGACCTCATGTGCTTTGTAGTCCAGTTCACTAACCACTGAGCTATCGCGTCTACTACTATTAATGTTACTGTTTAATAGTAATAATAATAATAATAATTATTATTATTATTATTATTATAATCATCATCATCCTCACAATGTTACTTGGAGCCCGCGTCCCTATGGCCAGGAGTCAGACATGCCTCAATATATAAACATGGAGGAGAAATTAAAAAAAAAAAAGAAAAAAATGGTATGGTTAAAGCTTTACGTAATTAATGGACAACTCAATTGAATGATGTTTCGTCTCCATATGCCTTCAGCAGGAACAAACAACATACACAAATATCGTTGCTATTGCTGTGTTTACTACCTTGATTACCATTTCCATCATCTGTGTTATTATTACCTTTAAGTATTAGTACTTCTGCCACCACTAACTTTGTCATTATCGCTGTGATTACTACTTGTGTGTGTGTGTGTTGTTTGTTCCCGCTGAAGTCCTATTGAGCCGAAACATCGTCCAATAATTATGTAAATTTTTCACCATGTTCTTTTTCGTATTTTTTTTTCATTTCTCCTTTACAATCATCTTTACTGCAGCTTCTCATTTTTATACATTTTTTTTCTTTTGACCACCTAATATACAAACATGTTATATGGTGCAGAACCAAACAATATACACATATAAAGACACTAGGATGTCAAGTTACAAGGTCAGATGTTTGACAGCATTAACATGATATTGGCTCATTTATTTGTTGATGTTGACAACAATAACAACAAGATGTGTTTAAACTAACATCACCTCCACTGACGTACAGAGAGCAGATAAATGGAATGGCGTCTCCTATAAGAATAACTTCCTTCACTGTGTTTAAGAAGTCGCAGCTCACATCAATGATGTTGTTGCTCATAACATAGATTCGTCTATTTCTGCAGAAATTTCCGTAATAATTCAGTTGAAGATCAATATCGGTTAACATCGCTGGTAACAAAAAAAAAACATTATTAACAGTGATTTATCAACAATATTTTAATTGTCTACCTTTTAGACAAACCCTCTCCTCCCCCTTTTCATCCTTTCTGAGACCCTTTTCAATTTTTCACTGTTTGGCTCCTCTTTGGGGAACAAGATCCTACCTGTCCTATTATCCAGTTATCATGTGAGCAACAATCACCTAAATTCTGGCCACTAAATAAACCATTTTCATTTTCTGATATCTATGATTAACTTCGCAGTATAACTGCACGCACATGGGCCCCAGCGGCCAGTCCTTTCATGGGGCAAATCTGGACGCCGCTTTTAGATAGATGCTGTGAACATCTGTATGACATCACTCGAGACCCAGGTATCCCTGTAGCATCCCACTTCAACGCTAGGGCAAGGTGGATGTCCAAGTCAATGGTCTGGTGTCTTGTGCCTTCGATAGTAGAAACCGATTCACCTTAGCGAATCGTCTGATCATCAGTATGGGCTGCCTCTCCCCACAGAGAATTAATGTATCCCTTTCTCTAGAAACTCTATTCTAATCTTTAACCCCCCCCCCTTTTTCATTTCTCCCCTCCCCCTCCCCATCCTCCTCCTTTCTCTCTTTCATTCCCCATCTCTCTTCCGATCCCCCCTCTCGCCTATCCATTCTTCCCTTCACTCTTCCAGTTTTGGCCTCCTACACCCTGACATGATATCCCCATGCGATACTCAGGGTCTATGTTACATATTTGTAAGTATATTGGCACTCTTCTATAGAGGTCATGATCCCTATTTATCTACTTATAATTACAATTACAGGAGCACTGCTTTTATCTTTCTGTTCTATACTTACATTTTCCAACCGACGGCTTCCGAGTTCACCCAGCCTTAAATTGGTACCGGATTTTTTTTTTCTGGGAAAGTAAAGCGGCACAGGTGTAATACTGACCACATTACCCCAAAAATCATGTGCTGAAGGTCTGTAAAATTTATGGTCACTAACACCATATTCCCTATAAGCCACTTGGTGTGACGGGGGCTCTTTACTTTTTTTTTTTTTTACTATACTTATGTTTACAATAACAGCAGTACTGCTATTATCTGTTTGTTCTATACTTATGTTTATAACTATTATCAAAACATATTGATTCTCTGCTAGATTCTCCCAGTTCACTTTATGTTCCAGTTCTATCTTACTCTCTATTTTTTTTCTTTTTATTTCTTTTCCATAGAACTGCTATTGGGCTATATGGAAAAGGAATGAAAAAGACAAAAAAATAGGTATAGCTGCTATTTAAAACTTTCGGCAAACTCACAGAAAGGGCCTGGAACAACACAAAACTAACACTAAAGACCAAATTCTTAATATATCAAACTTGTGTGCTTAGCATACTATTAAAAGGAACTGAAACCTGGACAACATACTCAAATCACGAAAATAGACTAAATGTCTTCCACATGCGATGTCTCCGCAGAATAATGCACATCAAATGGCAGGACAAAATAACCAACTTAACAGTCCTGCAACATGCTAAGACCCCAACAATCATGTCAATGCTCAGATGTCAAAGACTAAGATGACTGGGGCACGTCCAGCAAATGGAAGAAAACGCATCCCCAATCAAATACTATATGGTGAACTAACACACGGAAAAAGACAAATCGGCAGACCTAAACTACGATATATAGATATCTGTAAATCATCTCTGAATGACTTCTCCATCTGTGAATATGACATGGGTACATCTGGCAAGTGATGACACATCATGGAGAGCATATATAAGGAATGGTATAACACATCGCTAAGGCAAAACTTAGAAGAGAAAAAAACACAGGAAAAATGATGAAAAACCCAGTGGGCCTGACTTGTTCATTCTGTGGCCGTGTGTGTTTGTCAAACATTGGTAGAATTAGTGAAGATGTTCAACAAAAACAAAACCTCAAAAACAATAAACAATAGCCTCCATTAGACCGTCTGACAAGACAAAAAGGGCCATATATAGCTGCTATTATACTACTTCTGTCAGACACACTACTATCCAATCCCTCCTCGGATATCACACCCCATGTTTACGCCAATCCACTATTACACCGCATTAACCTCTTGTTTCCCGAGTCACGTCCGGCTTTGTTTGCTCGTGTTCTCACTCCATAGTACACACTTCTCTATCGTTTGCTGGTTCTTGTCTCATTCTTGACCGCATTTCAAACCTCAGATTACTATCATCCAATCTCATCCAACTTCTCATCTCATCACGTGACAGGTTTTCCCCCTCCTCCTCTCATGTCACATCACATCCACGTTTGACTCAAAGTTATCTACTCGCTGGAAGCTTTTGGATCATGCCTCAGTTAAGTCTTGGTTTAATTTTTTTTTTAATGTTTTAGCTTACTAATTATTACATGCTATCAGTTGTTATCCTCCTGTATGTCGTACATTTCCCTTTCATTTTATAATTTCATTTCTTGTCCCTCTTTTTATTTCTCCTTGATCTACCTGTCCTGCATGTTCTAGATGTAGTAGAGTTTATTTTTATTTCGTTGTCCATTTGTGTTGTTCTCGTTCTCTGAAGAAATCCGCATGTAGGCCGAAATGTCAATATTTTGTTGTGTTCCTTTTTTGTAAAGCTGTCACCATACCTTGCAGGAGTATACGTTACACCCCACCACTTGCTCCTTGCTACCAGCTTTACTGCAGCTCTGCAATTATTTGCCTCTTTCCTATTTAACTTCTACGTTTGTATTTGTCGGTATGTAGTCGGTATTACGCCTTTGCCACTTTACTTTCCCAGAAAAAAAATCTGGTACCCATTCAAGGCTTGGTGAACCGGAAGCAGTCGGTTGGGATCGAACCCTCCCTCTTGTTCTTTGTAGTCCAGTTCATTAACCACTGAGCTATCGCGACTCAAGTATAGAAAAGTACATCATACTATTTCCTCTCCATACATGTGTGCACTTCTCACACACTTGTATCATAGCTCAAACAAATTGTAACTCAAACAATCGCTAGCCGAAGTACATCTATACATCTCTGTCATCTCTCAAATGAATACATGGGGGACTGGTTGGTCTTGAGGCAAGATGCCGGCCTCAAGACAGAGAGGTTGCGAGTTCAAATCCCGGCTGCACCAGTTGAGATTTTTATTTGTGATTTCTCTCTACGGCAACCACCCCTGGTCTGAGCAGCGAGGCCCGGCTTGAAACGTCAATTACTCATCGACCAAAAAAATATGAGTACCTCCAAAGTCAGAGTTATCTGCCTGTGCAGCGATGGACCCCTGTGCACACGGCTGCCTGTGAAAACAATGGATTAACACGCAAAGCTCAGTTCCTAGTATCTAGGTCCTTCGCCAGAGGTGAAAGCTGGTGAAAAAAAAAAAATTGTTAATGAAAACATGTAAAACCTACTTCTGTTACTGATATACAATCTAATCCAGGTAAAGCGGAATCCTTTTTTGAACGAAACTTTGATTAAATTTGACCGGCCTGTGTTACAGGTTTGATCATTATTGTCCTTTAAAAATCGTGCTGTGTTGTCGCTGGCTTGACGAGAAACAAGATCATCTGTAAAGGTTCAAAGTGATTATTACTCTGTAAGCCAACGCTGACTTTATAGAAAGCCCGCCCGCTGTGTAAACAAACACCCAAAGATCATGATGTCTTCGACCATGCGAGATATAGATGGATTACGTCATTTTACTACTGCTCACAATGCTGAAAATGTCATAAGTTTTGGGTGATCCATTTCAGCGGGTTGGCTTCCTATATAGTTGATAGTTGCGTAAAGATAAGAATAGAAATACACATAATAGGCTTATGTCTCGAGAGATGTGTCATAGAAGATCAATCAAAGTTACAGATTTGATTATTGTTGTTCTTTAAGTGCATTGGTGTTTTTAAGTGCATTAAGTGATTTCATGTCATTATATATGGGGTTGAGTGGTCTGTAGGTAAAGCGTCGGCGTCTGGACAACATTGTTCTGGGTTCGACTACCACATTACTTTGTGCAAAATTAAAACAACAAAATTGCATCCGCGGTTTCTCCATGGCGTTATAATCTCCTGGTCTCTGGGTAGAGACATCCGATGTCTAGCCCTCTCTGGGTCGTGACATCCGATGTCTAGCCCTCTCAGGGTAGTGACATCCGATGTCTAGCCCTCTCTGAGTAGTGAGATCTGATGTCTAGCCGTCTCTGGGTAGTGAGATCTGACGTATAGTCATCTCTTTATAGTGAGATCCGATGTCTAACCGTCTCTGTGTAGTGAGATCCGATGTCTAACCGTCTCTGGGTAGTGAGATCCAATGTCTAACCGTCTCTGGGTAGTGAGATCTGATTTCTAAACGTCTCTGGGTAGTGAGATCCGACATCTAGCCCTCTCTGGGTAGTGAGATCCGATATCTAGCCCTCTCTGGGTAGTGAGATCTGATATCTAGCCCTCTCTGGGTAGCGAGATCCGATGTCTAGCCCTCTCTGGGTAGTGAGATCCGATGTCTAACCATCTCTGGGTAGTGAGATCCAATGTCTAGCCCTCTCTGGGGAGTGAGATCTGATGTCTAGCCGTCTCTGGGTAGTGAGATCTGATGTATAGTCATCTCTGGATAGTGAGATCTGATGTCTAACCATCTCTGGATAGTGAGATCCGATGTATTGTCATCTCTGGATAGTGAGATCCGATATCTAGCCTTCTCTGGGTAGTGAGATCCAATATCTAGCCCTCTCTGGGTAGTGAGATCCGATGTCTAGCCCTCTCTGGGTAGTGAGATCCGATATCTAGCCCTCTCTGGATAGTGAGATCCGATGTCTAGCCCTCTCTGGGTAGTGACATCTGATGTCTAGACCTCTCTGGATAGTGAGATCCAATATCTAGCCCTCTCTGGGTAGTGAGATCCGATGTCTAGCCCTCTCTGCGTAGTGACATCCGATGTCTAGCCCTCTCTGGGTAGTGAGATCCGATGTCTAGGTAGTGACATCTGATGTCTAGCCCTCTCTGGGTAGTGACATCTGATGTCTAGCCCTTTCTGCGTAGTGACATCCGATGTCTAGCCCTTTCTGGGTAGTGACATCCGATGTCTAGCACTTTCTGGGTAGTGACATCCGATGTTTAGCCCTCTCTGGGTAGTGACATCTGATGTCTAGCCCTCTCTGGGTAGTGACATCCGATGTCTAGCCCTTTCTTGGTAGTGACATCCAATGTCTAGCCCTTTCTGGGTAGTGACATCCAATGTCTAGCCCTTTCTGGGTACAGACATCCGATGTCTAGCCCTTTCTGGGTAGTGACATCTGTTGTCTAGCCCTTTCTGGGTAGTGACATCCGATGTCTAGCCCACACTAGTTTCTCGCTTGCGTTCACCAGATGACTAAAGGAATACACCTCTTCATCAACCGCCCTTAAAAAGACCTTAATTGGGCGTGTCTGCGTTGTGTTGTGGTTTGCAGTATAACTGTGATATTTGCAGTTCTATGGGAGATCTGATTGGAAACAGATTCTTTCAGACAGACTGTGGTGAATGCAATTTTCTGCAAAAGGACACTCGACCTGAAACTAATTCTCATAAAACTTGTTGGACTAAAATACCAGTTTCATTATAATTGTCTGGTCTAAAATATACATATTTTATTTTTGTCCATCGCCCCAATTGTGAACCACTTTTGAACTCACAAGAATTTGTCATACGTAGCTTCCTCCGAATTCTTCCTTTGAACATGTGGTCTAAGTATAACATATGATTATAGTAATAATTCAGTTTTATTTCAATGTTGTCTTTCCCTACATCACCGCAACGAACAATAAAGACAAGTGGGAGAAAATTAAAACAGGTAAATAATGTAAAAATCTGGGAACAATGTTAACCACAGGTGGTAGATGTACAACAGAGATGAGATGCAGAATGGCAGAATGGCTCAGGCAAAAGCAGATTTCCAAAATGTGAAGAAGATACTGTGCAATCAATGTTTGACAATAGAAACTTGAAAAGGAGTTCTTAAATGTTATATCGAACCAATTTTAACATATGCATGTGAATCATGTACAATAGGATAGCAGACGTGAAAATCACAGGAGGTTGTAGAAATGTGGTTTTACAGAAGAATGTTGAAAATACCATGGGCAGCTAAGAAGAGTAATGAAAACGTTCTGAAAGAGGCCAAAGCAAAAGGAGAGCTAATTTCCAATATTAGGAAGAAACAATCATCATTTTTGTCCATGTAATGAGAAGGAAACAGCTGGAATATATTGTAATAACCGGAAAAATCAAGCGATGAAGAGATAGAGGGAAGCAAATAGAAAAGGTACCAGACAGCTTAAGAAAATGTCATGGCAAAAGGTCAAGAATAGAAATAATAACTGTTGAGATCGAAAGTTGTGGAGAGACATGATCACCTACGCCAGTAGACATTGTACTTGATGATGGTGATGATGATGAGGATGATGGTGATGGCGATGATGATGATGACGATGATGAGGACGACGACGATGATAATGACTTTCCCATTAATAAAATCAGCAAAAAGTAAATTTTACACAACAAACAAAGTTCTTCTGTAGGTATGACTTACAGAATTGGCAACTTGGTCCAAAGAAGCCAGTGACGCAACGTCTATCCTGCAAACATTCTCCATTGTAACCACATGCATTATTGACGCAGTGGCACTGAAATTGGCAAGATTGTCCAAACCACCCACTCGGACACACTGGAGATTCTACCAAAATGTAGTGTTCCACATTCAAGCGATAATATTTACATGAACAAAGTAACAGCCATCTATTGTAGTAAGGCCAGTGGGGAGAGAGGGAAATTAAAACAAAAAACCCCACAATCGTGACGTTTTCATTTATACATGCTATAGATAACTGACAAATAGGGAGCTCCTAAGAAACATCAGAGGAACAATCAATATTTTTGAGCACATCGTGAGAAGAGGAAAGTTGGAGTATTTGGCTTAAGCAGCAAAATGCAGGGAAAGAGAGATCGTGGACAACAAAGAGAGAAAATGTTGGATAGCTTGGTGTCATGGCATGGAAAACAGTCAACAACAGAACTGATACGATGTACGGTGGATAGAAGATAGTGGACGACATGATCACCTGCGCCAACCAATGTGACACATGATGATCATGACAGGCAGGCAGACAGACAGATAGACGTAATTCTACCCACAATTGCACCTGCACGTAAAACTGAAAACGTCACAAAGCTTGGGTATTTTATTCATGCTTGTTGGTCTTACTACTATAGATGGTTGTGGTAGAAAATTTATGTATTTACAAAATGAAAGTTTGAATATTTACATGATTATAGCTTGTTGATTTAACAGCTGGAATATATTGTAACAACTGGGAAAATTGAGGGATGAAGAGATAGAGGGAAGCAAAGAGAAAAGATACCAGACTGCTTAAGAGAATGGCTTGGCAAAAGATCAACATCAGAAATGATAAATAACTGTCGAGATCGAAAGTAGTTGAGAGACATGATCACCTACGCCAGCAGGCTTGGTACTTGATGATGATGATGATTTACAAGAGCAGAGTTTGTTGATTTACATGACTAGAGTTTGTTGATTTACATAATCAGAGTTTGTTGATTTACATGATTAGAGTTTGCTGATTTACATGATTAAAGTTTGTTGATTTACATGATTAGAGTTTGCTAATTTTACAGGATCAAAGTTTGTTGATTTACATGATTAGAGTTTGTTGATTTACAGGATCAAAATTTGTTGATTTACATGATTAGAGTTTGTTGATTTACATGATTAAAGTTTGTTGATTTACATGATTAGAGTTTGCTAATTTTACAGGATCAAAGTTTGTTGATTTACATGATTAGAGTTTGTTGATTTACAGGATCAAAATTTGTTCATTTACATGATTAGAGTTTGTTGATTTACATGATTAAAGTTTGTTGATTTACATGATTAGAGTTTGTTGATTTACAAGAGCAGAGTTTTGCCTTAAACTTATACAGATAGTGACATTTTCGGGTTCCTCCTTTTCCGTTCTTATTGGTTATTGGTTATTGGTTATGGAAGGCCTCGGTATCACAGCAAACGAATTAAAATCCATAATTGCTCAACCGCCCGTGCCAGTGGAATCATCCGAATTGCCAACACATCCCCCAAACAAATAAAGGTAACTGTAGTCCCCATCGTAGCAGTCTCAGCACACGCCAAAAGACATAAGGCGAAACCGTGCAGAAAGTGAACACAGCCAACTGTTCCCTGTTATACGATATCATCATTCATCGTAAACAAGCGGGATATCGAAGCAGGATCAAAACGGATGAGACACACAGCTCACGGTGTGCACAGAGCACTTAACTCAGTAGCTCCTGCAACAAGCCGGACTTGGAATATGAGGAAAATGCAAGAAGGAACACTTTTCAGACATAGCCTTAAATGGTTCCTGCCGCCTATCCACCATATACCATGGGAGTTCACGTCCTCCCGAAAATGATGATCGTCATAGCACTTGATGATGTTAGGCCATCATTGATGACTCCAATTCCAAACATATAGACACACAGTGGTGGTAAGTTATCATTTCCAATCCAACAGAAGCCACATGACCTGTAGTTAGTAAAACCACAGAGAGAATATGATTTTGTGACCTTCACTGATTCACTCTTGGATGTGAATGTGTAGTTTACACAAGAGGAGAAGTTTTCAACTACAGTGATCCCATTTAAGGCAATTCTGGGATAGCAAGGCAAGTCTCCTTTATAGCAGCAGAACTTGATGTTCTCCGCTCCCTTCTTGTAGCTGCCGCCACACGATTCTGATGTCTCATTAACTTGGACATCATTCAAGAACAATGTCAGATTAACATTCCATAGATATGGCTCTGCTGATGAAATGCTTGGTGCAACAGTTATATCAATCATACTGGAGGCTCCTGGTCTGTGGTCATTAATATCACTGACGGCATATGATGTTGTTATATTCAGTATTTCTTTCTGGGGTGTAAATATGTGGCACACACATGGAGAGTGGTTTGTGGTCACAGTAATCCCATTAAAGGCAATTCTAGGGTAGCATGGCATAGCTGTTTCAGAACAGCACAATCCTATGATGTTTTCTGTGTTTGCTATAAAGCTGCTGCTGCTACACAATCCTGACCAATTATAGGTGTGGACATTATTCACTTGCAATGACAAAACTGCTTTGTTTACATCATAAACCTCTGGAATCGAATCATTTATGGGACTAATAGTACAATTTATTCTTCCATCGGGGATATCTTCATTGAGTCCCCCCAAAAAAAGTCTTTGGTTAAAAAGCACATTTGCTTTTGAATTAAACACACAATGAGCCCACTTCATAGATTCAAAATGATCCTTGCCAATGCTATCCGTTTGCACAAGTTAGGTCCTTAGATACCAACGTCAAAAATGTCTGAAACGAAGCCATTGAATTAACGACTTTATCTACAGCGAAGGTTAACGAACTGTGAACAAACATTTATGTTCAAACCCTTGAAAACATTTTCAAAAATCTGCCAACTCGCAGCAATAACATATATCAAGTTGTTCAAATGTAAACATTGCTTAGTCCATAGCTTGAATATAAATAAGCTGCCATTTTGGTGCGTCCCATGACGTCATCCTCTTTATCCATTAATTATGCACAAAGCATGCTCAGAGATGTACATTACTCCCTGAATTTCAGTGTTTGAAAGAGGACCTGATAGCTGGGTCTTGAATTTATGTCTTTCTGTGAAGGATTTAGGACCTAATACAATTTTTTTTTTCTATTTCCAAGAATTCCTGACTTAACAGAGAAACTTTGCATTACTAAAACTCAGAACTTAAGAAAGGAATTTTTCAATTTTCTAGAAAGTGGAATTTGCTATAGAAACTTTACAATTTCCATGAATTCAGAACTTGACATAGCAACTTTTCTATTTCCAAGAATTCAGAAATTGACATAGCAACTTTTCTATTTCCAAGAATTCACAACTTAACATAGCAACTTTTCTATTTCCAAGAATTCACAACTTGACATAGCAACTTTTCTATTTCCAAGAATTCAGAACTTGACATTGCAACTTTTCTATTTCCAAGAATTCCAAGGTTCCAGGAAGACAAGACTTGAGTAGACAAAGAAGGAAGTGGTTTCAAGACATATTTCAGACAACAGAAGAAGTGGAAGATCTGGCTTGAGATAGATTCCTTCAGATGGGATGTGATGAGAGCAAAATTCTGTAAATCTAGATGATTATTGATGTGATAAAACAGAAAATTATGTCGTCGTAAAAATGACGTCTGAGTTGTATACTCTGTCCTGTTGTTTGGTGTAGATAAAGGATTTGTTTCCACTTTACAGCAAAAATATTATGAAATCAATAGTAGATATCACAGGAATTGAAGTCAATGGTCACAACATAAACAATTTGCGATATGCGGATGACATAGTCTTAATAGCTGAGACAGAGAATGAACTACAAGAAATGATAGACATAATAGTAAAAGAAAGCAACAAGAAAGGTCTAAGTCCGAAGAATAAGAAAACAGAAGTAATTGTCATATCGAAGAAGCAATCATCACCATCGTGCAGCATAAAAATAAACAGGACAAATCTGAAACAAGTGCAACATGTCAAATACTTAGGCACAATAATAACATCAGATGGAAGATGCACCACAAAAATAAAAAGCAGAATAGCTCAGGCTAAAATAGCATTTCAGAAAATGAAAACGTCTTGGGCAATAAGTCTATGTCAATAGAAGTGAGAAGGAGAGTTCATCAGTGCTATATAGAACCAATTCTGACCTATGGAGACAAATCACGGACAGTAGACATGAGAATGAAAAGATGTAAAAACTACAGATATTGGATTTCTCAGAAGAATGTTGAAAGTTTCCTGGTTGACTGTTTTCCATGCCATGACAGTAAGATATCTATGTCAATAAAAATGAGAAAGAGAGTTCGGCTGTGATATATATATATAGCCTATTCTGACCTATGGAAGCGAATCATGGACAGTAAAGCAACAAATGAAAAGACGATTAGAGGCCACATAGATGGGATTTCTCAGAAGAATGTTGAAAGTTCCCTGGACAGCTAAAAAGACCAACAAGGAAATTTTCAAAGAGGCTAACACAAAAAAGGGAGCTCCTAAGGAACATCAGAAAGAAACAATCAACCATTTTTCGGACATCATGAGAAGAGGAAAGTTGGAATACTTGGTTACAACTGGCAAAATACAAAGAATGACAGGTTGTGACAGACAAAGTGAGAAAATACTAGATAGCTTGGCGTCATTGCATGGAAAAGAAGTCAACAACTGAATTAACATGATGCACGGTGGATAGAAGATTGTTGAAGGACATGATCACCTACACCAACTGGTATGACACATGATGAAGAAAGGAGAAATTAAAACAAAAAAGAAACAATAGTAAGATTATAGCTTTGTATGTTTATGCTTTTAGGCATGCGTCCCTTCTCTACATAATTTTATAACTTTCTAGCAGAAATCTACTACCTCCGCTTGTGCCCTCCCATCCTACTGGTCGCCTCACCTCATTCCAAGCCATTCGTTTCTGGACCTGGTCACAGCAGCCTGGAGGTTGAGTTCTTTTATTCTAATTTCATAACATTATTTTGTTTTGATATACAATTATTATTTAGCTATGTAGTGTTTATTTTATTTACTTAAGTATCTGTGTAAGTGTTATTTATTGTTCCTGCTGAAGGCCTAATGAGCCACAACATCTTTCGAGTTTGTGTTGTTAATTACTTACTTAAAACTGTGACCATACCACTGTTTTTCTATTTCTTTGTATTTCTCCTTTATAATCAGCTTTATAGCAGTTTCACATTTCTGTGCCTTGAACTTGATGAAGATAAACATGTTCCGAACTATTATCTAGCTGCATGTCATCAATGTTCTTTTTTCTTTTTGAGCCTTTGTCCATCAGATATGATATCAATATTTTGGTCAGCACTATAACGTGCATCATTGCTATCTAGCTGTACTGCATGCATCTGTGAGTCAATCCATAAGAAGTCTTTAATGTTGGATCCATTTTATCTGTTAGAATGTCCTTTATTTTCCCCAGCTATACTGCTTGCGTCAGGAATTCCATAGTGAGTCTTTAATGGTGGATCCATTATCTGTTAGAATTTCATTTATTGTCTCTAGCTCCCAAATAGATGATTTACCACAATAAAATTGTATTAAAATGTAACACTAAAATAGCTGATTTACTACAATATAATTGTGTTAAAATGCAACACTCAAATAGCTGATGTACTACAATATAATTGTGTTAAAATGTAACACTAAAATAGCTTTTTTACTACAATATAATTGTTATAATGTAACACTTACATAGCTGATTTACTACAATATAGTTGTGTTAAAATATAACACTAAAATAGCTGATTTACTACAATATAAGTGTGTTAAAATTTAATGCTCAAATAGATAATTTACCTTCTGTGCTGGTTGTTACTATCAGAAAAGTCAACAGCAAGATACACTTTTTGGGTAAGTAAGCCAAGAAGAGCAACATCAGCAGGGTTCTGGAAAACACATGAAAGGAGCACATATTAAATATCATGGCTGAGAAAAATTCATGATAAACAACAAACAAATATTATTAAAAGGCGAGAAAGAGTTCACAAATAGGTAACATGATGATAGTGATTTTATACATGAACAAATATGTAAACCAAGAACTGTGTGAGTATTACAAAACAGGCCCTTTTTTGGAATCCCCAAGGAAAAAGGCAAAGTGGAAGACCAAAAGATTCTTGGAGAAGACAGATGGAAGCAGAGATGAAGATAATGGTGATGACATGGAGTGATGTTAAAAGAATGGCAAGAAACAGAACGGTTTGACCTATGCTCCACAGGGAGCTGAAAGTGTTTGCTGAAGATCTATGCTCCACATGAAGCTAAAAGTGTTTGTTGAAGCCCAATGCTCCACAAGGAGCTGAAAATGATTGCTGAAGACCTATGCTCCATAGGGAGTTGAAAACTGTGATAAAGGGCAATCAATGTGAAATAGAAGGGTTCTAACTTGTTATCTTACTTGGTGTTTCCTCAATAATTATAGCGCCAGCGAAACGTTGAAATTTATAAGAAGAATGTGTTAGAAATACATCGGTCATATGCTGGGAAATGATGAAGAGGACATCCCTATAAGGTGTTCATGTGGAAACCATCTGGTAAAGAAAATATGGAAGTCCAAGAGAACCGATATGCAGAACAATTACTAGGGAAGGCTCAACATGGGGACTAAGAAACAGTGAATCATATCAGAGGAAGAGGTATGTTTACAACACTCGGAAAAAAATTCACAAATAATCAACAACAGAAAAAAAAAAATAACAATAGACAGCCCAAAACAGGATCGAGACCATAGTGCAGATTCCACAAGGAACGAATCCTAGATCATATGGCCAAGTAAACAAATAACCAAGACTTACAAGAACTAGCAGCAAATTGAAAAAGAGAACTATGACTTCCGTCCTATGTGCCGTCTTTGGCCAAGAGGAACATGAATGAATGAACAAAGATCATCATCATCAAGTACCATGCCTGCTGGCATAGGTGATCATGTCTCTCCACAACTTTCGATCTCAACAGTTTTTTATCATTTCTGTTGTTGACCTTCTGCCAAGTCATTCTCTTTAGCTGTCTGGTATCTTTTATCTTTCCTTCCCTCTATCTCTTCATCCCTCAATTTTCCAAGTTTTTACTATATATTCCAGCTGTTCCCTTCTCATTACATGACCAAAAAATGATGATTGTTTCTTCCTAATATTGGAAATTAGCTTTCTTTTTTTGCTTTGGCCTCTTTCTGAACGTTTTCATTATTTTGCTTTGCTGTCCATTCTATTCTCAATATTCTTCTGTAAAACCACATTTCTACAGCCTACAGTGATTTTCTTGTCTGTTGTCCTATTGTCCATAGCTCACATCCATATGTTAAGACTGGCTGCACATAACATTTAAGAACGTTTTCTTTTTTTCTATTGTCAAAAATGGATTGCATAGTAGATTGCAATGAAAGTTAAACAGGAATGGGCTCACTATGTATATAACATTAATCTATCTAGTATCTTCTCTCTTTGTCATCCGTGATCTCTCTTTCACTGTATTTTTCCAGTTGTAACAAAATATTCAAACTTTCCTCTTCTTATGATGTGCCCGAAAAGTGTTCATTATTTCTTTCTGATGTTTTTAGGAGTTCCCTTTCTGTGTAGGCCTCATTAAGAATGTCCTCTTGATCTTTTTAGCCGTCCAGGGAACTTTCAACATTCTTCTGAGAAACCCCATCACTGAGGCCTCTAATAATTTTTTTTTCATTTGTTTGTTTACTGTCCATGATTCGCTTCCACATGTCAGAATTGGCTCTTCTATATAGCACCAATGAACTCTCTCACTTCTATTGACATAAATGTGTTGCATCAGATGTTTGTCATTTGAAAATGTCCTATTTTTAACATTTGAGACTGTCCTATATTAAAATAAGATGGAAATAAACTCATCTGTTGTGCTTCCTGGCTTCCTGTGACTAGTTCAGAAAACCATTTATGTTTGGGAGGATCTAGGAGCCATTTATCAAGATCTAACCTGACATGCTAAGACTAACGTGGACGAGTAACATCAAAAGATAGACAAGTCAGCCTATGACAACCTGCACCAACATAGCGGAATGACGTTCCTTGGTAGTCAACCTTCGATGCGAAGACGGCACTCAATGATGATGATGATGACGAACCCAACATGTTGCCCATAGTAGTGCAGTTCATCTAACTATTGAGCTACCGCAGCCCTGTATAACTGTGAATATTCACAATGCGATAAGAATTCGTACATTCATATTCTGGCCTGTATAAAAAAAAAAAAAAAAAAAACTATCTTTATGTCACATAGTACCATTGCTGGTGTATGACGGGGGGCAGCGATAGGACCAGAGAAATAAAGGCCGCTTGGTCAAAGCAGTCGCCACGACGTGTGAGACTCAGGATTTTTATTTCACCCCCGATAGAAAAAATCCTTTCTGTCTACCGCGGGCTTCGAACACCGAACGTCGGCTTTTCAGCCAGCGGAACAGTGGGTTTAGCCGCATGGCCACGCGCTCCTCTAATGCTGTGAACTCTTCTGTGAATATTCACAATGTGATAAGAATTCGTACATTCATATTCTGGCCTGTATGATTGGGGGACTTGATGGTCTTGAGGTAGGATGTCGGCCTATGACAAAAAAAAATTCTTCCTTTCTTCAAAACAAAAAAAAAAAATCCTTTTTTTTCATAATGAATAACAGTTAATCTTTCTTTTTAAACCTAAAACAACATAACAAAACGTAATGAATTAGCGATACCTTTATCTCCATTTGTTACAAAATGTGGAAACAGTAGAATCATGAACACATCAGTCCAAGATATTAGAAGCAATATCATTAGCACACCTCCGTGGCAACGGCGACTCTCAGCAACCTAATCAATACAAATATATGGATATTGTTAATCAACATCAAGTTAATTGATTTTAAAATAAAGAATGTTTAAAAATAAATACTTTGCTAACATGAACATTTTTATAAATACTTTACATTCTTTCATGAACTTCCGGTCAATATGCCGGATAGGCTACAGGAACCATTATAGGCTATGTCTGAAATGTGTTCCCTGTTGTAGTTTCCTAATATACCGAGTACTGATGGCTGATGGAGCTACTGTGTTTAGTGCCCTGTGCACACTGTGAGCTGTGTTTTTCATCCTGATCATGTTTCAATATTCCGATTGCTTACGATGAATGATGATATCGTATGACGAAGGACAGTTCCATTGCGTTCATTTTCGGTGCCGCGACACCTTAAGTCATTTGGCGTGTGCTGTAACTGCTATAATAGGGACTGCAGCTGGCTTTCTTTGTATGGATCCTTCATTGAGATGAAATGTAAATGTAAATCTGATAATTCCACTGGCATGGGCAGTTGAGCTATTATGGATTTTAGTTCGTTTGCAGTGATACCAGGACCTTCCACTAACTACTAACTTCTACTACTACATTCATTCATTTTCCTCCCAGAATGAAGACGGCTTTTGTACTTAACTTCATCGACTTCAAAAAAAGCATTTGACAGTCTTTCTTCTTCTTCTACCTTTTTTAGCTCCCAGTGGAGCATAGGTCTTCAACAAACACTTTCCAAGTCGTTCTGTTTTTTGGAACCAGTGGTGGGGAGTGTAAACACTCCAAGGTATTAAGACAGCTTTACAAGGGAGGAACACTTTAGTATTGTGTTGTGTTCCTCCCTTGTAAAGCTGTCTTAATACCTTGGAGTGTTTACACTCCCCACCACTGGTTCCTTGCTTCCAGCTTTACCGCAGCATCGCAATTATTTGCCTATTCCCCGTTCTGTTTTTTGCCATTCTTTTAAGATCATTCCATGTCTTCCCCATCATCTTCATCTCTGCTTCTATCTGTCTTCTCCAATAATTCCTTGGTCTCCCTCTTTGTCTTTTCCCCTGGGGATTCCAAAAAAGGGCCTGTTGTGTAATACTCTCAGTTGGCTTCCGTATTGTGTGTCCTATCCAGCGCCATCGTCTTCGCTGTATCTCTTTATCCACTGGTGTTTGACTGGTACATTTCCATAATTCTATGTTAGTGATTTTGTCCTGCCATTTCCATCCTTTTATCCTGCGTAAGCATCCATTAATGAAAGTCTGTATCTTCGTGATTGTCAATTTTGTTGTTCTCCATGTTTCACAGCCATATAATAGGACCGACTTAACATTTGAGTTGAAAATTTTTATTTTAGTATTTAACCTAATTTCTTTGGATTTCCATATGTTTCCCAGTGCAATGAAAGCTCCTCTTGCTTTAGATATCCTTATTTTTGTATCATTTTCTGTTCCTCCCTCTTTATCTATATTACTGCCCAGATATATGTAAGATTCTACATCTAATAGAGGTAATTCTCCTAGTTTTATTTTATTTTGCCAACTGTATTAATTCTCATAATGTTGGTCTTATCTCTATTAATCTTCAGTCCTAGCTGTTGTGATCTCTCATCAAGTATGCTCATTTTATCCTGCATCTGTTGATGGCTGTGTGATAGGAGAGCTATGTCATCAGCAAAATCTAAATCATTAAGTTGTTTGGTCAGTGACCACTGGATTCCATTTCTGTTGTTTTGAGTTATTTTCATAATCCAATCTATGGCCAGTAGAAAGAGAAATGGAGACAGAAGGCATTCCTGCCTTACTCCTGTTCTTATTTCAAATGCTTCTGTAAGCTGTCCTTCATGCACCACACTACATTTCGTTCCTTCATACATTGTTTTTATCAGGTTAATAAACTTTATGGGAATTCCGTAATGACTCAGCAACTTCCAAAGCATTCTTCTGTCTAAACTATCAAATGCCTTTTCATAATCTATGAATCCAATATAAAGTGGGGATTTTAGTTCTAAACTTTGTTCAACTATTATATGTAGAGTAGTTATTTGATCAGCACATGATCTGTTCTTCCTAAAACCTGCTTGTTCATCTCTCAAATGTTTCTCTATGGCCTCTTTTAGTCTCTCCAGAATGATTCTGCATAATATTTTTCCTGGCACTGATAGTAGCATAATTCCCCTATAATTTGTGCACTCCTGTAAACTTCCTTTCTTTAGTACTTTGATCATATAACCTTCTTTTCAGTCTTTAGGTATTTTTTTCCCTCTCCCATATTGTATCTAATAGATTATGTAGCATCTTGGTAGAGGTGTTAATATCTGCTTTGATGGCTTCCGAAGGAATTTCATCTGGTTCTGTGGCTTTACCATTTTTTAATAGTTTGATGGCTTTCATTATTTCTTCTATGCTTGGTTTTCCACAGTTAACGTGTAACTCTTCTTCTGCTGGTAGGATATCTGGAGGATTATTTGAGCCGGGTCTGTTCAAAAGTTCTTCAAAGTGCTCTTTCCATCTCTCCATTTGTTCCCTTATATTACTAAGCAGATTTCCTTTCTTATCTTTAATAAAGGCATTGATCTGTTTGTATTTTCCACTTAATTTCTTTGTGCTGTTGTACAGTTCTTTCATATTCCCTTTATTTGCTGCTTCTTCTGCCTCTTTAGCTAGTTCATCTATTTATTTCCTCTTATCCCTTTTAATGCATCTTCTCACTTCTTTGTTCACCTCTGTGTAAGCTTCCTGTGTCTTGGCTTTATTACTTCTCGTTTTGCTTTTATTTATGTTTGCTTTCTTGTTCTTTCTTTCTTTAATTTTGTCCAGGGTCTCTGCTGTCATCCATGCCTTATTCTGGCGTTCTCTTTTCCCTAGTGTTTCTTCGCATGTCTCTTTCCATATATCTTTTACCTGTTTCCAATGATCTTCTATATTTATTGTATTTTCTAGTTGTTGGAGGACTTGGTATTTGTTTGATATTGTGACTGCGAATTTATCTTTAATTCCTTGTTCTTTAAGGAACCCTACATTGAAATACTTTCTACCCTTATTCGCTGTAGTATACCTTTTTAGTTTAATTTTAAGTTTGGCTATCAGAAGATGATGATCAGAAGCTACATCTGCCCCTCTATATACTTTTACATCCTGTAAGGATGACTTAAACTTATTATTAATACATATGTGATCAATTTGATTTTCCGTTCTATGATCTGGTGACACCCATGTAGCTTTGTGTATTCTTTTGTATTGGAATATCGTTCCTCCTAGGCTCACTTGATTAAGGGTGCCATAAATTCACAAATATCTCTCCATTCTCATTTATATCTCCAAGTCCATGTTTTCCCATAATCTCTTCGAAACCTCTGTTGTCTGATCCTACTTTAGCATTTAGGTCTCCCATCAAGATTATAATATCCTTGGCTCGTCTTGCACCCATCTGACATTGTAGCTGTTTATAGAAATCATCTTTAACTAAATCATCTTTATCATTGGTTGGTGCATAGCACTGGATAATGTGTAATTTTATTTTGTTTTTGAAAAAAAAAAAAATTGACAGTATTCATAGAGATTCTTTTGTTGAAAATTCTGAAGCAATATGGCTTACCATCAAAAATCATAAATATTATCAAAGACATGTATGATGGTTACACATGTGCAGTTCGAACAGAGGAAGGACTGAGTGAATGTTTCCCAATAGAAACTGGGGTTAAACATGGCTGTATTTTATCACCCTTGTTATTTGGAATTGTTATGGACTTCATAATGAAGAAATGCTGCACTGGTAATAAAGGCATCGAATGGATACAAGGAGACCATTTGGAGGACCTCGACTTTGCTGATGACATAGTTCTCATCAGCAGCCAGATAAAAACGATGCAGGAAAACACAAATGAACTATCATCAATAGCCAGCAAAATTGGGCTTGAGATCAATCATGAAAAGAATAAAGTCATGAAAAGCTTAATTCCAACAGACGGCAAAATATACATGGAAAACAAACCAGTATAAGAGATCGATTACTTTACCTATCTTGGAAGTCACATTGATCGAGAAGGGGATACAAGCAAAGAAATTAGAATCAGAATAGCTAAAGCAGCAATGTCTTTCAGAAGCCTTGAAAAGTTGTGGAAATCAAAACTCATCAGCACAAACACAAAACTTAGACTATTCAAATCAAATGTACTATCAACCCTTACGTATGCGTGTGAAAGCTGGAAAACAACAAAAGATATAGAAACAAAGTTGAACGCATTCGAAAATAAATGTCTAAGGAACATACTTGGTATAGCGTGGAACGAATTCAAAACAAACGAGGAAAATAGAGAAATCGCCAATCAACCACTAATATCTTCAGTAATAAAGAAAAGACGATGGTCATATGTTGGACATGTGATGAGAAGAGATAATAACCGAATAGCAAAGCAAGCCCTCATATGGGAAACAACAGGTAAGAGGAAAAGAGGAAGACCCAGAGAGACACTGAGAAGAACATTGATGAGAGAGGCAAGAGCAGCAGGATTCGGCTCCCTCAATGAGATAGAGCTGCTTGCACAGAACAGAGACAAATGGTGAGATTTGATAAAATATCTTTAAAAGAATTGAAAACTGCTAGAACAAAAATTCAGATAAGAGAAGGAGTATCTTGGTCTACGTCTTATTGGCCGGCTACGGCTCGATAGATAGATAGATAGATAGATGGATGGGTGGGTGGGTGGGTGGGTGGATGGATGGGTGGATGGGTGGATGGATGGATGGATGGATGGATGGATGGATGGATGGATGGATGGATGGATGGATGGATAGATAGACAGATAGATGAAGACGGCACATAGGGTGGAAGTCAAGCTCTCGACCACAGGGAAGTGACTATTTCTTTAAGCTCTCGACCACAGGGAAGTGACTATTTCTTTAAGCTCTGGACCACAGGGAAGTGACTATTTCTTTAAGCTCTGGACCACAGGGACGTGACTATTTCTTTAAGCTCTGGACCACAGGGAAGTGACTATTTCTTTAAGGTCTGGACCACAGTGAAGTGACTATTTCTTTAAGCTCTGGACCACAGGGAAGTGACTATTTCTTTAAGCTCTGGACCACAGGGTAGTGGATATTTATTTAAGGTTGACCATGGGGAAGTGACTATTTCTTTAAGCTCTGGACCACAGGGAAGTGACCCTGTTCCCATTTTTGAGAGTCTACCATATTATCGCCATGCAGTTAGATTTCTGTGTATATCGTTATAAATGTTTGTGTTCTTGTTTGTTGTTCCAGCTGAAGGTCTTCTTGACTGAAGCGTCGTTCTATTTTTGTTTTGTTTATCACTTATGTAAAGCTATTACCACACCACTTTTTCCTTTTTATTAATTGTCATTATTATCATCAGTTTTACAGCAGCTTCGCATTTCTATGCATCTTAATGCCTTTACCCCTCTTTGTTCTCTACCATTGACAATCTTGTAGTTCTTTCTTCCTTCTTAGTTCCATGGTTGAGCCTTCCCTATTAATTTTCTGCATAGCGATTCTATTGGTCTGCCTTGTTTTCTTTTAGCAGATGGTTTCCACATGAATGCCTGACGGGGACGTCTTTCTTCATTCATTCTCAGCACATGACTAATGTATTTTCAAAGTATTTCCTTCATCTTATAAAGCTCGACACATATTCTTGTTTTGATTCATCTCTTATCCGTTCATCTAAAATGTATTATTTCCAGCTTATGTTTGAGATCCTACAAAGATGTGTATTCTCAAAGGCATTTAATTTCCTATCTAAAGTCTCGGTGGATTTCAAACTTTTGTATCCTTATGTTAGCACTGGTATCACATCCATATGTTAGCACTGGTATCACATCCATATGTTAGCACTGATCACTGGTATCACATCCATATGTTAGCACTGGTATCACATCCATATGTTAGCACTAGTATCACATCCATATGTTAGCACTTGTTTCACATTCATATGTTAGCACTGATATCACATCCATATGTTAGCACTTGTTTCACATCCATATGTTAGCACTGATATTACATCCGTATGTTAGCACTGGTATCACATCAGTATGTAAGCGTTGATATCACATCCATATGTTAGCACTGGTATCACATCCATATGTTAGCACTGATATTACATATACATATTACATATTATATATACATATAGTCAGCATCAATATGTTAGCGATGGTATCACATCCATATGTTAGCGCCAGTATCACATCCCAATGTTAGCCCTGGCATCACATCCCTATGTTAGCACTAGTATCACATCCACATGTTTGCGCTGGTATCACATCCATATGTTAGCACTGGTATCACATCAATATTTTAGCGTTAATATCACATCCATATGTTAGAGTTAATATCACATCCATATGTTAGCACTGATATCACATCTATATGTTAGTACTGGTATCACATCCCTATGTTAGCGCTGGTACACATCCATATGTTAGCGCTGGTATCACATCCATATGTTAGCGCTAGTATCACATCCATATGTTAGCACTGATATCACATCCATATGTTAGACCTGGTATCACGTCCATATGTTAGTACTGGTATCCCATCCCTATGTTAGAACTGGTATCACATCCATATGTTAGCGCTGGTATCACATCCATATGTTAGCACTGGTATCACATCCATATGTTAGCACTGGTATCACATCCATATGTTAGCACTGGTATCACATTCATATGTTAGCACTAGTATCACATCCCTATGTTAGCACTCGTATCACATCCCTATGTTAGCACTCATATCACATCCCTATGTTAGCACTCGTATCACATCCCTATGTTAGCACTCGTATCACATCCCTATGTTAGCACTCGTATCACATCCCTATGTTAGCACTAGTATCACACCCATACGTTAGCACTAGTAACACATCTCTATGTTAGCACTGGTATCACATACATATGTTAGCACTGGTATCAAATCCAAATGTTAGCACTGGTATCACATCCATATGTTAGCACTGGTATCACATCCATATGTTAGCACTGGTATCACATCCATATGTTAGCACTGGTATCACATACATATGTTAGAACTGGTATCGCATCCATATGTTAGAACTGGTATCGCATCTATATGTTAGCACTGGTATCACATCTATGTGTTAGCACTGGTATCACATCCATATGTTAGCACTGGTATCACATCCATATGTTAGCACTGGTATCACATCCATATGTTAGCACTGGTAACACATCCATATGTTAGCACTGGTATCACATCCATATGTTAGCACTGGTATCACATCCATATGTTAGCACTGGATTCACATCCATATGTTAGCACTGGTATCATATCCATATGTTAGCACTGGTATCACATCCATATGTTAGCACTAGTATCACATCCATATGTTAGCACTGGATTCACATCCATATGTTAGCACTGGTATCACATCCATATGTTAGCACTGGTATCACATCCATATGTTAGCACTGGTATCACATCCGTATGTTAGCACTGGTATCATATCAATATGTAAGCGTTGATATCACATCCATATGTTAGCACTGGTATCACATCCATATGTTAGCACTGATATTACATATACATATTACATATTATATATACATATAGTCAGCATCAATATGTTAGCGATGGTATCACATCCATATGTTAGAGCCAGTATCACAACCCTATGTTAGCCCTGGCATCACATCCATATGTTAGCACTAGTATCACATCCACATGTTTGCGCTGGTATCACATCCATATGTTAGCACTGGTATCACATCAATATTTTAGCGTTAATATCACATCCATATGTTAGCGTTAATATCACATCCATATGTTAGCACTGATATCACATCTATATGTTAGCACTGGTATCACATCCCTATGTTAGCGCTGGTACACATCCATATGTTAGCGCTGGTATCACATCCATATGTTAGTGCTAGTATCACATCCATATGTTAGCACTGATATCACATCCATATGTTAGCACTGGTATCACATCCATATGTTAGTACTGGTATCACATCCCTATGTTAGAACTGGTATCACATCCATATGTTAGCAATGGTATCACATCCCTATGTTAGCGCTGGTATCACATCCATATGTTAGCGCTCTTATCATATCCATATGTTAGCACTAGTATCACATCCATATGTTAGCACTAGTATCACATCCATATGTTAGAAGTGGTATCACATGGATATGTTAGCGCTGGTATCACATCCATATGTTAGCACTAGTATCACATCCCTATTTTAGCACTAGTATCACATCCATATGTTAGCACTGGTATCACATCCATATGTTAGCGCTGGTATCACATCCATATGTTAGCACTGGTATCACATCTCTATGTTAGCACTGGATTTACATCCATATGTTAGCACTGGTATCACATCCATATGTTAGCACTGGTATCACATCCATATGTTAGCACTGGTATCACATCCATATATTAGCGCTGGTATCACATTCACATGTTAGCACTAGTATCACATCCCTATGTTAGCACTCGTATCACATCCATATGTTAGCACTCATATCACATCCCTATGTTAGCACTCCTATCACATCCCTATGTTAGCACTCGTATCCCATCCCTATGTTAGCACTCGTATCACATCCCTATGTTAGCACTCGTATCACATCCCTATGTTAGCACTCGTATCACATCCCTATGTTAGCACTCGTATCACATCCCTATGTTAGCACTAGTATCACACCCATATGTTAGCACTAGTATCACATCTCTATGTTAGCACTCGTATCACATCCATATGTTAGCACTGGTATCACACCCATTTGTTAGTACTGGTAACACATCCATATGTTAGCACTGGTATCAAATCCAAATGTTAGCACTGGTATCACATCCATATGTTAGCACTGGTATCACATCCCTATGTTAGCAGTGGTATCACATCCATATGTTAGCACTGGTATTACATACATATGTTAGTACTGGTATAACATACATATGTTAGCACTGGTATCACATCCATATGTTAGCACTGGTATCACATCCATATGTTAGCACTGGTATCACATCCATATGTTAGCACTGGATTCACATCCATATGTTAGCACTGGTATCACATCCATATGTTAGCACTGGTATCACATCCATATGTTAGCACTGGTATCACATCCATATGTTAGCACTGGATTCAAATCCATATATTAGCACTGGTATCACATCCATATGTTAGCACTGGTATCACATCTCTATGTTAGCACTGGATTTACATCCATATGTTAGCATTGGTATCACATCCATATGTTAGCACTGGTATCACATCCATATGTTACCACTGGTATCACATCCATATATTAGCGCTGGTATCACATTCATATGTTAGCACTAGTATCACATCCCTATGTTAGCACTCGTATCACATCCATATGTTAGCACTCATATCACATCCCTATGTTAGCACTCCTATCACATCCCTATGTTAGCACTCGTATCACATCCCTATGTTAGCACTCGTATCACATCCCTATGTTAGCACTCGTATCATATCCCTATGTTAGCACTCGTATCACATCCCTATGTTAGCACTAGTATCACACCCATATGTTAGCACTAGTATCACATCTCTATGTTAGCACTCGTATCACATCCATATGTTAGCACTGGTATCACACCCATATGTTAGCACTGGTATCACATCCATATGTTAGCACTGGTATCAAATCCAAATGTTAGCACTGGTATCACATCCATATGTTAGCACTGGTATCACATCCCTATGTTAGCAGTGGTATCACATCCATATGTTAGCACTGGTATCACATACATATGTTAGTACTGGTATAACATACATATGTTAGCACTGGTATCACATCCATATGTTAGCACTGGTATCACATCCATATGTTAGCACTGGTATCACATCCATATGTTAGCACTGGATTCACATCCATATGTTAGCACTGGTATCACATCCATATGTTAGCACTGGTATCACATCCATTTGTTAGCACTGGTATCACATCCATATGTTAGCACTGGATTCACATCCATATGTTAGCACTGGTATCACATCCATATGTTAGCACTGGTATCACATCCATATGTTAGCACTGGTATCACATCCATATGTTAGCACTGGTATCACATCCATATGTTAGCACTGGATTCACATCCATATGTTAGCACTGGTATTACATCCATATGTTAGCACTGGTATCTCATCCATATGTTAGCACTGGTATCACATCCATATGTTAGCACTGGTATCACATCCATATCTTAGCACTGGTATCACATCCATATGTTAGCACTGGTATAACATACATATGTTAGCACTGGTATCACATCCATATGTTAGCACTGGTATCACATCTATATGTTAGCACTGGTATCACATCCATATGTTAGCACTGGTATCACATCCATATGTTAGCACTGGTATCACAAACATATGTTAGTACTGGTATAACATACATATGTTAGCACTGGTATCACATCCATATGTTAGCACTGGTATCACATCCATATGTTAGCACTGGTATCACATCCATATGTTGGAACTGGTATCACATCCATATGTTAGCACTGGTATCACATCTATGTGTTAGCACTGGTATCACATCCATATGTTAGCACTGGTATCACATCCATATGTTAGCACTGGTATCACATCCATATGTTAGCACTGGATTCACATCCATATGTTAGCACTGGTATCACATCCATATGTTAGCACTGGTATCACATCCATATGTTAGCACTGGTATCACGTCCATATGTTAGCACTGGATTCACATCCATATGTTAGCACTGGTATCACATCCCTATGTTAGCACTGGTATCACATCCATATGTTAGCACTGGTATCACATCCATATGTTAGCACTGGTATCACATCCATATGTTAGCACTGGATTCACATCCATATGTTAGCACTGGTATTACATCCATATGTTAGCACTGGTATCTCATCCATATGTTAGCACTGGTATCACATCCATATGTTAGCACTGGTATCACATCCATATGTTAGCACTGGTATCACATCCATATGTTAGCACTGGTATAACATGCATATGTTAGCACTGGTATCACATCCATATGTTAGCACTGGTATCACATCTAAATGTTAGCACTGGTATCACATCTATATGTTAGCACTGGTATAACATACATATGTTAGCACTGGTATCACATCCATATGTTTGCGCTGGTATCACATCCATATGTTAGCGCTGGTATCACATCCCTATGTTAGCGCTGGTATCACATCCATATGTTAGCACTGGTATCACATCCATATGTTAGCACTGGATTCACATCCATATGTTAGCATGGTATCATACAGGTGTTCAACAGATTAAGTTTTGTTCTTTTTCTGAACACTTTGGGTTTCCAGATGTACGTCATTTTGTTGAATGCATTTGATGTTAGTGCGTTACTAGTCATGATTTCTGGTATGTCCCCATCTCTGGACATTTTTGATCATTAAAGGTAGGTATGTTCCTAGTTTAGGTACATAAAATATATCAGCAAAATGAGTAATCTCCCCTTAGTTGTTGTCGCAAAAAAAAACTATTGTGGTCCTGAAATACTACAATTATTTATATTTTCATCAAATTAACTCCACGTTTCATCAATTTATTTCTATGTTCATCAACTTATCACTACGTTCATCAAATTAATTCAATGTTTGAAGACGAAGAAGCTCATGAAGACTCATAGCATGAAAATGACGAAAATGTTAAGGAGGAAGAAGATGAAGATGTGTAAGAAGAAGATGTAGGGGAAGAAGTAGACGAGGTAAAAGAAAAAAGTCACTAACCAATCACGTTAATAATAATAAAATATTATTGAAAGTGACTACCTGTCATTACTCATGGAAATGAAATCGTTTCACTTCAACTAGTTCTTGTCAATTAATTATAGTGATATAAACACTTAGTAGACAAGGTCTCTAATGTGTTTACGTATGTGTAAACATTGAAACTATGGCAACAAAACAGAAAAGCATGACGTCATTCGCGGATATTAAATTTATTGTTTGGGTTTGATTTTTTATTACTCAAGACATCTATCTTATCTATCCATCTTATCTTATATATCCATCTTATCTTATCTATCCATCTTATCATATCTTATATATCCATCTTATCTTATCTATCCATCTTATCTTATCTATCCACCTTATCTTATCTTATCTATCCATCTTATCTTATCTTATATATCCATCTTATCTTATCTATCCATCTTATCATATCTTATATATCCATCTTATCATATCTTATCTATCCATCTTATCATATCTTATATATCCATCTTATCTTATCTATCCATCTTATCATATCTTATATATCCATCTTATCGTATCTATCCACCTTATCTTATCTTATCTATCCATCTTATCATATCTTATATATCCATCTTATCTTACCTATCCATCTTATCATATCTTATATATCCATCTTATCTTATCTATCCATCTTATCATATCTTATATATCCATCTTATCGTATCTATCCACCTTATCTTATCTTATCTATCCATCTTATCATATCTTATATATCCATCTTATCTTACCTATCCATCTTATCATATCTTATATATCCATCTTATCTTATCTATCCATCTTTGATTATCTTATCTTATCTTATCATCCGTCCCGTCCCGTCCGTCTGACTGTATTTTCCTGTCCTGTCTTGCCCTGCCCTGTCTGTCCTGTCAGTCGTGTCCAGTCCGGTCTGTCCAGTCCGGTCTGGTTTGTGTTATACTGTCCGGTCCGGTCTGTCCAGTCCGGTCTGGTTTGTGTTATACTGTCCGGTCCGGTCTGTCCAGTCCGGTCTGGTTTGTGTTATACTGTCCGGTCCGGTCTGTCCAGTCCGGTCTGGTTTATGTTATACTGTCCGGTCCGGTCTGTCCAGTCCGGTCTGGTTTGTGTTATACTGTCCGGTCCGGTCTGTCCAGTCCGGTCCGGTCTGTCCTGTCAGGTTTGTGTTATACTGTCCGGTCCGGTCTGGTTTGTGTTATACTGTCCGGTCCGGTCTGGTTTGTGTTATACTGTCCGGTCCGGTCTGTCCAGTCCGGTCTGTCTTGTCCTGTCCAGTCCGGTCTGTCTTGTCCTGTCCTGTCCGGTCTGTTTTGTCCTGTCCTGTCCGGTCTGTCTTGTCCGGTCTGTCTTGTCCTGTCCGGTCCAGTCTGTCTTGTTCTGTTCTGCCAGGTCTGTCTTCACTTGTCCTGTCCTGTCCGTTTCGGTCTGTCTTGTCGTGTCCTTTCCTGTCATGTCCGGTCTGTCTTGTCCTGCCCTGTCTGGCGTGGTCTGTCTTGTCCTGTCTTCTCCGGTCCGGTCTGTCTTATTCTGTCCTGTCCAGTTCGGTCTGTCCTGTCCTGTCTGCCTGTCCTGTTTGCCTGGCCTGTCTATTATGTCATCTCTGTCTGTCCTGTCCTGTCTTGTCTGTCCTATCTGGTCTGGTCGGATCTGTCTTGTCTATCCTATCTGGTCTGGTCTGTCGTGTTCTGTCTTATCTGGTCTGTTTTGTCCTCTCTGTTCCTGTCCTGTCCGGTCTGTCTTGTCCTGTCGTGTCCTGTCCGGTCTGGTCTGTCTTGTCCTGTCATTTCCATTCTGGTGTCTTGTCCTGTCCTGTCCTGTCCGGTCCAGTCTGTCTTGTCCTGTCCTGTCCGATCCGGTGTCTTGTCCTGTCCTCTCCGGTCCGATCTGTCTTGTCCTGTCCTTTCCTATCATGGCCAGTCTGTCTTGTCCTGCCCTGTCTGGTCCTGTCCGGTCTGTCTTGTCCTGTTCTCTCCGGTCCGGTCTGTCTGGTCTATCTAGTCTTGTCCTGTCATTTCCGGTCTGTCTTGTCCTGCCCTGTCCTGTCTGCCTGGCCTGTCCTATCTATACTGTATGTTATGTCCTCTCTGTCTGTCCTGTCTTGTCTGTCCTATCTGGTCTGGTCTTTTCTGTCTGTCCTGTCTTATCTGGTCTGTCTTGTCATGTCTGTTCCTGTCCTGTCCTGACTTGTCCTGTCTGTCTCTCATGTCTTGTCTGTCCTGTCAATCCTGTCCGGGCTGGTCTGTCTTGTCCTGTCCTGTCTGATCTGGTCTATCATGTCCTGTCCTGTCCGGTCTGTCTTGTCCTGTCCGGTCTGGTCTGTCTTGTCCGTTCTGGTCTGTCTTGTCCTGTCATATCCGGTCCAGTCTGTCTGGTCCGTCTTGTTCTGTCCTGTCCAGTCCGGTCTGTCTTGTCCTGTCCTGTCCTGTCTGGTCTATCTAGTCTTGTCCTGTCCTGTCCTGTCTGGTCTATCTAGTCTTGTCCTGTCTTGTCCTGTCATGTCGGGCTGCCTTGTCCTCTCCTGTCCGGTCCGGTCCGTCCTGTCCTGCCTGCCTGTCCTGTCTGCATGGCCTGCCCTGTCCTGTCTATGCTGTCTTATGTCCTCTCTGTCTGGTCTGTCCTGTCCTGTCTTGGTCCGGTCTGTTTTGTCTTGTCTATCCTATCTGGTCTGTCCTGTCCTGTCAGTCCTTTTTGGGCTGGTCTGTCTTGTCCTGTACTGTCTGATCTGGTCTGTCTTGTCCGGTCTGGTCTGTCTTGTCCTGTCATTTCCGTTCTGGTGTCTTGTCCTGTCTGGTCTGTCTTGTCCTGTCGTATTGTGTCTGGTCTGGTCTTGTCTTGTCCTGTCCTGTCCATTCTGGTCTGTCTTGTCCTGTCTTTTCCAGGTCTGGTGCCTTGTCCTGTCTGGTCTGGTCTGTCCTGTCCTGTCCTTTCTGGTCTGGTCTGTCCTGTCATGTCCTGTCCTTTCTGGTCTGGTCTGTCCTGTCCTGTCTGGTCTGTCTTGTCCTGTCGTGTTGTGTCTGGTCTGGTCTTGTCTTGTCCTGTCCTGTCCATTCTGGTCTGTCTTGTCCTGTCTTTTCCAGGTCTGGTGCCTTGTCCTGTCTGGTCTGGTCTGGTCTGGTCTGTCCTGTCCTGTCCTGTCTGGTCTGTCCTGTCCTTTCTGATCTGGTCTGTCCTGTCCTGTCCTTTCTGGTCTGGTCTGTCCTGTCCTGTCCTTTCTGGTCTGGTCTGTCCTGTCCTGTCCTTTCTGGACTGTCTTGTACTGTCCGGTCCGGTCTGGTCTGTCTTGTCCTCTCCGGTTTGTCTTGTCCTGTCTGTCCTATCCGGTCTGGTCTGTATTGTCCTGTCCGGTCCGGTCTGGTCTGTCTTGTCATGTCCTATCCTGTCCTGTCTGGTCCGTCCGTCTTGTCCTGACCGATCGATCTGGGCTGTCTTGTCCTATCCTATCCGGTCTGTCCTGTCCTGCCTGGTCCAGTCTGTCTTGTCGTGTCCGGTCCAGTCTGGTCTGTCTTGTCCTGTCCTGTCTGGTCTGGTCTGTCTCGTCCTGTCCTATCATTTCAGTCTGTCTTGTTCTGTCCTGTCCGAACTGGGCTGTCTTGTCCTGTCTTGCCCTGTCCTGTCCGGTCCGGTCTGGTTTGTCTTGTCCTGTCCTGTCAGGTCCGGTCCATCTTGTTCTGTCCTGTCCTGTTCTGTCCGGTCCGCCTGCCTGTCCAATCTAAATCTAAATCTAATCTCCACCCACCCACCCATCCATCTATTTATCTATCTATCTATGTAACCGAAGACGGCACACAAGGCAGAAAGTCTAGACTAGCTAAACTCTCTGACCTCGCCACAGAACTCTGTTATAGGGGAGTCGCTCAATCTCAATGATGGAGCTAAACTTGGTGCCGTTACCTCTCGTCCCAGCGTTCTTGTTAGTGTTTCTCTAGGTCAGTTCCTATTTGAGGGCTTGCTTTGAGATTATTTTGTCTCATCTCATCACATGGCCAACATTTTACTACCTTCTTCTCTTGATTATAGTTGATATCTTGGGAAGCTTTGTCATTTCTCCTATTTCAGTACTAGTTTTTATCTCACTCCATGTTAAACGAATCATTTCCCTCAGGCATTTGTTTTCAAATGCATCCAGTTTATTTTCTAATTTCCAGCTATCGAATGCATAAGGCTAGATAATACATTTGTTTTGAAAATCCTGAACTTTCTTTTTGTGTTTAGTAATTTTGATTTAGCTAATTTCCAGTATTATGAAGAAACAAGCATTATTGTTTGGTCATGCAATGAGAAGTGAACAACTGGAATATATTGTAACAACTGGAAAAATTGAGGGACGAAGAGATAGAGGGAAGCAAAGAGAAAAGATGCTAGACAGCTTAAGAGAATGGCTTGGCAGAAGGTCAACAACAGAAATGATGAATAACTGCTGAGATCAAAAGTTGTGGAGAAACATGATCACCAACGCCATAAGATATTGCACTTGATGATATTTTTCATGGCATTAAAATCATTCTTTGCCATTCCTGTTTTTTTGTTGCTGTTTATTTCAGTTTTACATATTCCATCACTGGTTATAGTATGTCCAAGGTAGCTGTAGCTCTGAACTATTTCCGGGTATTTTCTTGGTTTAGCTTCAAGTCCTTTTAATTCTACGTCATCAAGATGCTTTAAAAATAAAGAGGACAAATCTGAAACGAGTACAACGCATCAAATACTTGGGCACAATAATAACGTCAGATGGAAGATGCACCCAGAATTACAAGTAGAATAGCTCAGGATAAAATAGCATTTCAGAACATGAAAAACATAGTGTGCAATAAGTCTATGTCAATAGAAGTGAGAAGGAGAGTTCATCAGTGCTATATAGAACCAATTCTGACCTATGGAGGTGAATCATGGACAGTAAACATGAGAATGAAAAGATGTAGAAACTACAGATGTTGAATTTCTCAGAAGAATGTTGAAAGCTCCCTGGTTGACTATTTTCCATGCCATGATAGTAAGATATCTAGTATCTTCTCTCTTTGTCTCTCTTTCCCTGTATTTTGCCAGTTGCAACCAAGTATTCAAACTTTGCTCTTGTAATGATGAACCAGAAAAATGCTGATTGTTTCTTTCTGATGTTTATTCAAAAGGGAGTTCCCTTTTTGTATTGGCCTCTTTGAGAATTTCCTCGTTGGTCTTTTTAGCTGTCCAGGCAACTTTCAGCATTCTTCTGAGAAATCACATCTTTGTGGCCTCTAATCGTATTTTCATTTCTTTGTCTACTGTCCATGGTTCGCTTCCATAGACCAGGATGGTTTTTTTTATAGCACCGATGAACTCTCTTTCTCACTTCTTGCTTACTTGGCCTAGACTTGCACAAGTTGTTTTTCATTTTCTGAAATGCTACTTTGGCCGGTACTATTCTTCCATATGATGTTATTGTGCCCAAGTATTTGATGCTCTGCCCTTGTTTCAAATACTGTTTATTTTTATGTTGCATGATGGTGATGATTGCTTATTCAAAATGACCATTATTTCTGTTTTCTTACTATTCAGACTGAGACCTTTCTTGTTGGTTTCTTTTTCTATTATGTTTATCATTTCTTGTAGTTCATTCTTCGTCTCTGCTGTTAAGACTGTGGCATCCACAAATCGGAGACAAAAAAGGAAAAAGTAATTATATACTTTCCTTTTTTTAAATAAAGAAGACGAAATAAAAAAAAAACAAGCTAATTTCATCATCATGTGCCAATCGGTCGTCGTAGGCGATCATGACCTTCACAATCTTCTATTCATCGTGCATCGTTTCAATTCTGTTGTTGACTATTTTCCATGCTGTGATACCAAGATATCAAATATTTTCTCTCTTTGTCGTCCACAATCTCTCCTCCCCTGCATTTTTTCTAGTTGTAACCAAGTACCAAAAGGGAGCTCCTAAAAAACATCAGAAAGAAGCAATCAACATTTGTTCAGGCACATCAAGAAGAGGAAAGCTGGAATACTTGGTTACAACTGGCAATAATAAAAGGAAAGAGAGATCGCGGACGATAAAGAGAGAAAATACTGGATAGCTTGGTGTCATGGCATGGAAAACAGTCAACAACAGAACTGATATGATGCACTGTAGATAGAATATTGTGGAAGGACATGATCGCCTACGCCAACCGATATGGCACATGATGAATGATGAACCAAGTATTTCAACAATTCCAAAAACACACTAAAACAGTAAAAACTCAACAAAAACACTAAAAACAAAAAAAAAACACTAACACAAAAACACACTTAAAAGAACTCACTAAAGTAACAAGCAAAATAAAAAACACAAAACCAAATAAAAACACATTAAAACAAAACACAAATATCAACACAAAAAACACACAAAACAAACACAAGTATATAATTTTTTTAAAAATAAAATAGTGTAAATAATTCATTTACAGCTTATATTTCCCAAAACTTATATTTTAAAAAAACACACCACAAAAAAATGCCTCAATGTATATCAGCACGTCTATCTATCTATTGACCTTTCGAGCCCATAGGGCGTAGACCAAGATACACCTTTTCCTATCTGAATTTTTGTTCTAGCAGTTTTCTTTTAAAGATATTTTATCAAATCTCGCCATCTGTCTCTGTTCTGTGCAAGCAGCTCTATCTCGATGAGGAAGCTGATTCCTGCTGCTCTTGCCTCTCTCATCAATGTTCTTCTCAGTGTCTCTCTGGGTCTTCCTCTTTTCCTCTTACCTGTTGTTTCCCATATGAGGGCTTGCTTTGCTATTCGGTTATTATCTCTTCTCATCACATGTCCAACATATGACCATCGTCTTTTCTTGATTACTGAAGATATTAGTGGTTGATTGGCGATTTCTCTAATTTCCTCGTTTGTTTTGAATTCGTTCCACGTTATACCAAGTATTTTCCTTAGACATTTATTTTCGAATGCGTTCAACTTTGTTTCTATGTCTCTTGTTGTTTTCCAGCTTTCACACGCATACGTAACGGTTGATAGTACATTTGATTTGAATAGTCTAAGTTTTGTGTTTGTGCTAATGAGTTTTGATTTCCACAACTTTTCAAGGCTTCTGAAAGACATTGCTGCTTTAGCTATTCTGATTCTAATTTCTTTACTTGTATCCCCTTCTCGATCAATGTGACTTCCAAGATAGATAAAGTGATCGATCTCTTCTACTGGTTTGTTTTCCATGTATATTTTGTCATCTGTTGGAATTAAACTTTTTATGACTTTAGTCTTTTCATGAAGTATATGTATCAGCACTTAAATCTCTCCTAAATTTGACTTACACATTAAAGAGTTATCAATAATGACTGAGGAGGCGAAGGCGCGCCCCACCCAGCACCAGAGCTGGAAGTCGTCAGTGACTCATAACTGATGGCTTGCGCCAGGATCGGTGAACCAGAACCATCCAGACCCTGCTACACCTCTTCGTGGTGCCTCTAGAAACAGACTAACCTGTCTAGTCTGGCCAAGCGAGCAGGGATCGAAGTGGGAAGACGAACTCGGTACACAAAAAAGCGTCGGCTGAAATCGGATGTGTTGGGCCGAAAGGCGCAGATATCACAGTGTTACACTGCAAACTTCAACACAACGTAACTACGTCCACTTAACGTCCTTTTAAGGGCGGATGACGAGGAGGAAGTCTACGGTTCGTATCCGTTAGAATACCTCAAATCATCGGACGAACGCATCATCATCATAATGACTGATTGTACAAATATTAACTCCAGTAGATGAACAACTTAAAGTAGAACACGCTGGCTTTAAACCACATCGGTATCCTATCGACCAATCCTGCAGCCATCATGGAAGAATCAATCAAATTCTAATCACCACTAAAGATCTACTTTGGTGATTTTGAAAGGGCAGTTGATAGTTGGGAGCCGCGATAGTTCAGAGATTAGTGAACTGGACTCCAAAGGAACTTCTTGTGTTTTGAAGAAGGCCAGATCTGGGCAGAAATGTCAGTATTTTTATTATGTTTCGTTAATGTAAAGGTGTCACCATACCTTGTAGGAGTGTAAGTTACACCCCACTTCTGGCTAAATACAAAGGACAAGAGGTCGAGTTCGATCCTGACCGACGGCTTCCAGGTTCACCCAGACTTAAATGGGTACCAGAATTTTTTTCTGGGAAAAGTAAAGCGGTACTGGCGTAATACTGACCATATTACCTCAAGAATCATGTACCGAAGGTCTATAAAAAATTATGGTCACTAACACCATATTCCCTATACGCCACTTGGCGTGAAGGTGTTCTTTACATTTTTTTTTACTTTTAATTGATAGTTTCCACCAGCCTACACATTGGATAATTCTGAAATCTACGGGTTTCAGCCAAAATATGTGAACAGTATAACCGCTTTATACTCAGACATGGTTGCAACAAAGCGGAGGCTGGAAACTTAATCTTGTTTCCTGCAGATATTGAACACAGCCGTTTCGTTATTGATACTTTAGCTCCTTTTCCAATTTGTGTCTTACAATAAAGATAAATACTGAGGTAAAAAAGCAAGGAATAGCCCCCACCATAGAATATATCGACCACATTACCCTAAAAATCATGTGCTAAAGGTCTGTAAAATTTATGGTCACTAACACCATATTCCCTATCCGCCACTTGGCGTGACGGGGGTACTTTACTTTTTTTTAAAAATAGAATATATATAAAAAAAACAACAAATAAAATGGTTTGGCCACGTGACAAGGCAGAGTGATCAAAACACAACAGAACGATCCTTCAATAAACGTTGCGAGAACACCAGACACAATGGTCGACCACGAAAAAGATGGAACGATAGAATATTAAAAGTACTAGGAAACATAGCAGAAGAAGTGAACAGAATAGCAAAAGACTGCAAATTATATCTCCCCTCAACGCTGAAAGGTAAATAATGAAAGAAAGAAGAAAAAAGATAAAACAAACAAGCTTCTTCTATTACACAATCAATGTGATTAGAAAAAGCTTCTATTACACAATCAATGTGATTAGAAAAAGCTTCTATTACACAATCAATGTGATTAGAAAAAGCTTCTATTACACAATCAATGTGATTAGAAAAAGCTTAATTTGAAAAAGTAATAACTTTTGTGGTTACAAATGGAATTTTGCATCTCCTGAAACTCTCACATTTGCCAATCTTTGACATTTTTATTACTTTATTACAAACATTAGCTAATAAAGAGGATGAATGTGGCTGACCACCGTGAAAGAGATTGGAGCCCCTTCACGTACTATTTCAGAGAAAGCCGTGGAGAATAATTCTAAAATAACACTAAGGCTAAAACTAAGAATAGCAAAATGTTATATATTCGCAACATTCCTGTATGGTACAGAAAAAATGGACATTAGATAAGAAAACACAAATGAAAATTGAAGCCTTTGAAATGTGAATATATTGAAGAATAGCTAGAATTGGATGGAAATAAAAGAAAACAAACGATGAAGTCTTTAAACAACTAAAAGTTAAAAGAGAACTGCTAAATACAATTCAAAAAAGACAAATGAGATTTTTGGGGCATGTTAAAAGACACAGCAGCCTACTAAAAGTAATTTTGGAAGGGAAAATTTAAGGTAAAAGAGGCAGAGGCAGACCAGGACTAACGTGGACGAGTAACATAAAAAGATGGACAAACCAACCTGCACCATCAAAGTACGAGAGAGCAGAATGGCACTCCATAGTAGCCAACCTTCGACGCAGAGACGGCACTCTATGAGAGAGACAGCTACTAAACTATCATTCATACAAAAATATGTGCTTTAACTACACTATACGGTTTGTATATGGTGTCACAAATTGGAACCACTTCTATGAATACCAATTTTAAGAATCAGGGGAAAGTACTAGGCTTTGGGACATCTTTATCGATAAATCCTGGAAAACTTGCAAGGTTAGAACAAAAATTTCACTTTGGGATGAAAACAGCTGTGGTGTAGAACAAGGTTGTGTGGTATCACTGTTTTATTTGAAATAGCAATCGATTGGGTCATGTGGAAAAGTAGAGGTGACAAGCAAGTAGTCATGGGCATACAATAAAATCTTAGAAGACTTCGATGTTCTGTCCCTCTTGTGCTCAACACAGTCACATGTCCAACATAAAAAATATCAACTTGGTTACTTTGTCGAGGCGTTCCCTGCGACTTATAACTGATGGCTTGTGGCAGGATCGGTGAACAAATACCATCCAGATCCTACTCCATCTCTCGTGGTGCCTCTAGAAATAGACTAACCAGTTTAGTCTGGTCAAGTGAGTAGGGATCGATAGGGAAGGCAACCCAGTAACTCAAAAACACCATGTCGAAGACGGATGTGTTGGACTAAAAGATGTAAATATCACGCCAGTTACAGCAAACAGCAACACAACACATTTACGTTTACTTAACGTTCATTTAAGGGTGGATGGCGAATGTGGGATAATTTGCGCTGGAATCGGTGAACCAGAACTATCTAGGAGATCAACTATTCTTTAGGTTATTGGTGGAAGACAAGCAAACAATAAGCATTAATTTACAGATAAATAATCCTCCAGATAAATACAGAAACAAGCAGAACGCAGGAATATATTTGACACAACTGATGACATGATGTTGCGAGATCACAAGACTCAAGGGTCGACCACAAATATTAGAAGCACAATGAAACATAACAGTAGAAGAGGCCAGCAAAAGACTGCAGATTATATCTGTCTCCGAAGTTAAAAAGCAAATCAGGAAGGAAAGAAGAGGAACCAATAACATAAAACTTTGCAGAATGTTGCATTCACCACAGTCTGTCTGAAAGAATCTCTGTCTAGCCAGATCTCCCACAGAACATTGCATTCACCACAGTCTGTCTGAAAGAATCTCTGTCTAGCCAGATCTCCCACAGAACATTGCATTCACCACAGTCTGTCTGAAAGAATCTCTGTCTAGCCAGATCTCCCACAGAACATTGCATTCACCACAGTCTGTCTGAAAGAATCTCTGTCTAGCCAGATCTCCCACAGAACATTGCATTCACCACAGTCTGTCTGAAAGAATCTCTGTCTAGCCAGATCTCCCACAGAACATTGCATTCACCACAGTTTGTCTGAAAGAATCTCTGTCTAGCCAGATCTCCCACAGAACATTGCATTCACCACAGTCTGTCTGAAAGAATCTCTGTCTAGCCAGATCTCCCACAGAACGTTGCATTCACCACATTCTGTCTGAAAGAATCTCTGTCTAGCCAGATCTCCCACAGAACGTTGCATTCACCACAGTCTGTCAGAAAGAATCTCTGTCTAGCCAGATCTCCCAAACAATGCTGCATTCACCATAGTCTGTCAGAAAGAATCTCTGTCTAGCCAGATCTCCCACAGAACGTTGCATTCACCACAGTCTGTCTGAAAGAATCACTGTCTCTAGTCAGATCTCTCACAGAACGTTGCATTCACCACAGTCTGTCTGAAAGAATCTTTGTCTCTAGTCAGATCTCCCACAGAACATTGCATTCACCACAGTCTGTCAGAAAGAATCTCTGTCTAACCAGATCTCCCAAAAGAATGTTGCATTCACCACAGTCTGTCTGAAAGAATCTCTGTCTAGCCAGATCTCCCAAAGAACGTTGCATTCACCACAGTCTGTCTAAAAGAATCTCTGTCTAGCCAGATCTCCCACAGAACGTTGCATTCACCACAGTCTGTCTGAAAGAATCTCTGTCTCTAGTCAGATCTCTCACAGAATGTTGCATTCACCACAGTCTGTCTGAAAGAATCTTTGTCTCTAGTCAGATCTCCCACAGAACATTGCATTCACCACAGTCTGTCTGAAAGAATCTCTGTCTAGCCAGATCTCCCACAGAACGTTGCATTCACCACATTCTGTCTGAAAGAATCTCTGTCTAGCCAGATCTCCCACAGAACGTTGCATTCACCACAGTCTGTCAGAAAGAATCTCTGTCTAGCCAGATCTCCCAAACAATGCTGCATTCACCATAGTCTGTCAGAAAGAATCTCTGTCTAGCCAGATCTCCCACAGAACGTTGCATTCACCACAGTCTGTCTGAAAGAATCTCTGTCTCTAGTCAGATCTCTCACAGAACGTTGCATTCACCACAGTCTGTCTGAAAGAATCTTTGTCTCTAGTCAGATCTCCCACAGAAGATTGCATTCACCACAGTCTGTCAGAAAGAATCTCTGTCTAGCCAGATCTCCCAAAAGAATGTTGCATTCACCACAGTCTGTCAGAAAGAATCTCTGTCTAGCCAGATCTCCCAAAGAACGTTGCATTCACCACAGTCTGTCTAAAAGAATCTCTGTCTAGCCAGATCTCCCACAGAACGTTGCATTCACCACAGTCTGTCTGAAAGAATCTCTGTCTCTAGTCAGATCTCTCACAGAATGTTGCATTCACCACAGTCTGTCTGAAAGAATCTTTGTCTCTAGTCAGATCTCCCACAGAACGTTGCATTCACCACAGTCTGTCAGAAAGAATCTCTGTCTAGCCAGATCTCCCAAAGAATGTTGCATTCACCACAGTCTGTCAGAAAGAATCTCTGTCTAGCCAGATCTCCCAAAAGAACGTTGCATTCACCACAGTCTGTCTGAAAGAATCTCTGTCTAGCCAGATCTCCCAAAAAACGTTGCATTCACCACAGTCTGTCTGAAAGAATCTCTGTCTAGCCAGATCTCCCAGAGAACGTTGCATTCACCACAGTCTGTCTGAAAGAATCTCTGTCTAGCCAGATCTCCCACAGAACGTTGCATTCACCACAGTCTGTCTGAAAGAATCTCTGTCTCTAGCCAGATTTCCCACAGAACGTTGCATTCACTACATTCTGTCTGAAAGAATCTCTGTCTCTAGCCAGATCTCCCACAGAACGTTGCATTCACCACATTCTGTCTGAAAGAATCTCTGTCTAGCCAGATCTCCCACAGAACGTTGCATTCACCACAGTCTGTCTGAAAGAATCTCTGTCTCTAGCCAGATTTCCCACAGAACGTTGCATTCACCACATTCTGTCTGAAAGAATCTCTGTCTCTAGCCAGTTCTCCCACAGAACGTTGCATTCACCACAGTCTGTCTGAAAGAATCTCTGTCTAGCCAGATCTCCCACAGAACGTTGCATTCACCACAGTCTGTCTGAAAGAATCTCTGCCTAGCCAGATCTCCCAAAAAACGTTGCATTCACCTCAGTCTGTCTGAAAGAATCTCTGTCTAGCCAGATCTCCCACAGAACGTTGCATTCACCACAGTCTGTCTGAAAGAATCTCTGTCTAGCCAGATCTCCCACAGAACGTTGCATTCACCAGTCTGTCTGAAAGAATCTCTGTCTAGACAGATCTCCCACAGATCGTTGCATTCACCACAGTCTGTCAGAAAGAATCTCTGTCTAGCCAGATCTCCCACAGAACATTGCATTCACCACAGTCTGTCTGAAAGAATCTCTGTCTAGCCAGATCTCCCACAGAACATTGCATTCACCACAGTCTGTCTGAAAGAATCTCTGTCTAGCCAGATCTCCCAAACAATGCTGCATTCACCATAGTCTGTCAGAAAGAATCTCTGTCTAGCCAGATCTCCCACAGAACGTTGCATTCACCACAGTCTGTCTGAAAGAATCTCTGTCTCTAGTCAGATCTCTCACAGAACGTTGCATTCACCACAGTCTGTCTGAAAGAATCTTTGTCTCTAGTCAGATCTCCCACAGAACATTGCATTCACCACAGTCTGTCAGAAAGAATCTCTGTCTAGCCAGATCTCCCAAACAATGCTGCATTCACCATAGTCTGTCAGAAAGAATCTCTGTCTAGCCAGATCTCCCACAGAACGTTGCATTCACCACAGTCTGTCTGAAAGAATCTCTGTCTCTAGTCAGATCTCTCACAGAACGTTGCATTCACCACAGTCTGTCTGAAAGAATCTTGGTCTCTAGTCAGATCTCCCACAGAACATTGCATTCACCACAGTCTGTCAGAAAGAATCTCTGTCTAGCCAGATCTCCCAAAAGAATGTTGCATTCACCACAGTCTGTCTGAAAGAATCTCTGTCTAGCCAGATCTCCCAAAGAACGTTGCATTCACCACAGTCTGTCTAAAAGAATCTCTGTCTAGCCAGATCTCCCACAGAACGTTGCATTCACCACAGTCTGTCTGAAAGAATCTCTGTCTAGCCAGATCTCCCACAGAACATTGCATTCACCACAGTCTGTCTGAAAGAATCTCTGTCTAGCCAGATCTCCCACAGAACATTGCATTCACCACAGTCTGTCTGAAAGAATCTCTGTCTAGCCAGATCTCCCACAGAACAATGCATTCACCACAGTCTGTCTGAAAGAATCTCTGTCTAGCCAGATCTCCCACAGAACATTGCATTCACCACAGTCTGTCTGAAAGAATCTCTGTCTAGCCAGATCTCCCACAGAACGTTGCATTCACCACATTCTGTCTGAAAGAATCTCTGTCTAGCCAGATCTCCCAAACAATGCTGCATTCACCATAGTCTGTCAGAAAGAATCTCTGTCTAGCCAGATCTCCCACAGAACGTTGCATTCACCACAGTCTGTCTGAAAGAATCTCTGTCTAGCCAGATCTCCCACAGAACGTTGCATTCACCAGTCTGTCTGAAAGAATCTCTGTCTAGCCAGATCTCCCACAGATCGTTGCATTCACCACAGTCTGTCAGAAAGAATCTCTGTCTAGCCAGATCTCCCACAGAATGTTGCATTCACCACAGTCTGTCTGAAAGAACCTCTATCTAGCCAGATCTCCCACAGAACATTGCATTCACCACAGTCTGTCTGAAATAATATATGTCTACCCAGATCTCCCACAGAACGTTGCATTCACCACAGTCTGTCTGAAAGAATATATGTCTCTAGCCAGTTCTCTCACAGAACGTTGCATTTATCACAGTCTGTCTGAGATAGTCTCTGTCTAGTCAGTATTCCCTCGACACTTTAATGGGTACAAGAAAATAGAAAGAAAGATAGGCTAGATTAGATTAGATTGGATTGGATTGGATTGGATTGGATTGGATTAGATTGGATTAGATTGGATTAGATTAGATTGGATTAGATTAGATTAGATTAGATTAGATTAGGTTATATCACAGCAGATTATATTAGATCGGATCGGATAGGAAAGAAGGTAGGAAGGAAGGAAGGTAGGAAGGTAGGTGGGTGGGTGGGTGGGTAGGTAGGTAGGTAGGTAGGTAGATAGCTAGATGGGACAGATAGATAGCTAGATGGGACGGATAGATAACTAGATGAGACAGATAGATAACTAGATGGGATAGATGCATGGATGGATGGAATGGATGGATAGATGGGATGGGATGGATGGATCGATGGGATGGATGAATGGATCGATGGATGGATGGGATGGATGGATCGATGGATGGGATGGATGGGATGGGATGGATGGATTGATGGATGGATGGGATGGATGGATGGATGGATTGATGGGATGGATGGATCGATGGATGGGATGGATGGATTGGATGGATGGATGGGATGGATGGATGGATGGATTGATGGATGGATTGGATGGATGGATGGATCGATGGATGGATGGATCGATGGATGGGATGGATGGATAGATCGATAGATGGATGGGATGGATGGATAGATCGATAGATGGATGGGATGGATGGATCGATGGATGGATGGATGGATGGGATGGATGGATGGATGGATCGATGGATCGATGGATGGATGGATGGGAAGGATGGATGGATGGGATGGATGGATCAATGGATGGGATGGATGGATGGATCGATGGATGGATGGGATGAATGGATGGATTGATGGATGGATGGGATTGATGGGGTGAATGGATGGATGGATGGATGGATGGGATGGATGGATGGGATGGGATGGGATGAATGAATGGATGGATAGGATAGATGGGATGGGATGGGATGAATGAATGGATGGATAGGATAGATGGATGGATGGGATGAATGGATGGATGGATTGATGGATGGATGGGATGGGATGATGGATGGGATGGATGGATGGATCATGGGATGGATGGATGGCATGGATGGGATGGATGGATGGATGGGATGGGATGGATTGATGGATGGATGGGATGGATGGATGGATCGATGGATGGATGGGATGGATGGATTGATGGGATGGATGGATGGATCGATGGATGGATGGATGGATGGATGGATGGATGGATGGGATGGATGGATTGATGGATGGATGGGATGGATGGATCAATGGATGGATGGATGGGATGGATGGATCGATGGATGGATGGGATGGATGGATCGATAGATGGATGGGATGGATGGATTGATGGATGGATGGATGGGATGGATGGATGGATGGGATGGATGGATGGATCGATGGATGGATGGATGGGATGGATGGATGGATCGATGGGATGGATGGATGGGATGGATGAATGGATGGATGGATGGGATGGATCGATGGATTGGATGGAATGGATGGATTGTTGGATGGGATGGATGGATGGATGGGATGGATGTATCGATGGATGGATGGGATGGGATGGATCGATGGATGGATGGGATGGATGGGATGGATGGATCGATGTATGGGATGGATCGATGGATGGGATGGATGGATCGATGGATGGATGGGATGAATGGATGGATGGATGGGATGGATGGATCGATGGATGGATCAATGGATGAGATGGATTGGATGGATGGATGGGATGGATGGATGGGATGGATGGATGTGATGGATGGATGGATGGGATGGTTGGATGGATCGATGGATTGGATGGATGGGATGGATCGATGGATTGGATGGATGGGATGGGATGGTTGGATGGGATGGATGGATGGAATAGATGGATGGATGGAATGGGATGGGATGATTGGATGGGATAGATGGATGGGATAAATGGATGGGATAGATGGATGGATGGGATGGATGGATGGATGGATAGAAAGAAAGAAAGAAAGAAAGAAAGAAAGCAAGAAAGAAAGAAAGAAAGAAAGAAAGAAAGAAAGAAAGAAAGAAAGGAAGAAGGAAAGAAAGAAAGAAAGAAAGAAGGAAAGAAAGAAAGAAGTGCTCAGAGAAGATGAGGGAAGATTCCAGCATGACGTCTTAATGTGGACACTAAGTGGCAAATAGAAACAAGGAAGGCCAAAAAAACTCAAATAAAACCAATTAACAGAGAGGGCTCTACTATAAAATTATGAACAAACCAAGCCCTACAAGACCTATCAACGAATCATCAAACATGCCCTATGTGATATCTTCGATCTGTGTGGAATTACCCTAATATTACTTATTGATTTATCACATTACTTAAATAAAAGTAACAACTAAAATATCGCGTGAAACAGCTGCAATAACTTTTATCGACCAGGAATATCAGACAGTAGTGCGGCACTTCCATCCTAATAAAAGGGAGTCTCTGGTAGGTTAGGTCTGTGGAAGTTCCTTTAATAACCAAGTCGGTCTGGTTGTTGTAGACTGTCCTCATTGATAGCCTTAGTCTTCTAGTGAATCTGAACTTATTTCTCCTAGAATAAAGGTGAATGAAACAATTATTGCATGGTGCATGATGGTGGTGGCTGCAGTAATAGTTGTTGGTTAGCTAAGTGGATAGATTTATCAGATAATTGGATAGTTTTTTTTGCTAACCGGATAGTTATGATTGCTAAATGTATAGTTCTGATAGCTAACTGGATAGTTCTGTTAGTCTGTTAGCTAACTGGATAGTTCTGTTAGCTAACTGGATAGTTCTGTTAGCTAACTGGATAGTTCTGATAGCTAAGTGGATATTTCTGTTAGTCTGTTAGGTAACTGGATAGTTCTGTTAGCTAACTGAATCTAACTATTTTTTAGGACATTGCATACATCACTGACCGTTTGAAATAATATCTGTCTCTAGCCAGTTCTCCCACAGAAATTTGAATTAACCACAGACCATTTGAAACAATCTCTGTCTCTAGCCAGATCTCCCACAGAACGTTGAATTAACCACAGACCATTTGAAAGAATCTCTGTCTCTAGTCAGATCTCCATCAGAACGTTACATTCATCACAGCCCATCTGAAACAATCTCTGTCTCTAGCCAGTTCTCCTGCAGAACATTGCATTCACCACAGTTCGTCTGAAACAATCTCTGTCTCTAGCCAGATATCCCACAGAACGTTGAATTAACCACAGACCATTTGAAAGAATCTCTGTCTCTAGTCAGATCTCCCATAGAACGTTGCATTCATCACCGACCATTTAAAAGAATCTCTTTCTCTAGCCAGTTCTCCCACAGAACGTTGCATTCACCACAGTTCATCTGAAACAATCTCTTTCTCTAGTCAGATCTCCCACAGAACGTTGCATTCACCACAGTTCATCTGAAACAATCTCTTTCTCTAGTCAGATCTCCCACAGAACGTTGCATTCACCACAGTTCATCTGAAACAATCTCTGTCTCTAGTCAGTTCTCCCACAGAACGTTGCATTCACCACAGTTCATCTGAAACAATCTCTGTCTCTAGTCAGTTCTCCCACAGAACGTTGCATTCACCACAGTTCATCTGAAACAATCTCTGTCTCTAGTCAGTTCTCCCACAGAACGTTGAACTCACCACAGTTCATCTGAAACAATCTCTGTCTCTATCTAGTTCTCCCACAGAACGTTGAACTCACCACAGTTCATCTGAAACAATCTCTGTCTCTATCTAGTTCTCCCACAGAACGTTGAACTCACCACAGTTCATCTGAAACGATCTCTGTCTCTATCTAGTTCTCCCACAGAACGTTGAACTCACCACAGTTCATCTGAAACAATCTCTGTCTCTATCTAGTTCTCCCACAGAACGTTGAACTCACCACAGTTCATCTGAAACAATCTCTGTCTCTATCTAGTTCTCCCACAGAACGTTGCACTCACCACAGTTCATCTGAAACAATCTCTGTCTCTATCTAGTTCTCCCACAGAACGTTGAACTCACCACAGTTCATCTGAAACAATCTCTGTCTCTATCTAGTTCTTCCACAGAACGTTGAACTCACCACAGTTCATCTGAAACAATCTCTGTCTCTATCTAGTTCTCCCACAGAACGTTGAACTCACCACAGTTCATCTGAAACGATCTCTGTCTCTAGCCAGTTCTTCCACAGAACGTTGCATTCACCACAGTTTGTTTGAAACAATCTCTTTCTCTAGCCAGTACTCCCACAGAATGTTGCATTCACCACAGTTCGTCTGAAAGAATCTGTTGTCATATTCATGGTCACCTTGATCTCTTTCCAACCCACTTCATCTGTTTACGTGGCCATAGTATCTTAATTTCCTCTGTAGAATGGTGTTTATAAGTTAGTTTCGTTTTAACGTTGTAGTCTGTTAGTATGTCTTCATTGCTATTTTTTTCATTATCCAAAGTATCTTAAGGATTTTTCTGTAAACTTGTGTTTCTAATTCTTAGGTCTCTGAAACAAACTGAATCTACAACATACAGACCCTTGCCTGCCTTCAAGGTTAGTAAATGAAGTAAAGAGCCCCGTCACGCCAAGTGGTGTATAGGGAATATGGTGTTAGAGACCATAAATTTTACAGACCTTCGGCACGTGATTTTTGGGGTAATGTGGTCGGGATTATGCCCGTGTCGCTTTACTTTCCCAGAAAAAAAAATCCAGTACCCATTTAAGACTGGGTGAGCCCGAAACGTGTCGGTTGGAATCGAACCCTACCTCTTGTCCTTTGTAGTCCAGTTCCCTAACGACTGAGCTATCGCGGCTCCCTCAGAACTAAATATTAAATGTCAAGGTTATATTTCAAAAACGAACGTTCTCAAATAGGTTATCATCTCCAGTCATTTCAAGCGAAGCCACTTACCTGAGATGTCAGGTGCAGTTTTTTTTTTTCAATGCAATGGTTGTGGATGCATTTGTTTTTCCTAAATCGACCTGCGTAGTCATAGTTCTGGCTGCAGGGCCGTCTTAACCCATAGGCCCGTTGGGCATTTGCCCGGGGGCCCACGATCATAGGGGCCCCATGCGAATATGTTGTAGGGTTTCGGAAAACCCGTATAAAATGTGGTATTATTTTATAAAAATCTCATAACTTTGTGTTTATATGCGAACGGGCCATTTAAGTTTATCAATTATTTCCAACTTTCTCTCCGGCCCTCTATGTCTATAGGCCGGGCCAGGGGGCCCCTCATTAAATTTGGATGTCCAAGTTTTTTTTCCTGGTCGAAGTTAACCACAGTTCAGACAGAAGTTCATCATGCCCGCAATTGTTCAGGATTTTGACCTTGTGTAATAGATGTCATATGTTATGGTGCTTATTATTTAAAAAACATATGTAAACATCTGTTTTTGTGTGTAAATTTTTTTGTTTTTGTAAATATCATGTGTAATACTATAATAAAACATGTAAATACAATCTCTTTTCTCTGTTTTTAATGTTTAATGTTGATTATAGTTGCAGCTGTACAGCATGTTTTAACAACAATTTTGTTGAAATCAGTAAATAATACATCATTTTAAATATTATCAACCATTTATTTTTTATTCCTGCGTGGAGGGGCAGCACTCTTTTTTACCCAGGGGCCCAACACTATTTCTATGCCCAGGGGCCCAAAATGGTGTAAAGACGGCCCTGTCTGGCTGCTCAGTAAACAGACTATCTACATCAGTCCTATGTTTAAGAGACTAGGTAGTGTATTGTTACTGCTAATGTGTAGGAGACTGGGTGGTCTGGAGGTAAGATATCAGTGTCTGGACAAGAAGGTACCAGGTCCATACCCCGCCACGGGCGGTGTGAGTTTTTCACTTGAATCCGTGGTTTCTTTGTGGCGATATCCTCCCCTGGTCTCTGGGTCGTGAGGTCCGATGTGTAGCCGTCTCTGCGTAGTGAGGTCCGATATCTAGCCCTCTCTGTGTAGTGAGGTCCGATGTCTAACCCAATCTGGGTAGTGAGGTCTGATGTCTAGCCCTCTCTGGGTAGTGAGGTCCGATGTCTAGCCCTCTCTGGGTAGTGAGGTCCGATGTCCAGCCCTCTCTGGGTAGTGAGGTCCGATGTCTAGCCCTCTCTGGGTAGTGAGGTTCGATGTCTAGCCCTCTCTGGGTAGTGAGGTCCGATGTCTAGCCCTCTCTGGGTCATGAGGTTTGATGTCTAGCCCTCTCTGGGTAGTGAGGTCCAATGTCTAGCCCTCTCTGGGTAGTGAGGTTCAATGTCTAGCCCTCTCTGGGTAGTGAGGTCCGATGTCTAGCCCTCTCTGGGTAGTGAGGTCCGATGTCCAGCCCTCTCTGGGTAGTGAGGTCCGATGTCTAGCCCTCCCTGGGTAGTGAGCTCCAATGTCTAGCCCTCTCTGGGTCATGAGGTTTGATGTCTAGCCCTCTCTGGGTAGTGAGGTCCGATGTCTAGCCCTCTCTGGGTAGTGAGGTCCGATGTCCAGCCCTCTCTGGGTAGTGAGGTCCGATGTCTAGCCCTCTCTGGGTAGTGAGGTGCAATGTCTAGCCCTCTCTGGGTAGTGAGGTCCGATGTCTAGCCCTCTCTGGGTAGTGAGGTCCGATGTCTAGCCCTCTCTGGGTAGTGAGGTTCGATGTCTAGCCCTCTCTGGGTAGTGAGGTCCGATGTGTAGACTTCTCTGGGGAGTGAGGTCCAATGTCTAGCCCTCTTTGGGTATTGAGGTCCAATGTCTAGCCCTATCTGGGTAAGTGAGGTCCAATGTCTAGCCCTCTCTGGGTAGTGAGGTCCGATGTCTAGCCCTCTCTGGGTAGTGAGGTCTGATGTCTAGCCCTCTCTGGGTAGTGAGGTCCGATGTCTAGTTCTCAGAGAATGGAACAAAACAGAAGGTCCTGTGCGCACTTGTGCATGTTTAAAAAAAACAAATAAAAACCTTTACATTTAAAGCCGAAAAAGAGAAGGTCAAATAATATGGCCGACACGTTGTGTCCTTTTGAGCCAATAGCAGTGCATAGATAGGACTCTATCTCATATCCGACGATCTTTGTGTCAGACCTTGCATAGAACCCGCATTATATCTTACCACACGTTTCTGCTCTGGGCAAGTTATCCAATTTCAGTGAGTGAGCTGTTGCCTGTTATTATTGCACCCCGTTTTAGTGTTTCTCTAGGTCGACCTTTTCTTTCTTTGACCCTCTGGTCCCCACTTGAGGGCTTACTTTGAGGTTATCTTGTCTCTTCTTATCACATGACCAACATACAACCACCTTCTTCTCTTGATTATAGTTGATATTTTTGGATGCGTTGTCATTTCTCTTATTTATACACTGGTTTTCAATTAATATTATGGTACACGAAGTATTTTCTTCGAGCATTTGTTTTCCACTGCCTCTAATTTATTTGGTCTTTCTTTAGTTGTTTTCCAAAAAATGCCTACTGCAAAAATGATTCAGGAAATATGTCCATGCCGATGATGAATGTGTTGGACCTAAGGATGCAAAAACTAGCGACACGACGTATCTACGCTCACTCAATAGTATAGTTAAGTTACGACATCTATCTCTTTAGAGTTCAGCTTGTGTAGATTTCCTAACCATTTTCTTTTCAGGCAGTGACCATTTTGTGAACTGGTTCTTTTGACTTTCTGAACTGCTAAGGGTTCTTTAGCATGTGCAGAGTGCACACGGAACATCCTAGGTTTTTTTTTTGCCGTTTCCTGAGAAGGCCGAACATCGGATCTCGCTACCCAGAGACCAGGGGAGGACAAGGTCTCAATAAGACCACGAATTTGACATGTAGAAAACACTGATATAGGGGAGATCAAATAATGGCTACTTACCCACATAGCGAGATATGTATTCCCGTCGACGGCGTGGGCGTTGAATCAAAAACAAAATAAGAATACCAATCGGTATTATAAGCAGAAGATACAAATACTTTAGATTTGACGATGCCTCTTTGACACCTGTCAGAAAATAGATTTTGTTTGATCATACTCAATGGTTTCTAAAACACAAAAGTCAGAAAATAGACTTTGATGTTTGTTAATGATTGTTAATAAACAAAAGTTAGAAATAGATTTTGTTTGATCATAGTCAATGGTTTTTTAAAATACAAGAGCCAGAAAATAGATTTTATTTGATCTTTGTTTCTGGGTCTTTATACGTAGCTTCAGCCAGTAGTTACTTTGTGTGTGATCTTTTCAAATATGATAGTTAATATAGAAGAGATAGTAGATAGATTTTGTCTGATCTTTATCACTGATTGTTAATAAGCTTGAGTCAGGAAATAGATTATTTATGATCAATGTCATTGATTGGTTTTATACAAGAGTCAGGAAATAGATTCTTTGTGATCAATGTCATTAATTGGTTTTATACAAGAGTCAGGAAATAGATTCTTTGTGATCTTTGTCACTGATTGTTAATATACAAGAGTCAGGAAATAGATTCTGTATGATCTTTATCATTGATTGGTAATATACAAAATGCAGGAAATATATTCTGTATGATCTTTATCATTGATTGGTAATATACAAGAGGCATGTAATAGATTCTGTATGATCTTTATCATTGATTGGTAATATACAAGAGGCATGTAATAGATTCTGTATGATCTTTATCATTGATTGGTAATATACAAGAGGCATGTAATAGATTCTGTATGATCTTTATCATTGATTGGTAATATACAGAAGGCATGTAATAGATTATGTATGATCTTTATCAATGATTTTTAATATATACGAAGCGGGAAATATATTCTGTTTGATTTTTCTTGGTGGTTTTTTTTATTATGCAGCTTGCTTTTTTTGTCTAAAAATGACAATTCCAATCGTGGAAACTGTGCAGCATTTATTGATGACTTGAGCATAGTACATACCTCTCATTTTTAAAATTCTGATATTGTACGGGAGTGGTTTCGCTTTGTGCCAACACACATAAAATGTCCCATTTCTAGCTAAGTGAATATTTATGTATGAGTGATATTTTAGTTTTTAATGCTTGTTGTAGAAATATTAAGAATTGAAAATTGAGATTTTGATGATAAAATAATCAATTTGTAACTACAAAAGTATAAAAATGAAAAGCTTTCTTTAATCACATTGAGTGCATTATACATATATATTTATATATAAATAAAATGCATATCTTCTCAACATTCCAGTACGGTGCAAAAACATGGACATTAGACAAGAAACCAGAACAGAAAATTGAAGCCTTTGAAATGTGGATTTATAGAAGGATAGGAAGAATTGGATGGAAAGAAAAGAAAACAAATGATGAAGTCTTAAAACAACTAAAAATGAAAGGAGAACTACTAAACACAATTAGAACAAGACAAATCAGAATGTTGGGGGATGTTAAAAGACGCAGCAACCTACTAAAAGTAATCTTGGTAGAGAAAATGCAAGGTAAAAGAGGAAGAGGCAGACCAGGACTAACATGGACAAGTAACATCAAGGTTAGACAAGTCAGCCTATGACAACCTGCACATCAAAGAAAGAGACAATGGAATGGCGCTCCATGGTAGCCAACCTTCGATCTGGACAGCACTCGATGATGATGATTGAATGTACCTCCTCCTTATTCTTTCCTTCCTCATTAGCCTTTTAGCGTCAAGGGGAGATTTAATTTTGCAATCTTTTGCTCTTCTGTTCGCTTCTGCTGCTGTTATGTCTCCTAGTGCTTCTAATATTCCATCAATCCATATTTTCTGAGGTCGACCTTTGGTTCTGGTGTTCTCGCAATGTTTATTGAGGGCTCGTTGTGCTGTGTTTTGATCACACTGCCTTGTCACGTGGCTAAACCATTTCATCTGTTGTTTTTTATATATTCTATAGCGGGGGTTATTCCTAGCTTTTTTCTCAGTTCTTCATTTCTGATCTTGTCTCTCAGACTGTTTCCTGTCATTCGTCTTCTTCTTCGCTGCGATCATGATGTCATTCAGACTAGGACTCCGGACTCTCTTATGAAGGCAGCTGTCTGCTAATGATTTGGTTGCCCCGTATAGTTTCTCTTCCAGGGAGGTGGGTGTGGACAACATTGTCCTTCTCTGTGTACCGGGGGCAATCCTGTAGAACATGTTTTGTTGTCATGTTATCCAGGGTACAGTGGCACTGGCTGGGTTCCAGTTCCTGTTTTGAGTTTGGTGAACATGTGGTTTCTCATTCTGTTGTGGCCAGTGCGTATTCAAAGTATGATGACTTGATCTCTCTATGATAGTTGGAGGTATCCGCCTCTCTTGTTATACTTTGGGTATTCTTGTTTCCATTTTTCATGGTACTGGCCTTTGATGATGGTTTTGGCTTCATCATAGCTGACCAGATGGTTCTCTTGTGGTAATTCCCCTCCCTCTCTAGCTAATTTGTCTGTGCATTCGTTCCCGTGTATATTACAGTGTGATGGTATCCACTGGATGACTACTCTCTGGAAGTTGTTGCACAGTTGGTCAAGGGTTGTTCTCAAATCATCTAGATCACTGTTCCGGGGGGGGTTTTTAGAGCTGTTAGGATTGACAGTGTATCAGTCAGTATCACCAATTTCTTGTGCATGTTATTTTTGTGTTGGATAGCCAGTTTTGCAGCGTCTTTGTGGGCTTCAGTTTTTGCTTTATAGTTGTTTGAGAATTTCCCAGTAGCTATTGACTTGGTGATCTTTTCCCTGGTTATTCAGCCTCAAGAACACACCCCCCCCCCTCCCCTCCATTTCTGGTGGCATTTGTAGCAGAGCCATCTGTGCATATGTGTGACCAGGAGTCCTGTAGTTGTCGTTTGTTTGTTTTTTTGTTATGTGCTTTCTCTCTGCGTCTGATTGGTATAAAGATGGTCGTCTGGTGTTCTTCTGGTGCTAAAGGCATGTGTTGTGCATCTTGGTTTTCCTTTCTTGCAGCTTTCTATTTGGTTATTTGGTTATGGAAGGCCCCGGTATCACTGCAAACGAATTAAAATCCATAATTGCTAAACCGCCCGTGCCAGTGGAATCATCCGAATTACTAACTCATCTCCCAAACAAAGAAAGGTAGCTGTGGTCCCCATCATAGCAGTCTCAGCGCACGCCAAAAGACTTAAGGCGAAACCGCACAGAAAGTGAACACAGCCAACTGCTACCTGTCATACGATATCAGCACTCATCGTAAGCAATTGGAATATCGGAACATGATCAAAACGGATGAAACACACAGCTCACGGTGTGCACAGAGCACTTAACTCAGTAGCTCCTGCAACAAGCCAGACTTGGAATATGAGAAAACTGCTACAAGGAACACTTTTCAGACATAGCCTTCAATGATTCCTGCCACCTATCCACCATATTGCCCGGAAGTTCACGTCCTGAAAATGATGATCGTCATAGTATTTAAATGTATAGCACCTGATGATGTTAGGACATCGTGTTTAACTCCAACTCCGAACATACAAAACACAGTTCGTCGTCAGATTATTCCTGTTGCACACCAAACAACAGATTGCAAGATTAGCGCATGGTCGGTCTTGGGACACACGATGAACCATTATGATGACGCAGCACGCATAAAATGGCTGCACCCATGGATTCATGATTACACTAGTGAATGCAGTTTACAATGAACGAAACATGGTGCAAACTTCCCAAAGAGATAAAACTTCAGCTGACTTGACGGAGCCCACCACATTAATGCGTTGGAAATTGTAAATAACTTGCGGCAAGCATCTCCATCAACCGGTCATTGAACAGCACTCAGTGTGACGTAAAACGCAGATCAACATTAGACGGTGGAAGGCGCATTCACAACACTTGATTTGTCAAAATGGAGTATTGCCGTGCGTGCAACGCTAATTCAATAGCGCAGATATAACAAGTAGAACATCATTTCGACTGGAATGCAGAAAATTGTAACGGAAACCCGAAATTGATAAGATTCCAAAGCAATTTCCGCAGCGATAGAGAAAACGTTACTTAGTTCCGCCATCTTGGAAACGGAAGCTTTCTATTGGTCTTTTAGAATGTTTATTCGACTTATGTTTTTGTAATTTTCTATCAGTATGTTTGTTGCCATTTTGCCTTTGTGGATGTTCTGATTGTGAGCTAATGTTATTGTAAGTTGGCTAATGTTATTGTAGGTCGGCTGTTGTTTTCATCGCTCAGAGCCTTTGCAAGTTTCCACAGTTTGTGTCCATTTTTATCTAGATTTGGGGCTCTCTGTTTTGTCTTACCAGCTCTGTCTTGCTGATATCTTGACCTCTCTTCTGTATTTAGCAGAGGCTGCTTTATAGGCTATGTTGCTCTCTGTGCTTTGTGATGTTTCAGCTAGTTCTCTGGCAGAGTTCAGTTCCTCTTCTAGTCTTTGTATTTCCTTGCTCCAGTATGGCTTGTAGTTTCTTCTTGCTCCTCTAGGAATGGATTCTTTAGCAGCTCTCACGATTCCCTTTGTTAACTCCTCTATCAAATTATTGACTTTCTTTTCATGGGTGTTGATGGGCACAGGTAGGCATCTGTGAGCTTGGCAAACTTTTCACAGTCTGCTCTCTTGTAGTTCCAGCAGGGAAGTGGTATTTGTATCTCATGTTTGTGAGTAAGATCCACTAACAGTTTGACTGGTCTGTGGTCACTATCGCAAAGTTGGTTCAGTACTATTCTGGTTATTTTGTTGGGTATGTCTCCTGTTGTGAATGTTAGGTCGGGAGTTGATGTTGTTTTCCATCTTCTTGAGTAGAGGAAGGGGGGGGGGGTGTTTTCCTCTCTAGAGTTTATGAGGAATAGGTTGTCTATTTCCCCTTCTTCCACTTCTTCACCTCGAGCGTAGGTTTCCTTATATCCCTTTCTTTCAGAGTGCCTGGTCTCCTACTACCAGACACTGTGATGGTGTTATTTCCTTCCATTGACTCCAGCTTGAACAATTTGTCATTAGGACATTGTGTAGAAGAGAATTGCGCACTAAAAGATGTAGAGGCAGAATTGGTGCCGTACAGTACGCAGAAAAAGAAAAGTGACGTGAAAAAGAGAATGACGTAGTTGGCTGGACGGTTAGAAGAATAGAATTCAGTTGGGGATCGGCAGCCGTAGAGAGCAGTTGGACAGTTGAGAGCCATGGAAAGCACTAGCGACAGTTGAAGACTATGAGCAGAGAGCAGTAGAGATGGAAGCCCAAGGAGATAGCTTGCGTTAAAGGGTGGAACAAGCAGAGAGCGGCTGGACAGTTAGAAGCAGAATAGAATTCAGTTGGAGATCGGCAGCTGCAGAGAGCAGTAGGACAGTTGAGAGCAATGGAAAGCATTAGCGACAGTTGAAGACTATGAGCAGAGAGCAATAGAGATGGAAGCCCAAGGAGATAGCTTGCGTTAAAGGGTGGAACAAGCAGAGAGCGGCTGGAAGGTTAGAAGCATAATATAATTAAGTTGAAGAGGAAGAGAGGTCCAACCAGCCGATGAGCATAAAATAGTCAACAACAGCAACCGACAATTAGGAAAATGGACTAATAGCAGTAACGGAACCGGCAACAGCAATAGATAGAGTAGGGAGGGCCGTTCAATGGGGAACGGTCCAAATAAGATATTGCCGAGCGCAATTAAGAAGATTAGAATATATTAGAGAGTGACAGTTGAGGAGAATGGATAGATGAACTACAATTGTCATGTCAAGATGTATGGTTCCTGTGAGATGTTTCAATAAAACCGCACAGATGATATGTTCATTGAATATAATTTATGTAAGTTGTAATTGTCAAGATGTATGAAAATGCAACAACCGACAAGGGAAATAAAGGCAGCCGATCAGAGAACATCATGTATTGTTATGTGTGTGTGAATGGAATAGAGAAATAATTCACGCACACAGATAAGAAGTAGAGAGAAAACGCACAAAGAAGAGGGTACAAGTATATGTTAAAAATGATTGTGCTAGTGGCGTTGATGTATAGGTCTGTGCCAATGAACTCTGCCTCTCCGTTTGTGACTACTATCTGTTTTGCTGGGATGATATTTTTAATTAGTTATAGGATTCCACCCATGTGGCCTTCCCTGGCCTGTCTAAAAGTTTGGTAACCCCTAATCATAAATCTATGCTGAGGATTAAGGTGAGTATCTTGGATACAGGCAACATCTATCTTCTCCTCTGTTAGTCTGACTGCTAAGGCTTGTTTTTGTGGTATATGCCCTCCGCATTACAGTGTATTATTTTCAGGTGTCTCTTGAAGTTTTTCCGACCAGTACTAGTTTCCCTGATGATACAGTCTTAATCGCTAAGAGTGAAAATGAGTTACAAGAAATGTTGGACATTATAGTGAAATAAAGCAAAAATAACTCAGCCTTAATAGCAAAAAGACATCACCTCAGTGCAAAATAAAGACAAGTGGAATAATATTAAAACAGGTAAATGAATTTAAATATTTGGGAACTTTGTTCACCTCAGATGGAAGATGTACAAAAGAGGTGAGATGCAGAATGGCTCAGGCAAAAACAGCTTTCCAGAAAATGAGGAAGATAATATGCAATCCATTTTTGACAATGGAAACAAGAAAAAGAGTTCTTAAATGTTATGTAGAGCCAGTCTTAACATATGGATGCGAATCATGGACAATAGGAGAACAGACAAGAAAATCACTGGAGTCTGTAGAAATGTGGTTTTACAGAAGAATGTTGAGAGTACCATGGACAGCTAAGAAGAGTAATGAAGATGTTCTGGGAGAGGTCAAAGCAAAAAGAGAGCTAATTTCCAATATTAGGAAGAAACAATCATCATTTTTTGGCCATGTAATGAGAAGAGAACAACTGGAATATATTGTAACAACTGGAAAAATTGAGGGACGAAGAGATAGAGGGAAGCAGAGAGAAAAAATAACAGACAGTTTAAGAGAATGGCTTGGCAGAAGGTCAACAACAGAAATGATAAATAACTGTCGAGATCAAAAGATGTGGAGAGACATGATCACCTACGCCAGTAGGCCCAGTACTTGATGATGGTGATAAGTAGTTTCCCTCTGGTCCCATTTCCTGGCTCTCCAAAATGGGTCAGGGTGACCATCAGTACCTTGGGGTGGACCCCTTTGAGGTATGGGGCCCGGCACTCTATCTGCCTAGGGGGATTAAAGTCTGTTAGATTCTCTCTGACTGAGTACATGTTAGAACATCGCACAATGCTTTATACCAATGGCCCAGTGCATCCAATTTCTAAAAAAAAAAAGTAAAGTACCCCCGTCACGCCAAGTGACGTATAGGGAATATGGTGTTAGTGACTATAAATTTTATAGACCTTCGGCACATGATTTTTGGGGTAATGTGGTTGGTATTACGCCCGTGCCACTTACTTTCCCAGAAAAAAATCCGGTACCCATTAAGGGCTGGGTGAACCGGAAGCCGTGGGTTGGGATCGAACCTTACCTTTTGTCCTTTGTAGTCCAGTTCACTAACTACTGAGCTATCGTGGCTCCCGTATCCAATTTTTGCCAGCATTTTATTAAGGTTTGCTTTCTTAGCCTTTGATTGTTCCCAATCTTCCTGCAAGGCAGCAGATTGTCATTTCTGTAGGGAAATTCTGTCCTTTGATGGTCAGCCCTCCTGGGTTTACGAGCACCATCTGCCCGAGGTCAACCGTCTAACATACATTGAATGTATAACAGAAGCATTTTATCTTTCTAGAACTACACAAATGAGCAAAGCAACTAAAATATCACTGACAAACAGTTGTGAGAGATGCATTCTATATTTCCTATTCATATATCCATTCTTTAACCAGCTTTACCGCAGCCGTGTGTATCTAAGTGATCTTCTTTACCTTCATCCCATAAACCTCGGTGGTTGAACGGTTAGTGCGCTCACTTCCTGATTAAAAAGTTTCGGATTCAATTCCTAGAAGTAACAGATTTGCTTTGCTTTGCCGTTCACCCCGCCTCTAAAAATGGGCATCAGAGATATTTTTTTTCTCAGAAGTAAATGTAGCCTGGCGTGATATTGACCACGTAACACAAAATTGTGCCATGGTCATGGAAAAAAATCATCGAAAAAAGTGTTTTCCCTATTGGCACTGCATCAAAACAGGCTGCATAACAGAAGATAGGATCGCCATGTGTCCCTGTAGTGGTCGCTCTAATTGATATAGAAGACCTAGTATTGAGATTGCATCAAAACAGGCTACCTAACAGAACCTAGGATCGCTGTGTGTCCCTGTAGTGGTCGCTCTAATTGATATAGAAGACCTAGTATTGAGATTGCATCAAAACAGGCTACCTAACAGAAGTTTTTAAGAAGTTTTTTTCTGTTGTTGTTTGTCTGTTAATTTTTCCGAGTGCTAACACATACTTATTTGTTCTATTATTACCTAACAGAAGATAGGATCACTGTGTCCCTGTAGTGGGCGCTCTAATTGATATAGAAGACCTAGTATTGAAACTGTATCAAAACAGGCTGGCTAACAGAAACTGGGATCACTGTGTGTTCCTTTAGTGGTGGCTCTTACTGATATAGATGACCTAGTATTGCATTACCTCTGGGTCGGACTAGTAATTTCCCAGCATAGTCTAGGATAGATGAACTCCAACTTCTCCAGTAAGAGTTGGGAATGTCAAGAAATCCTTAACGACCCGTGACATCAATAAGTAAAAGGGCATCCTGCTATCAGCTCGTGGCATTACATAAACAACAACAACAACAATCCTCATTCTATCTCTCATTATTGATGTTTACCTTCTGAGCACATAGGGCCATTAAGTCCATCACCACACTTGAAACATTCACCACTATCAAATTCACATTCATGATCCTCACAGTTCGGAGAACATTTCAAGCTGCAGTTTACTCCATAGGTGTACTGAGGGCATTCTGTAGTTATGAAATTGCATACATACATATATATATATATATATATATATATATATAAAACTATGCCCTGAAATTTTGAAATTAGCTAGAGCTGCACTGTCCAACGCAACACCCGTGGATGCCATGGTGTTATCAACATACTACCCTGTCGCCGGTGACATATTTTCTTGCCACCAAAATTTGACTTCTCCAAATTGATCGTTAATTTGAATTTCAAAATCTAGTCATATATAAAGACATTTTTTTTCTGAGTTAATTTGTTTCTCTTTATTTTAGTTACCATATTACTACTAATGTTTATTATTATTATTGTTATTATTATTATGACAATATTGACTCAGCGCCCGTGTCTCCATGCCCATTAGTCAGATGGGCCCTAATATACAAAAACGTTGGACAGCGCTGGACTGGAGCATTAGTAAATATTACTAAAACAGGGTGAAATCACATTAGGAAAAGCGGCTACATTGCTGCATACATGAAATTATCCATGACAAGAAGCTAGAATGACAAGTGGCTAGAGACAGAGATTCTTTCAGATGGGCTGTGGTGACTGCAACGTTCTGTGGGAGATCTGGCTAGAGACAGAGATTCTTTCAGATGGGCTGTGGTGAATGCAACGTTCTGTGGGAGATCTGGCTAGAGACTGAGATTCTTTCAGATGGGCTGTAGTGACTGCCATGTTCTGTGGGAGATCTGGCTAGAGACTGAGATTCTTTCAGATGGGCTGTGGTGAATGCAACATTCTGTGGGAGATCAATCTAGAGACTGAGATTCTTTCAGATGGGCTGTGGTGACTGCAACGTTCTGTGAGAAATCTGGCTAGAGACAGAGATTCTTTCAGATGGGCTATGGTGAATGCAACACTCTGTGAGAGATCTGGCTAGAGACAGAGATTCTTTCAGACGGTCTGTGGTGACTGCAACGTTCTGTGAGAGATCTGGCTAGTGACAGAGATTCTTTCAGACGGGCTGTGGTGAAAGAAAACCAAAGCACGGAGAGAATGAAGATTAAGATGAGGCGCTAGAAGTAAAATACCAGGATAAAGATTAAGAAAATCTTAAGAAAAACAAAGAAACATGATAACGTTGGAATAAGAGAAGAACAATGAAGAGGGATAAAAGAGGAGCACGAGAATAGAAAAGAAGAGAAAGAGGGGTATTAAAAAAATGAGAAGAAAGATGAGAAACAAGAGAGAGAGGAACGGATGAGAGAAACAAGTGGATTGGAGGAGAAAAAAAAGAGAATGAAGAAGAGGGTAAACATAACAAAGATGAGAAGTAGGAGGATGGAAAAGAGGAAAATCATAGAGTAGGAGAAAGAGGAAGAAGATAGGTAAGATGGAAAATATACAATAGGGGAAGAAGATAAGAAGAGAAATAAAATGAAGATATAACAGAACCTTGACACGTAATTCCTTCATATCCGTTGTCACAAGCCAGGCAGTTTCCTGAGATGTTGTCACACACCATGTCCTTACACGTTCCCTTACAGACTTTAGAACAGTTCTCGCTGTAATAGCCTGGCTCACATTCTAGAAATAGAATCACCAGAAACAAAGTTGTAAAATATCCCATACATGAGGAACCTAAATTATATCGACCAATTTTTAAGAAATATCTTCAGAGTCAAAACGGGCACTATCCTTACATTTCAAACTTATGCTACCAATGCCAGTCCTGGATCCTAGATACAAGAACAATAATAAAATAACCCCTACCGAGATTAAATGTGTGAGACGAATGACAGGAACTCTGCATGGCTGCCTTATATACTCAAAGGGAGAACTTTGCCCTGAAACTAATCCTCTTATCACGGCATAACTCTGCATGGCTGCCTTATATACTCAAAGGGAGAACTCTCCCCTGAAACTAATCCTCTTATCATGGAGTAACTCTGCATGGCTGCCTTATATACTCAAAGGGAGAACTTTCCTCAGAAACTAATCCTCTTATCATGGAGTAACTCTGCGTGGCTGCCTTATATACTCAAAGGGAGAACTTTCCTCTGAAACTAATCCTCTCACAATGGCGTAACACTGCATGGCTGCCTTATATACTCAAAGGGAGAACTTTCCCCTGAAACTAATCCTCTTATCGTGGAGTAACTCTGCATGGCTGCCTTATATACACAAAGGGAGAACTTTCCCCTGAAATTAATCCTCTTATCATGGCATAACTCTGCATGGCTGCCTTATATACTCAAAAGGAGAACTCTCCTGGCGTAACTCTGCTTGGTATTCCGGGTGAGAAACTGATAACAGGTAATGATATGTCGGGCTGTGAACTCCAGTCCACTGAAATGACAGTACAGCGACCATAGGGTGGGGCTCAGGTTCAGTCAATGATGTCACTTCTTATTCTCTTACTTTCTCAACATCTGATTATTCTGGGATTAGACTTTCGCTGCCCTGCAAAGGTGAGGTGTCAGGAATGACTCACACCTCATGATCCTTCCTTCCTTCCTCCCTCCCTCCTTTATCTCTTTCTTTCTTTCTTCACATTCTTGTGTACCTGTTCAGGTGTCAGGAGCGACTCCATGTCACACTCTAAGATCAAGCTTTATCTCTTTCTTTCTTTCTTCACTTCGACTAGTACCCATTCGAGCTTCAAGGGAGATACAAAGTTCTGGTTCTCGCCATTTATTACACTTTCACTCATTGTTAATTGATATTTTTGATGCGATTACTTTGTGTTGTCTAACCATCTTACTCTTGGTCCTCTGCCATTTTCTCTTTTAATATTTGCTATGTTTAGTAAGGATATTATTTCTAGATAGGCAAACCAGTTTGCTTTTTCTGTATGTTGCTTAGGATAGACTAAATGAAAATTCCTTCTCTTATAATATCATTTCTGATTTTGTCTTTTCTGGTTACTCCAAGCGCTTTTCTCAGACATCACATCTCTGAAGTGACAAACTTTCTTTTACGCTTAGTCGCAAGTGTCCATGCTTGGCGTTGGTAGCATAATGTTGGAATGAACATGCTCTGAAGGATATCAAAAGCAAGAGGAGCATTCGTTGCACTGGGATACATATGGAAGTCCAAAAAAGTAGGTTAAATACAAAAATTACAATTTTCGACTCCAATGTTAAGTCAGTATTATTATATGGCTGTGAAACATGAACAACAAAAATGACAATCATAAGTCTCCGAACACTTCTGGATAGACGGCCGAGCACATATGGGTGAAAACTCGTGTGCTAAGACGCTGATTCAAGTCTCATAATTTACCTTTACCTTTAGTTAAAATCCTGATGATGGAACATACTACTAAGTGTTAATTCTAATACTTCATTCGTTCTCTAAAGTTTTCTTAAACATAAACGAAAAATAGGAAAGCAAATAAAGAGCAAATGAATGAGATAACTAAAGTATCCGCATGAAGCTGGTGTGTAGAGTACCTTCACATGTCGGCATTTGTCGGTGGAGATGTTTACATTTGTAGCAGTGTCCTGTCTCCTTGTGGCACATACTTTTCTCACAAAACTTTGAACACGAATTTGTGCAAACCTGACCGAATGTACCAATATTACATTCTGAAAACAAAACAGACACAACGATTTTTAAACTTAATAAAAAAAAACTGACACAGCGATATTTTAACTTAATAAAAAAAAAAGAGACAAAACGATTTATAAACTTAAAAAAAAAAACAGACAAAATAATTTTTAAACTTAATAAAAAAAAAAACAGACAACGATTATTAAACTTTAAGGAAGCAGACACAACGATTATTAAACTAAAAGAAGCAGACACAAGTGGAATATCAAGGATTATGGGTACCATCTAAGTTCAGTCTATCTATTGCTGTCTGGGTTTCCGGCTGCTCGTTTGTGAAGTTTTCAGCGCTCTTAGAAAAAAAAAAAACTTGTCTCAGTGTAATTTGTTTGTCTCATTGTAATTTGCTTGTCTCATTGTAATTTGTTTGTCTCATTGTAATTTGCTTGTCTCATTGTAATTTGTTTGTCTCATTGTAATTTGCTTGTCTCATTGTAATTTGCTTGTCTCATTGTAATTTGCTTGTCTCATTGTAATTTGCTTGTCTCATTGTAATTTGCTTGTCTCATTGTAATTTGCTTGTCTCATTGTAATTTGCTTGTCTCATTGTAATTTGTTTGTCTCATTGTAATTTGTTTGCCTCATTGTAATTTGTTTGCCTTATTGTAATTTGCTTGTCTCATTGTAATTTGCTTGTCTCATTGTAATTTGCTTGTCTTCCGTCTTGAAAGTTTCTATTTGCAGGAACAATATCTTGCTGGCCATCACACGATGACTAAAGAAATACATCTCTTTGTTATCCCTGATTAGTGTAAACTGTCATCAAACCAAATTTAAAACATGAAAAATGTTGCCCCTGAAATCTCTACCGCTAAATTGACAAAAATCTTCTGTACTGAAAGAGTTAAGAAGGTGCTGAATGCGCGGTATTATGGTTTATAGAAAACTGTGATTTTTGCACCTTTCAGCCAAAAACATCTGACAGCAAAACAATTTTTATTACCAGGTTGCCTTCCCTCTCAATCCGTACTCACTTGGCTCTACTAGATTTATTAGTCTGTTAGTAGAAGCACCGCGAACAGGTGAAGTAGGCTCTGAATGGTTCTTGTTCACCGACCCTAGCGCAAGTCATCAGATATTACCCCATCAAGGCCAGCCTCCTTGTCATGGAGATGGGGCTTAACAGTCACCAGGGATTGAAAACCAAGACTGGTCAGGTCTTCCTACACTCGAGCAAGACCACAGTCAGCTCTAGCATGTTTAAGTACTGAAGACGGAGGATACCAGCCAAAAGGTGCACCTCAACAATCAGGATGCCACGGACTAACACCAATGGGCGAACGAAAGATCAGCTTTCACTCACAGGCAATTGGCGCTGTCTATCAACTTGGTCTCCATAATAAATATTTGTTTATTTATTTTTATTGATGACAAACAAATAAGGTAAAGGAAATGACATGCAAAGGAGGTCTAGCAAGATAAGATAACTAACAAGTAGTGGAGATAGACTCAAGATGTAACAAAGCTTGGCAAATCATCGGACAACTTTCACCAATTCAGTTCAAGAAGGAAATAACACAATAGAGGCAAAACGGGCTATCTGCAAAAAAATCTTGCACTTCATTGCACTAGGATACAAAATGAAAATCTAAAGAAATTAGTTTAAATCATCATCATCATCATCAAGTAACATTCCCGATGGCATAGGTGATCATGTCTCTCCACAAATTTTGATCACGACAGTCATATATCATTTCTGTTGTTGACCTTCTGCCAAGCCTTTCTTTTAAGCTGTCTTGTATCTCTTCATCCCTCAATTTTCCCATTTGTCACAATATATTCCTGTTACTTTCTTATTACATGGCCAAAAAATGTTGGATCGATGAAATATTAAAAGCATTCAGCAAACTAGCAGTGGGAGAGACCAACAGAAGAGAAAAGAAATATAAATTATATCTCACTTCCAAGTTGAAAGTCAAGCAAGAAAAGAAAAAAATAAGAACAGAATGAGATGGTACACAAAGGTAACCAACAATCAAGACAGAAACTGCACAAGATGATGATGAAAGAAATTAGCATTGATAAGTCAATTTACCTCGACATAGTGGCTCTATCAAATTGCCTAAACATTTCCTGCACCTGCCATTTGAGGTATCACAATATGAAGGGTTACACTCACTACGGCATTTATAGGTGCAGCTAGTTGCAAATCTTCCTTCAGGACAATCTGAAAACATAAACAATACATTACAAAATAATACAATCTTCATCCCAATGTTGTGCTACCAATGCCAGTCCTGGACTCTACAATATAATCTTCATCCCAACGTTGTGCTACCAATGCCAGTCCTGGACTCTACAATACAATCTTCATCCCAACGTTGTGCCAGTCCTGGACTCTACAATACAATCTTCATCCCAACATTCTGCTACCAATGCCAGTCCTGGACTCTACAATATAATCTTCATCCCAACATTGTGCTACCAATGCCAGTCCTGGACTCTACAATACAATCTTCATCCCAACATTGTGCTACCAATGCCAGTCCTGGACTCTACAATACAATCTTCACCCCAACATTGTGCTACCAATGCCAGTCCTGGACTCTACAATACAATCTTCACCCCAACATTGTGCTACCAATGCCAGATCTGGACTCTACAATACAATCTTCACCCCAACGTTGTGCTACCAATGCCAGTCCTGGACTCTACAATACAATCTTCATCCCAACGTTGTGCTACCAATGCCAATCCTGGACCCTAGGTGCAAGAACAATAAGAAAAATAACCTCTACTGAGATGAAAAGTGTTAGATTTATGACTGGAAATAGCCTGAGAGACAAGATCAGAAATGAAGAACTGAGAAAAAAAGCTAGAAATAGCCCCACAATGGAATAGAGGCAAAAGATCAGAACAGCAAAAGACCATAAATTATATCTCTCCTCAACACTGAAAGGCAAATGTGGAAAGAAGAAGCAGAAGAACCCGGACTCTGCTACACAGGAAGCACGAACACTGACCACTAAGCCACCGAGACTCCAATAAGTATAAGTACATGTGGATAATATATTAGATTTGGGGACTGGTTGGTTTCGAGGAAAGATGCCAGCCTTGAGACAGAGAGGTTGTGGGTTCAAATCCAGGCTGCACCAGTTGGGATTTTTATTTGTGATTTCTCTCTGCGGCAACCACCCCTAATTATCTGCCTGTGCGGCGAGGGACCCATGTGCACACGACTGCTAGGGAAAAATGGATTAACACGCACTATTCAGTTTCTAGTCCCTAGGGACTTCGTCAGAGGTAAAAGCTGGCGAACGCATTATATATATATACACATTAGAATTCTTCTTTAGCGTTCAAGTCTTGTGATTGTGCGAACATATGCAACTGATTAAGAAATTTAGGAAATTAAATGAGTAGGTCGCAAGGTCTGTACTCATATATGGAGAGGTAAGAAACATCATGACACACGATGAGTTGGTCGCAAGGTCTTTACTCATATATGGAGGGGTAAGAACAGCTTCATGACCCACAGTATGTTGGTTGCAAGGTCTGTACTCGTATGTGGAGGGGTAAGAACAACATCATGACACACAATGAGTTGGTCGCATGGTCTGTACTCATATACGGAGGGGTAAGTGTAACAGAAATAACATTGGTGGTATACAGAAATGTAACAGTATATGTAACAGGACCTTTTCCTCTCGATTAATTAATGGATGGATATTTGATGACTGATGATAGAATATAGAATACTTGTGATCGACCATCCATAGTTGACCCTCCACAGATCTTGAATGATAAATAGAATAGAACTCTGGAATAGAACATTTGACGACGCTCTATGTTGTGCTCTGACACTTAAATGCTAATGTCAGCATGGAACATGTCACCTCTCTTGTCGATACTGATGTATTCAACTGTAACATGTTATATCGTCTGTATGCATGCTACCGTGTTTGGAGTGCTGGCTGTGGTGGTTGCTTGCGCCTGTACGCGCCCCCTCGCCTGGCTTGTGTTGACAGGAGGGCCTAGGTCAGGTCTATTACCTTTCTATCTTCCCCCGCTATTTTCTTAACTGCTCCAAGATGTCAGTGCATACTCCGTGACCTGATCTACTTCAGATTCAAGCCACTAACTGCCGTTTTTTGAACTGCTGCTGTCTTAAAGTGGTTAGTACTTCGTGTTGTGTAACTAAGCCGCTGACAATCAAGTTCGTTCTTCACAGAACTATGAAACTTCATTAAAGCACAATCAACAAATCACTGCTGTGTAAAACAAATGTAACTTTATTGTAATAAAGATCATCACTCGATCACTGACGTGACCGATTTCATATTAATCTTTGCAAGCTTACTAGTATATCACATTAACTCTCTTGTGCACATTTACTCACATCCCTTGCCACAAAGACACTCCCTGGGTGTCTCCTTAGCAGGTGGCCATAAGCTCATATGACAATACATTAAATAGTTCATTGCATACCTCAGCTCACATTCCTTGACAAATACCTTTTGTGGTGCTTCTTTTAGCAGACTGACATCTGCCACTTTGATAAGAACATTGACTGGTTCATTGCATTGACAAAGACACTCCCTGGTGCCTCTTAGCAGACTAACATCTGCCGATTTGATGAGAACATTGACTAGTTCATTGCATTGACAAAGACACTCCCTGGTGCCTCTTAGCAGACTAACATCTGCCACTTTGATAAGAACATTGAATAGTTCATTGCGTTAACAAAGACACTCCCTGGTGCCTCTTAGCAAACTGACATCTGCCAATTTGGTTAGAACATTGAATAGTTCATTGCGTTAACAAAGACACTCCCTGGTGCCTCTTAGCAAACTGACATCTGCCAATTTGGTTAGAACATTGAATAGTTCATTGCGTTAACAAAGACACTCCCTGGTGCCTCTTAGCAAACTGACATCTGCCAATTTGGTTAGAACATTGAATAGTTCATTGCGTTAACAAAGACACTCCCTGGTGCCTCTTAGCAAACTGACATCTGCCAATTTGATTAGAACATTGAATAGTTCATTGCCTGGACAAAGACACTCCCTGGTGCCTCTTAGCAGACTAGCATCTGCCAATTTGATAAGAACATTGATTGGTTCATTGCATTGTCACATCGTGTCCCTGACATGACAAAGTTTCTCATGACTACTTCACGTCGATTATCAATTAAATGTTGGGCTCTCTACTCACCAGATCAGAATACACCCTTCCTGCCCCATTCTCAGAATCACACCGAAAAACATAGGGCTTTAGTCCCAACGTATTCTCCCTTAATTAGAGAATCACAACTTAACTACTTCTGTGGTCTATCACTGACCAACTTCACTGGTCCTGGACACATCATCCCTAAATATTCCCTAACTCGTCACTTAACTATTTCTCCTTAACGAACACATCCCTCTATTAGGGGTTCTGACAGTCAACTAACTACTCTTCTTAACTCAATACTATTTACAACTCATAACGAAAGACTATTTACAACTCATAATGAAAGACTATTTACAACTCATAACTCAATACTATTTACAACTCATAACAAAAGACTATTTACAACCGCTGGACGGCTGTCCACTGTTCTCTGTCTAACACGCGCCGAATTATGACCTGCCTGGTCCACTGCTAATTCAAAACTGTAATTGTAACTAACAAAAACTCACTACCTAACTATTTACAGCTACTTTAAGGGCTGTTAACCTGCGAAGGTTAATACCCTACGGACTACTTGCCTGGTGCCCGCTAGTTCTCAAAACTGACTTATTTTCACACTTCACTCTACATCTATCTCAATTTGGCCCCACACAATTCTCGTGCGGCACGCCTTTCTCTGAGTGATTCTTACTTTCATGCTCTCCACGCTTTCTGTCATTTCTTCTCACCCGGCCTACTAATGACCTTCACTCTTTATTTATCTCTACATCTCTCTCTCTCTCTTTATTTCAATGCCCCTATTCTTCCGAAGTCGTTGCGTCATTCTAACGACTCCTACGCACCACCGTCCGTATTTCCTATTCTTCTACTTCTTACTTTATCTTGGAACCACCTCCACGATCTCTGATAGGGCCCCTAGAGAGATAAGTGTCCTCCGTCTCTTCTTGTTCCTTCTCTTGGTCCTTGTTTCTCTTTTCTTCTGGTGACTCTCCTGAGGACCATTCCATTTGTCTTTTCCTAACTACTCCTCCTTGTGTTTCCATTTTCTCCTTTTCTCCTACTTCCTCTACGCCTGTAGTCTCTCCTTGTGCATTTCTTTCTCTACGTTCTAACCTTACTCTCTGGGAGTATGTGGAGGGGTAAGAACAACATTATGAAATAAGATGAGTTGGTCACATGGTCTGTACTCGTATATGAAGGGGTAAGAACAACATCATGACCCACAATGAGTTGTCGCATGGTCTGTACTCGTATATGGAGGGGTAAGAACAACATCATGACCCACGATGAGTTGGTCACATGGTCTGTACTCGTAATTGGAAGGGTAAGAACATCATGAAATAAGATGAGTTGGTGGCATGATCTGTACTTGTATAAGGGGGGTAAGAACGGCATCATTGACCCACGATGAGTTGTTCGCATGGTCTGTACTTGTTTGTGCGTGTGTCCTGGCTTTTCCCTTAAACACGCATAGTGGCTGACACACTCCATCGCCAGTAGGCCAGATCTATTGATATTCAACGTTCAAAGCTTTGTTTTAATATTGTAAAGTATTTTTGTTTCATTATTTTATGAAGGTTTTGTTTCCTAAAACCATTGTAGCCTTCGCAGTTTTTGTTCTATAAAAATATAGAACATTATTGTTTTTATCGATAATTATCTATCAGCACAGCAAATACAATAGTTTTCCCATCTAGAAAGAATGCTGTGCAATTTCTTACCAAAAAAAAAAAAAACATATATTAAAAGGGAGAAGAGCAAGAGGCAGGCCCAGAGTAAGATGGACTGACAACTTGAAGAAAGAGGAAAGATCAGTACAATTTAACTCTTTCCGTAAGTTCCGACGCCATGCCAAATTCGGTCATGTACGTTTAGCCGCACAGTGCCTCCCTCTCTATTTCATTAGTGTAAACTGTCATCAAAAACCAATATTTTTTTCTATGTCTTGTATCATTTTGGTATTGGTGAAATCTTATTCCTTGTTTAATTATCTAAAAATTCATATATCATATATTAAGTGTTAGATAAATATAAACATGTAGATTGATATTTAACTCTTTCCGTACGTTTTGACGCACTGTACACCATGCCAATTCAATCGCATACATTTAGCCAAACAGTGCATCCCTCTAAGTTTGATTAGTGAAAACTGTCATTAAACCATAATCTTTCTACATGTTTTGTATCATCTTGGTATTAGTGAAAACTGTCATTAAACCATAATCTTTCTACATGTTTTGTATCATCTTGGTATTAGTGAAAACTGTCATTAAACCATAATCTTTCTACATGTTTTGTATCATCTTGGTATTAGTGAAAACTGTCATTAAACCATAATCTTTTTACATGTTTTGTATCATCTTGGTATTAGTGAAAACTGTCATTAAACCATAATCTTTTTACATGTTTTGTATCATCTTGGTATTAGTGAAATCTAATTCCTTGTTCAATTATTTAAAAACCCATATATACAATGTTAAGTGTTAGATAAATATGTAGATTCATATTTAAAACCATGAACAAAATTTTTCCTCTGAAATCACCTTCCGTTGCATTGATAGAAACCTTCTGTACTGAAAGAGTCAAAACCATAATAATTATGTACTGAATGAGTTGAGCTGAATAACAAATCGATTATAAATTAAGACCTTCACAATATGGTCCAGTTCGAGGAGGTATGCAGCTTAAACAGTGTCCATATTGCCTATCACACACACGTGACGAGCAGTAATACGAGCATCGTTTGGAACAATCGGGTCCATAATTGCCAGGTACACAATCTGAAAAAAAAACAAAACATATGTTATAGTAGTTGTGTATGTTATAGTAGTTGTCTTATTTTTAAATTCTTCTTTATACTTCTTGATAAGACATCTTGCCTATCTATTGACCTTTTGAGCCGAAGTAGGCCCCTAGGGCATAGACACAGACACTCTTTCTCTTATCTAAATTTGTATTCTAGCAGTTTTCAATCCTTGTAAAGATCTTTTATCGAATCTCGCCATTTGTCTCTGTTCTGTGCAAGCAACTCTATCTCATTGAGGGAGCCAAATCCTGGTGCTCTTGCCTCTCTGATCAATGTTCTTGTGAAGGTCTCTGATCAACGCTTGTCAAATCATTGGATAGCTATCAGCACTACTGTCCAACAAGTAAAATAGAGGCAAAACGGGCACTCTACAATACAATCTTCATCCCAACGTTGTGCTACCAATGCCAGTCCTGGACCCTAGATGCAAGAACAAAAAGGAAAATAACATCTACTGAGATGAAATGTGTGAGAATGACAGGAAACAGCCTGAGAGACAAGATCAGAAATGAAGAATTGAGAAAAAAGCTCTAGGAATAGCCCCCCTCATATAATATATAAAGAAACAACAAATAAAATGGTTTTGCCACGTGACAAGACAGAGTGATAAAAACATAACACAACAAGCTATCAATAAACGTTGCAAGAACACCAGACCCAAGGGTTGACCACGAAAAGATGGATTGATGGAATATTAGAAGCACTAGGAAACATAACAGCAGCAGAAGCAAATAGAAGAGCAAATAACCACAAATTATATCTCCCCTCGACGCTGAAAGGTAAACGAGGAAGGAAAGAAGAAGAAGAGGAAGAAGAAGAGGACTTACATTTATAATTAGTGTTATTTATTTTCAGATTAACTCTCTAGGCAACCACCAATCATTGATGGAGCAATATCTAGTGCTTATTTGTCTAGGTAAAATGTGTCTATGACATTTAAAATTCTATCTCTTTCACAACTGTCTTATGTTACACTTCGATTGTATTTGATCTACTAACTATTTGTTCTTGGTGCACAACTTTTAAATCTCCTATAAACACTTCACAACTAATGATATTACTGTCTCTAACTTATCCACATTGAACTTATTCTCGATATGTTTATAATTCCACTTATGTTCTTGTTCTCTTTAGTTCTTCACTAAATGATCCTAAGTAATTTGTGCTCTTCCTTTAACTCTAACTGTAGAAGTACACACTATTATCAAAATTGTCTTCAGCAGTTCGTCTAGTTCACATTTTTTATTCTGATCTACCCTATCTACCACTAACACTAACTATAGAAGTAAACACTATTATCAAAACTACTTTCAGCAGCTTGTCTAGTTCACATTTTTTATTCTGATCTACCATATCTACCACTAACTAACACTAACTATAGAAGTACATACTATTATCAAAACTGCCTTCAGCAGCTTGTCTAGTTCACATTTTTTATTCTGATCTACCCTATCTACCACTAACTATAGAAGTACACACTATTATTAAAACTGCCTTCAGCTCAGCTCGTCTAGTTCACATTTTTTATTCTGATCTACCCTATCTACCACTAACACTAACTATAGAAGTAAACACTATTATCAAAACTACTTTCAGCAGCTTGTCTAGTTCACATTTTTTATTCTGATCTACCCTATCTACCACTAACTAACACTAACTATAGAAGTACATACTATTATCAAAACTTCCTTCAGCAGCTCGTCTAGTTCACATTTTTTATTCTGATCTACCCTATCTACCACTAACTAACACTAACTATAGAAGTACACACTATTATCAAAACTGCCTTCAGCTCAGCTCGTCTAGTTCACATTTTTTATTCTGATCTACCCTATCTACCACTAACTAACACTAACTATAGAAGTACACACTATTATTAAAACTGCCTTCAGCAGCTTGTCTAGTTCACATTTTTTATTCTGATCTACCCTATCTACCACTAACACTAACTATAGAAGTACACACTATTATCAAAACTGCCTTCAGCAGCTTGTCTAGTTCACATTTTTTATTCTGATCTACCCTATCTACCACTAACACTAACTATAGAAGTACACACTATTATCAAAACTGCCTTCAGCTCAGCTCGTCTAGTTCACATTTTTTATTCTGATCTACCCATCTACCACTAACACTAACTATAGAAGTACACACTATTATCAAAACTGCCTTCAGCAGCTTGTCTAGTTCACATTTTTTATTCTGATCTACCATATCTACCACTAACTAACACTAACTATAGAAGTACATACTATTATCAAAACTGTCTTCAGCAGCTTGTCTAGTTCACATTTTTTATTCTGATCTACCCTATCTCTCACTAACTAACATTAACTATAGAAGTACATACTATTATCAAAACTGCCTTCAGCAGCTTGCCTAGTTCACATTTTTTATTCTGATCTACCCTATCTACCACTAACTAACACTAACTATAGAAGTACACACTATTATCAAAACTGCCTTCAGCAGCTCGTCTAGTTCACATTTTTTATTCTGATCTACCCTATCTACCACTAACTAACACTAACTATAGAAGTACACACTATTATCAAAACTGTCTTCAGCAGCTCGTCTAGTTCACATTTTTTATTCTGATCTACCCTATCTACCACTAACACTAACTATAGAAGTACACACTATTATCAAAACTGTCTTCAGTTCAGCTCGTCTAGTTCACATTTTTTATTCTGATCTACCCTATCTCTCACTAACTAACATTAACTATAGAAGTACACACTATTATCAATACTGCTTTCAGCTCAGCTCGTGTAGTTCACATTTTTTATTCTGATCTACCCTATCTCTCACTAACTAACATTAACTATAGAAGTACATACTATTATCAAAACTGCCTTCAGCAGCTTGTCTAGTTCACATTTTTTTTTCTGATCTACCATATCTACCACTAACTAACATTAACTATAGAAGTACATACTATTATCAATACTGCCTTCAGCAGCTCGTCTAGTTCACATTTTTTATTCTGATCTACCATATCTCTCACTAACACTAACTATAGAAGTACACACTATTATCAATACTGTCTTCAGCAGCTTGTCTAGTTCACATTTTTTATTCTGATCTACCATATCTCTCACTAACTAACATTAACTATAGAAGTACACACTATTATCAATACTGCCTTCAGCAGCTTGTCTAGTTCACATTTTTTATTCTGATCTACCATATCTACCACTAACTAACACTAACTATAGAAGTACACACTATTATCAAAACTGCCTTCAGCAGCTCGTCTAGTTCACATTTTTTATTCTGATCTACCATATCTACCACTAACTAACACTAACTATAGAAGTACACACTATTATCAAAACTGTCTTCAGCAGCTTGTCTAGTTCACATTTTTTATTCTGATCTACCCTATCTCTCACTAACACTAACTATAGAAGTACACACTATTATCAATACTGCCTTCAGTAGCTCGTCTAGTTCACATTTTTTATTCTGGTCTACCCTATCTACCACTAACTAACTATAGAAGTACACACTATTATCAAAATGTCTTCAGCAGCTCGTCTAGTTCACATTTTTTATTCTGATCTACCCTATCTCTCACTAACTAACTCTAACTATAGAAGTACATACTATTATCAATACTGCCTTCAGCAGCTCGTCTAGTTCACATTTTTTATTCTGTTTTACCCTATCTACCACTAACACTAACTATAGAAGTACACACTATTATCAAAACTGTCTTCACAGCTCGTCTAGTTCACATTTTTTATTCTGATCTGATCTAATTTTTTGGGGCATGTTAAAAGACACAACAGCCTACTAAAAGTAATATTGGAAGGGAAAATACAAGGTAAAAGAGGCAGAGGCAGACCAAGACTAACATGGACGAGTAACATCAAAAGATGGACAAGTCAATCTATGACAGCCTGCACCATCAAAGCAAGAAACAGAGTAGGATGGCGATCCGCGGTAGTCAACCTTTGTTGCAGAGAAGGCACTCAATGATGATGATTCTGATCCACCCCTATCTCTCACTAACTAACTCTAGCTCTTGTTGATCTTTTCTCTAGCTCATGTTCCACCCTCGGTGGAAACACAGACACTGTGGAAATCCTTTTAGCCAATGAGCATGGAAAAACCATCTCATTTACTAGTAGGACGTCGGTGGTAACAGTACACTTTCGAACGAGAAAACACCTTGAGCTGCCATAATGGTGAGGCACACACCCTTTCAACACAATCCCAGGCTATACGAAGACTTTTATTGCTGTCAGGCGTGTGATGGGATGCCTGTGTTTATAGGTGGTCGAAATCAACGAGAACGAGGAATTGGTAGTTTCTTTGGTGGAATCGGGAGGGCTATTTTACCCAGGCTAAAAATGGGGGGTAAGGCCTTAATCCATCAGGATCATTTTTTTGGCCGTATTTACAGACCTAATACACCACCAAGAACACTTAATATATTTTTGATCAAAGCACCTATGAACCCACCAGTTTGTAGAATCGCTTTCCTCTGCTTAAGAGACGGTTTCTTTTTAGTGAGGAGTCTCAGCTTGTTCTTTTGTCGACATAGCTCGCACTTCTGTTGCTGAGTGGGTCTAACATTACCTTTTAATATGTTTTGACAACACTCGCACAAAAAGCGAATGAGTTCGGGAGAGGCCGTATTCAATATGGCTCTTAAACCACTCGGCATAGCGGAGCGCAGACATTTCACCGTGTCGTCTAAGTGACTCTTCCATTCTGTTACTTTGGAATGTAAACAATTTGTCTCTCCCATGGGAATATCTTTGTTCTCAGCCTCACATGATCCGGTGTTTCCTGTCGAAGATCCACCATCAAATAACATTGGGGAGACGCTGTCGCGCCCTAAAAAATCCCTTGGAGGTATGTCACTTGGCCTGGGTACATTTGCTTAGCCAGATTGGTGACTTGACTTCCGTCTCTCGGGTTCTTGAAAAGGACTATATAATGGGTATTGAAGCTTATAGTGCAATGTTCCTTATTTTTTCAAAAAAGGTTTTGAACAATGTAAATCACACTCATATCTCTGTGATGACTGCCTTTGGTGAATAATTTTGTTACCCTCTCATCCGTTTCTGACATCAAGTCGTCGAGAATGATGAGTCTTCTCTTCTTACCCCCTTCCAAGTTATCGATATCTGGTAGACCCTCGATAAATCTCACTTTCTCCATAGTCTCGCATATTGGTTGCCATTCCCCGTAACACCACATAACTTCCTTGGGTACGGAGACAACTAGCTCTTGTAAATTCTGTAGAAACAGAATTTTCTACAAACACCGTTTTTCCACAACTTGTGGGACCAGCTATCAGAGCTATGAAGGGGTGTTACCACTGAAGGTCCATCATCACTAATGACACTTTGCTTGAGTATTATCACTTTTTAAACTTTTTTATCATGTACTACATTTTCTGTCGTTTTCCAAATATTTGTGATGTGGTTTTCTTGTTTTACAGATCACAGTAAAATGGCATCTAACAGCCCATACCTCCTATTTGACAAGGTGCTGTGTATTTTACAGAATCAGCCACGCAACCATTGTAATGGGTGTCAGGTAAAACATGACAACCAGTTACCTCACTGATGTCTTCTAGAGTTTTAGGAGCGCCTTAGCGCACAAATAACACATAAACCAGAAAATAATGGGATACATCAAATGGGAAGGAACTGACTCTGCACCACCCTCCCCAGTTCTTTGTCACATAAACGAACCAGAAGAGACTGGGATTGCAGTAGGGGTCAATTCATGTAACTCACCACCCGCATTAACTGACCCCACTGCTGACCTGACAGTCACTACATATGATGAAATTTTACCACCACCCCTAGTTCTCGACCCCACCGATGAGACAGACTCGACAGCACTTCAAGCGGAAAATGAGGTCAGTTTTCACTCGCTTCTCAATTTGGTTAATCCAAATGCCAGTCATTTCTTTGCTCCACCTCCTATACAAATGCTCTTTACTGATTGGTTAATCCAGACGTCTATCATAGTCAGTCTCTGATTGGTTAATTTATACATTTGTTACCAGATTATATTTAAACTAGACCCATGAGCGATATCGTGTTATAAGTTTGGTTGATTCAAGGAAGGTTTATTTTCATACTACTGTTCAGTCTATAGGATTGAGACTATATTTTACACTGTAAGCTGAAATAGTTGTTTTCTCTTAAAGATCATATGTTAAGGGTTATCGATAAAAGGTTATTCAACTTTATTAATGTGTTTAGAGTATGTATGTTAAGTAGTGTTGAATGTATTATTCCTTCGTTTTTAATATGTTTTTCATGTTGATTGTATAAAAGTAGGTATTTTAAGTCTTGATTAAATTTCTTAATGTATTTAAACTAGGTATGTTAAGTATTGTTGACAAAGGGTTATTTTTTGTCTTTTTTTCTCTAGATGGTTTCTAACTATGAGGTATCTTCTGGAGAACATCAGTGCCCGTTTGTGTCCAAAGATGTTTAAATGGTGCAGAGGTTTGTTGGAGCACACTAAAGCAGCGCATCAGCTTATATGTCATGTGTGTGACATTAGTCAGCGCACGTATGCAAGTCATGGTTGTTTAACCAAACATATGAGACTAAAATATTCAGTTTCTTCAACAGCACCTTCACCAGTGGTACCGTCTACAACACCAACTACACCAACTACATCTTCTACAACGAACAAACGAAAGAAAGATGAAGAACATTCACCTCAAAGTAAAAAGCACAAGAACAATGACCCTTTAGCAACACTGTCGGATGATGTGCGGGTTGTATATCAACAAAACTGATCAGCTATAAACACCCACACCAGTATCAACAATACAGTTTCCACATGTACACTTTTTCCCTCATCTGATCGCCCATTCATCACAGACTGGTCTACTCTTCTAAGGAATGTGTTTGATAGTTAGACAACCCGATTCAAAATTAACTATGGTCACCACCAAATCCTTAGACACAGAGACACCGGTGATATATGCTTCTTTCACTCTTCCCTCAGTAACTCGGCTGTGCTCGAGTTCCCCCATTTAATCAATAATCTTGGAGATTTCACAAGTTTTGTAAACTCTTTAAAAGAACACAATCCTGTAGACACTGCCCTCTTCAACAGACCTGATACTAAATGGATGGTGGAGAGCATTCCCGCCACAAGTTTTTATTATTTCACATTCATGACTTCCCTTTTGGGTGTTGCCTGGAGGAATTACCACCTCATATTAATAACAACAAGTACATTTACACCTTGCAGAAAAAGAAGTATATTTCTATTTCTTATAATGACAATCTGTGTTTTTTTTGCTGTTAGGCGTTATTTAAAGGGAGAGATATCGACAATCTGGAATTGACAACTCGCCAGCTCTGAGTCAGTGGCACTTACATTGGGATATTCTTTTCGTGGACACTTTTCCAGGTGTGACTTCACAACAAACTACAACAACTACTACAACAACTACTTGTGGGAAATTATGGGCTCGATTTCACGATATGAATGTCCATGAATAAATATGCAATGGGGGTAAACCTAAAGATTTTTAGAGGGGGAATTTATACAACTAGCGAGACTATTGCGGATGCCATAGAGGAAGAGGGCATTGACTTGCCCGGCGGTTTTGGGTACCCCTATAGGGCCACCTTTGATTACCAGTGTTCTTTTGATAATAGCGACTTGCCCACCACAAAAGGTTCCTCTGATACGACACATTTTTAGCAAAACATGTCCCTCTGTCCGTGTCCATGGCATCGAACGTTCCGGGGTTTAGAGAGCCTATCTGCTGTGTCACCAAGGGCAAACCTCAGAAGTTGGTAAATAAAATGGTTGAATATCTAAACTCTATCTCAAAGGCGGCTTACAAAATTTTAAAAGAAGATTATGAAGAACTGTATGAAAAGATGGCCGCATGTGCGAAAAGGTGTGATCCGGAGAAGTCCGACCTGAGAGGATGGCTAAAAACTTACTTGAAACAGCTTCCGGTCATAAGTTTCAACTCGGGTAAGTACGATATAAATTCAATAAAGCAGCTTACAAAGTAGACGAGACCAAGTGTGTTTTCTGTTACGAGTACATAAACGATTTAAACAAGCTGAATGAGAGGCAGTTACCTCCTCACTCGACCTTCTTTTCCAAACTAAAAAATTGTAATATTTCGAAAGAGGAGTACGCTATGTGTAAAAAGGCTGGAAGGACAACACAATGACGACCCTTAGGGACTTGTTGGTTTGGTATAACAACAAAGATGTGGTTCCTTTTCTTCAAGCCCTGAGTCATCAGTTTAGGTTTTAAAGGGATTTGGACATCGATATGTTTAAAATCACGATCTTGGTCCACGGAATAACTCTAAGGTATCTTTTTAAAACTTTCCCCAGAGATGTGGGTTTTCCCTGTTTGCAAAAAAAGGAAACCGATTTGCATCATACCATGAGACAGAATATTACTGGAAGCCCGTCTATAATCTTTCATCGGTACCACGATAAGGATAAAACATTTATCAGAAACACTAAAAAAGTTGTGCGTAGCTTTAAAGGCTAAACGCCCTTAATCTATGGGCAGTTATGCAAAAAATACCACCGATTATATGGTCATATGCAAGGCTGAAGATGGGTATAAACCTCTTAAGATGAACTATTACATGCGTCAGTGCAGAGAGTATTTGACATGGATTTCCCACCAAAACCAGGTCCATTTGAGAACCCAGTTTAATGCTCGTGAGATGGCTTTGGGTAAATGCAAGATTAGAGCAAATGGTTGGGATAAAGCCAATAGGACCGTGTATCAATTCCATGGCTGTCTATTTCACGGTCAATCAAACTGTGACATCACTTGGGATCGCGAAGTCAACCCGGTGAATAATATTCAGTTGGTTGTTTTGTACCGGAAAACCAGTGAAATAACTGCCTATTTAAGGAGCCTCGACGTGTTCGCGTAGTCGATATGTGGGAGTGTGGGTGGCAAAAACTGAAGAAAACAATGCCGGCTATTCATGTCTTCATAGATGAGAACTTGCATGGTTCTAAACCATCCGTTGCTAAACAAAAACCAATCACGGATAAAGCCATTGTAGATTCAATTTCAGACGAGTCGTTTTTTTTTGGCTCGTCGAGTGCAACATTCACACCCGCGAGCAGTTAAAGGTCCATTTTAGCGAGATGACCCCTATCTTTAAAAATGTAGACGTAGGCATAGATGACGTTGGTCACTTTATGTGGGAGTATGCCACCAAAAACAAACAGTTGCATACCCCCAAACGTACTCTCGTGGGTAGTTATAGTGGAACAAAGATTCTGTTGGCTACACCCGTTAAAGTGGTATTTAGACCACGGCTTGGAGGTCACTAGGATATATCTGGTGGTAGAGTACCTACCCGTTAGTTGTTTTAAAGAGTTTGGTGAGAAGGTCACATAGGCGCGTCATGCTGGAGATTTAAATGAAAATCAATCAATAGTTAGCGTTATGATGAAACTCCTTGGAAACTCGGCATGTGGGAAGACCTTGACGAATATGACGAAACACGTGGACATTTCCTATCGTAGATGGCTAGGCCGGTGTAAGTTACTCAAGCGAAAATTTTCACAGAGAAACTGGGTCTTTGATGGGGTACCTACTAAAGTCATTAACGTGCTGGAATCCGTGTTACGGACAAGCGGTCAATTTGGACATTAATAAATTTCATGATACTGATGATTCCACATGTTTAATGCGCCCCAGCGGTCAGTCAAACGCTCAATTTATTATTTAATGTCCATCTGCCGTTCAGGTGTTAAACTCATTAGCGCAGCCGACGTAGACAGCTAGGCCGGTCTAAGTTACTCAAGCGAAAAATTTCACAGAGAAACGTGGTCTTTGATGGGGTACCTGTTAAACTCATTAACGCGGCCTGCGTGTGATTCTGTAGGTAATGGTTACACTTTGGCGGGCAGCTGCTAAAATCATTAACGCGCCTTCGTGTATGTACCTAGGCATGTGTAAGTGTTACGGACAAGTACTGAGTAAGTTGTTATCATTAGATGCAAAGAAATTTTAGGTATACATTAAAAGTTGTCTTGATTAACTATATGCTTGTTTTGAAAGTACAAAGCTATGTCACCCCGATGACACATTTCACGGCCCCACTTTCATGAGTCCCCACCACGACGAGAGATCGCAAGACATCACGAGAGGTCAACGAGAGGCCACCATGACCAGGGGAAAAAAGTTAGGCTCTCATATAGAAAAAAAATGACCCGACCAGAAAATCTCAGGCTAGATTTTTTTCATAAGGAATAATCTCAGGCTAGCCTAGGATTCCACGCTCATTTAACGGCATGTTCACTACTTACGCCCTATGGGCCAGCTACGGCTCGAAAGGTCAATAGATAGATTAGATAGATAAGATAGATAACATAGATAAGATAGATAACTTAGATAAGTTAGATAACATAGATAAGTTAGATAACATAGATAAGATAGACGAGACGAGCTACTAGATGGATGGACGGACGGACGGAGGGACGGACGGACGGAGGGACAGACAGACAGACAGATAGAAAGTTGTATAACCTGATTCCTGGACTTGACGGGTCAGGTCATAATAATACACTTACCCCTATACCTTTTCCAAAAACAGCTAGGAAATTTCCATTGACTATGTTATCCTTTCACTAACTACTGGTGATTGTTATTCTTATGTTATTGTTATCTTGCATTTAACTTTGAGTAAACAACTTAAGTTAATCTAACTTAAGCCAGTCCATATACTGTTACACATACACATATATTTTGTATGTAATTAAACAAGCAGACAACATAAAGCCCAAATGACAACATCGAAGAAGGAAAACAAGACAAGGTAAGAGAGGTGGTAAAAGTCTGTCGAAGTGTGAGAGGCTAGGCCTAAAGTATGTTCACGTTGCATATTGGAATTGTGGGTCAATAAATCAACATCAGCCAATTCTTGATAAGCTACTGTGCTGCGCCGATCAAGAAACTCTTCTTGGTGATAGGACAGTTAATGCCCCTGGATTTCATTGTTCCTACAATAGACGACACCTTGGGCAGGCCATACTTGTGCACAACAATTTGGTGGCAGCTGAGGTTATGTCTGCGTGGGACAATACAGAATTGCAGGTACATGCGGTTAGGGTGCAGACCCCAGTTTCTTTCATAGTTGTAAATGTAAAAAAAAAAAAAAACGTAAAGTACCCCCGTCACGCCTAGTGGCGTATAGGGAATATGGTGTTAGTGACCAAACATTTTACAGACCTTCGGCACATGATTTTTGGGGTAATGTGGTCGGTATTACGCCCGTGCCGCTTTACTTTCCCAGAAAAAATCCAGTACCTATTAAAGGCTGGGTGAACCGGAAACCGTCGGTTGGGATCGAACCCTACCTCTTGTCCTTTGTAGTCCAGTTCACTAACCACTGAGCTATCGCGGCTTCAGTTGTAAATGTGTATGCCTGTAATGGGAAGGTGGACACACAACAATGGCAGAATCTCTTCGACTTCGAGAAAGAGAACGTCATTTTCTGTGAAGACTTTAATGCTAGAGGCAACCAGTGGGGTAACGTCATAACCAACTAGCAGGGAGAAGACCTAGAGAACGCACTAGTGGCAGTCAATTTAGTGTGCTTGAATGATGGAAGGGCAACCAGAATGGCCACTCGAACAGAGGACTCTAATAGTGTCCTAGACCTGGCACTGGTGTCTTCAACCTTCGCACTGGTTTGCTAGTGGAGTGCACTAGGGTTCCACGGAAGTGATCACTATCCATGTGTCCTTCTAATTTATAAAAGCAGAAATAGAAGCCAGAAAAGAAAGCTCCACACATTCCACTATGAGAAAACAGACCAGGGTGTCATTCGCAAAATCAGACATAGGAAACAGTGTGCCCCTCGTAGGACACAGGAGAGATGGACGCAGCCACCCTGGTGGACCGTAGAAGTCGAGGAAGCTTGGCGGAACAAGAGACAAACGGCCAAGGCATAGCAGAAAGCCAGAAAGAATGGAATATTACAACCTGAGCTCTTGAAGCGTCTGAAAGAACAGGTCGACCAAAAAATGATGCACTTTAAACTATGTGCTAATAAGCAGGCTAAGGATGCCAAATGGAACGATTTCTGTAAAAAAAGTGTGCTCAGAAAAATAGCTAGCCACATTCTGGCGCCTTCATCAGAGGATGAATGGCACAACATGACACAGACGCATACCAGACTCAGAGCACAGGCCAGATATGGCACAAAAACTGATGAGAGCAAAGGTAAGGCCCTGCTTGCCCACTACATTGAGCAGACTGACCAAAGAAATGAGGCTGTAAGAATGAAGATAGGGAGGTCGCTGTCAGAATAATGTAATGGTGTAGTGCTGGGAGAAGATATCACAACTGATACCATTCGCACAACACTTAAAAGGTCACACAACGCTGCTCCTGGTCCAGATGGTGTTCGGTACAACGACATAGGCGATTTAGCTGACGATGACTTTGAAAAAAACTGGCCAAAGAGTTTAATGCCAGCATTCGGAGTGGCCAGATTAAGGAGGAGTGGCTATACTGCTACTTACTACTGCTACCGAAGCCAAACAAGGACCATTCTCAGATCAGTGCCTACAGAATCATCATGATGCAGAACACTGCAGGCATGCTGCTGGAGAAAATAGTTGTCCATGTCCTCACCTGTCACCTTGAACAGAAATGCGCATTCCCACCCACACACGGGGGTTATAGATGTAACAAAGAGACATGGCTGAATGCGGCAGTCTTCGCTTATGACGTTTTCGAAGACTTCCACAGACGAGAGGAGACATGTGCTGCTGCTATAGATCTGGAGGATGCATGCAATAGGGTACCATTTGAGTACCTCATGCACATGCTCCTCAAACTGACGGTGCACCCCTTCATCATTAGATGGATCGCTGCTGCACTGTTTCTGAGGAAGGCGATACTCAGATGTGGAAGCTGGCCTTCCGAGCCAACATCCATTTGTCTAGGGCTGCCACAAGGCTCACCATTGTCACCAGTTCTATTTAACGTGTACACAATAACAATCACGGAACAAAAGCTGGATGGGAGGGGAAGAACTATGACTTTTGCTGATGATATTGTGGTATATCGACAGGGAAGAGACAGAAGAGGAATCACCTCCACAATGCAAGACGAACTGTATCGCATTTCTTACTGGTGTGGGGTTTCAGGTGCCTTGGTTAATCCTAATAAAGCATCAGTTTCATGGTTCTCCATTAACAATCATATCGTTAATACGGACACACAGTAGTACGAATGGGAGCTGATGAGGTGACCAGGGACAAGTTGATGACATACCTCGGAGTTAAGTTTTATCGCAGCCTGTGCTTTCAGGGCCATGTTGACCATGAGACAACAAAATCCCGCAAAGGATTAGTCGCCTTGAAGGTCATGGCAGCTGCCAACATCGAGCAGAGGCTACTTACTCTTCTGTTCCAGGGATTAGTCTTCGCACCAATCGAGTATGCCCTGGCAATTCTTACTGTCAGTACAACTTAAATTGACAGGCTGGAGAAAATACACAATGTAGTCATGGGCATTATCTTGGGATGTACGAGGGACACTCCCTGTGTAGCAATGAGGTATCTTCTTGACTTTTCAATCATGGATGACAGAATCAAGATCTGGAGGGCACGAGCATACCTGAAGATTAGTGCAGATAAAGAGCATCCATTTCACCATGAGCTCAACACAGGAAAAGGTGCTAGGCTAAAAAGAGGCAAATCATGGGTGGGCCGAGCAGAAGATGTCATCAAACAGGTCTGTGGGCTTACCAATATCAACGTTGCTGAGAAGTGGATACTGGTGCCTATATAATTCAAGGGGACATTCTAGTGTAATGTCACACTTGACAGGAACAGTAGGGAACAGAACTCAGTCGTGGTCAATGTGGAGGTCAACGGTCTCATCTGCGATAACACCGATGAGAAATATGCAGTCATCTATACAGACGGATCTGCAATATGACACCAAAGAAGTGCATGGACATTTACAACATGCTCAGCAGGCAAAATAGTCAAAGAATACAGTGGTGCATACGCTGTGATCACGAGTAGCATGACGATGGAGGTGATGGCAGTGACCAAATCATTCAACTGGTTAGAGTCACAAGACTATACCCATGCCTGTATGCTGAGTGATTCGATGAGCATGATAAAAAAAGTGGAAGTGGGCTCTGTACACATGCAATGGATAGAGTCATTGCAGAAGTCCAAAATACGTAAGGTCACCTTTGTCTATGTCCCAGGACATGTTGGAGTACGGGGAAATGAAAGAGCGGACAGGTTGGTTAGCTGCGCTGTCGTTGAGGACGGTCAACCAATGGATCAGGCAGACATCATCAATGCCCTCCGAGATGTGGAAAGAGCACAGGACTTCGACAAACACAAATCCACATCAGTGCTTTGGAGTGCAATGAAGATGACCCGCTAATAACTCATTAAAATAAAGGAAACATAAAGATATAGGTTATTCTTCTTCAGCGATCAGCTATTGCTATGCATTTAGACCAGCTTGGGTCACGTTCACGACGGTGCCTTTGATGTCATCACCAGTTCCCTGTAGCTTGTCATGCAGGGTTGTTTCTGTGGGCCATATTTGTGTTCATAGGGTGTGGAGAGTGTTGCAGTCCTGTAATGGAAGCTCCACAGTCGCATCTTGTCAAGTCACTGAGTCCTATCTTGTGTAGAAGCGCTTCGAGGAAGCCACAATGACCTGTTCTGAGTCTGAATATCTTGGTCTGCTCATGTCATTATTATCAACATGTGCCACACCGGTTGGCATAGGTGATCATCTCCATCCACAATCTTCTTCCACCGTGCAGCGTATCATGTGCTCATGTCTGCTAGTTTTATTTAAGCTGTCATGTTCTGTCTCATAATTTCCATGCAACTCCCTCAGTTCTCTTTCCCTGGCTTGCTTCATGATTTTCCTTATTGAGACTCTGGGATTGTTTCCAAAGACATACATATTTTGATATTGAACTTCCGGTCATTTTGGCAGGTTAGGCAGCAGGAACCATTGAGACTCAGTCTGAAAAAGTGTTCCTTGTTCGGCTTGCTGTCTGAGCTACTGAGTTTAGTGCTCTGTGTACACAGTGAGCTGTGTTTTTAATCCGCATCATGTTTCCATATTCCGATTGCTTACGATGAATAATGATATTGTATTTCGAAGGATAGTTCAGCTGCATTCAATTTTGGTGCCACTTGGCCTTATGTCTTTTAGTGTGCTGTGGCTGCTATGATGGGGACTGCAGCTGCCTTTCTTTATTTGGATCCTTCAATGAGATGAGATGCTAATTCTGATGATTCCACTGTCACGGGCGGTTGAACAATTATGGATTTTAATTTGTTTACAGTGATACCGGGGCCTTTGACTAACTATAACTATATTTTGATATTAAACAAGCGCTGATCCGGAATTCTGACTGGTTGGTCGAATTCATAAATTTGTCGTACTCCAAAGCAGCGTCAACAGTTTTTTTTATCAGCATGTTGATGTTGAATGTTTCAGGCTAATGTAATGCAATGTTGATGTTGGATGTTTCGGGCTAGTGTAATGCAATGTTGATGTTGGATGTTTCAGGCTAGTGTAATGCAATGTTGATGTTGGATGTTTCAGGCTAGTGTAATGCAATGTTGATGCTGGATGTTTCAGGTTAATGTAACACAATGCTGATGTTGGATGTTTCAGGCTAATGTAACACAATGTTGATGCTGGATGTTTCAGGTTAATGTAACACAATGCTGATGTTGGATGTTTCAGGCTAATGTAACACAATGTTGATGCTGGATGTTTCGGGCTAGTGTAATGCAATGTTGATGCTGGATGTTTCGGGCTAATGTAATGCAATGTTGATGTTGGATGTTTCAGGCTAGTGTAATGCAATGTTGATGTTGGATGTTTCAGGCTAGTGTAATGCAATGTTGATGCTGGATGTTTCAGGCTAATGTAACACAATGCTGATGTTGGATGTTTCAGGCTAATGTAACACAATGCTGATGTTGGATGTTTCAGGCTAATGTAACACAATGTTGATGTTGGATGTTTCAGGCTAGTGTAATGGAATGCTAATGTTGGATGTTTCAGGCTAATGTAACACAATGCTGATGTTGGATGTTTCAGGCTAATGTAACACAATGCTGATGTTGGATGTTTCAGGCTAATGTAATGGAATGCTAATGTTGGATGTTTCAGGCTAATGTAACACAATGCTGATGTTGGATGTTTCAGGCTAATGTAACACAATGCTGATGTTGGATGTTTCAGGCTAATGTAACACAATGCTGATGTTGGATGTTTCAGGCTAATGTAACACAATGCTGATGTTGGATGTTTCAGGCTAATGTAACACAATGCTGATGTTGGATGTTTCAGGCTAATGTAATGGAATGCTAATGTTGGATGTTTCAGGCTAATGTAACACAATGCTGATGTTGGATGTTTCAGGCTAATGTAACACAATGCTGATGTTGGATGTTTCAGGCTAATGTAACACAATGCTGATGTTGGATGTTTCAGGCTAATGTAACACAATGCTGATGTTGGATGTTTCAGGCTAATGTAACACAATGCTGATTTTGGATGTTTCAGGCTAATGTAACACAATGCTGATGTTGGATGTTTTGGGCTGATATAATGCAATGCTGATGTCGGATGTTTCGGGCTGATGTATAAATGATCGCATTTTGCTGTACACCACAAGAATACATCAATTTTAAGAAAGGAGGTATGCCTCATTTGTTGGGTGTTTCAACAAATTGAATGAGTCATTAAACTTTCTTTCTTTCCTCTTGTCTGGGCATTCACCTGAAAGCTAATAAAGGAATGGATAATCCTCGCTATCATCCGCCTTGAAACGGACGTTATGTGGGTGCAGAAATGTTGTGTTGCGCTGTAGTTTGTTTGGGTCTTTTCACCCAACACATCCAACTTCAGCACGACATTTTTGAGTACTGGGTTGTCTTCCCTCTTCGATCTCTACTCACTTTGGCCAGATTAGATTGATTAGTCTTACACTAGAGGCACTGCGTAGAGGTGTTGGGGGCAGGGAGTGTCTCTGCGCTTTTAATTGTACAGTTTGGGTGATCCCTTGGTAACTTTGCTACTACTAGAACAGCTATTGAGCATATGGGCACACAGGGTCCGCTACCACTAGAACAGCCCTTTGGGATGTGGGCACACAGTTTCCTCTACCACTAGAATAGCTCTTGGGGATGTAGGCACACAGGTGCCTCTACCACTAGAACAGCTCTTGGACATATGGGCACACAGGGTCCTCTACCACTAGAACAGCTCTTGGGCATATGGGCACACAAGGTCCTCTACCACTAGAACAGCTCGTGGGCATATGGGCACACAGGGTCCTCTACCACTAGAACAGCTCTTGGGGGTGTGGACACGTTGGGTCCTCTACTACTAGAACAGCTCTTTGGGATGTGGACACACAGGCTCCTCTAACACTAGAATAATTCTTGGATATATGGGTACACAGCATCCTCTACCACTAGAACAGCTCTTTGGGCTGTGGGCACACAGGCTCCTCTACCACTAGAACTGCACTTTGGGATGTGGAGCACATAGGGTCCTCTACCACTAGAACAGCTCTTTGGGATGTGGGCACACAAGGTTCTCTACCACTAGAACAGCTCTTGGGATGTGGAGCACACAGCATCCTCTACCACTAGAACTGCACTTCGGGATGTGGGGCACACAGGGTCCTCTACCACGAAAACAGCTCTTTGGGATGTGGAGCACACAGTGTCCTCTACCACTAGAACAGCACTTTGGGATGTGGGACACACAGGGTCCTCTACCGCTAGAACAGCTCTTGGGATGTGGGACACACAGGGTCTTCTACCGCTAGAACAGCTCTTTGGAAATGGGGCACATCGGGTCCTCTAACACTAGAACAGCACTTTGGGATGTGGGCACACAGGCTCCACTAACACTAGAACAGCACTTTGGGATGTGGGCACACAGGCTCCACTAACACTAGAACAGCACTTTGGGATGTGGGCACATAGGCTCCACTAACACTAGAACAGCACTCTGGGATGTGGGCACATAGGCTCCACTAACACTAGAACAGCACTTTAGGATGTGGGCACATAGGCTCCACTAACACTAGAACAGCACTCTGGGATGTGGGCACACAGGCTCCTCTAACACTAGAACAGCACTTTAGGATGTGGGCACATAGGCTCCTCTAACACTAGAACAGCACTTTAGGATGTGGGCACATAGGCTCCACTAACACTAGAACAGCACTTTAGGATGTGGGCACATAGGCTCCTCTAACACTAGAACAGCACTTTAGGATGTGGGCACATAGGCTCCTCTAACACTAGAACAGCACTTTAGGATGTGGGCACATAGGCTCCTCTAACACTAGAACAGCACTTTAGGATGTGGGCACATAGGCTCCTCTAACACTAGAACAGCACTCTGGGATGTGGGCACATAGGCTCCACTAACACTAGAACAGCACTTTAGGATGTGGGCACACAGGCTCCTCTAACACTAGAACAGCACTCTGGGATGTGGGCACACAGGCTCCTCTAACACTAGAACAGCACTTTGGGATGTGGGACACACAGGCTCCACTAACACTAGAACAGCACTTTGGGATGTGGGACACACAGGCTCCACTAACACTAGAACAGCACTTTGGGATGTGGGCACACAGGCTCCACTAACACTAGAACAGCACTTTGGGATGTGGGACACACAGGCTCCACTAACACTAGAACAGCACTTTGGGATGTGGGCACACAGGCTCCTCTAACACTAGAACAGCACTTTGGGATGTGGGCACACAGGCTCCACTAACACTAGAACAGCACTTTGGGATGTGGGACACACAGGCTCCACTAACACTAGAACAGCACTCTGGGATGTGGGCACACAGGCTCCTCTAACACTAGAACAGCACTCTGGGATGTGGGCACACAGGCTCCTCTACCACTTTGTGGTGGACACATGTCAGAGGAGCAAATTTGTACAGATGCTGTAAAGTTTTAATGCTCAAAACCTCATTTTATAGTAGAACATCTATTGGGTAATAATGTTGCATCATGTCAGATCTGATCGGTCATAGCTCACGCCTGTTTGGGACACCCCTTTCAGCTGAAATGTCCAAAGTCACGTTAAACAAGTTACACCCTTAATATGGCACAAATGGCAAATGAGGCCTTACCTCTGACAACAATTTGAGTGTCTCTAACCTACATTCAGAACTCCCCCCTCCCCCTTCCCCTTCCCTCCGCGTCGCCGCTATAAAAATAATTGTTGTTTATATAATGCCGCTGACTGTGTCCTGTCTCTTGTTCAGTTCCTCTTTTAAATTTGCTAAAATAGCAAATTGGCACTTAATAGTCCAGTGTTGATCACTTTTACTGGCAAGCGCAAAAACATGTTTCAACTTCAACTGCAAATTCATCAAAATTGAAATGATCACAAAAATTATGACTTTCACTTTAACTCACTGAAATTATTACTTTGTATAGTTGTATAAACAAACGTAGATTCTATGTGTTAATATGCGAGATAAAATGACGTGAATTAAGAGAATCATAAGATATTATTAAAATCGACTTATAATCAACGGTGACGTGAACAATAATATATGGATCTTCTGCGCATACACTTTTAACAAAAAAATTAAAACTTTCACTTTTACTCACAGAAATCATTAACTCTTTCTGTAGGTTTCGCCGCACAGTGCGTCACTCTCAGTTTGATTAATGTAAACTGTCATCAAACCATTTTCTTTTTACATGTCTTGAATCATTTTGGTATTTGTAAAATCAAATTCCTTGTTTAATTATAAAAAAAATCATATATAATATATTACGGTTTAGATAAATATAAACATGTAGATTCATATTTAAAAACATGAAAAATTTTGTCTCTGAAGTCTCTACCACTAAATTGATAAAAATCTTCCATACTGAAAGAGTTACACTGTACTGCTGTATAAAATATATAGCACATGTTTGTAAATGTCGTGAATTAAGCGGATTGTAATATAAAAAATATAGCCCCAGTGTAATTTTTCCGGCAGCGGCAGAGATGACATATATTCCGGTCAGACTACGAGGGAGGGAATTCCATATTCCACGCCACAGCTGCATGAAACTAAAGTAGAGGTTTTAAACCATAAGCATTCAGGTGTGAGCTGAGACTGTCAGAGCTGGCTCATGCTAAATCATTAAACAAGCAACAGATGTCAAAGAGCATTCCAGACCTGTGCAATTTGGAGGGTTGAAGCCAGGGATGCAGGTGCACGATCCGTCCATTTTATCACACACATCTTCACAGTTTATCGAGCACCTTTTTAAACAATTTTTCCCGTAAGTTCCTGGACTGCATGCTGGGTTTTACAAAAAAAACACAATTTTATTCAGGCAATCAAACTGGTCAAATAAAATTACACATTTTGCATTTCTACTAGTAGTGTTTTAATCTATTATATAAACATAATTCCTGGTCAGGTAAGGTAATTTTACCTGCTGCTGTATGCAGTAGACAGTACAACCTGCAGCTGCCCTCCTGCCTTGCAGGTATGCTCAGGAGAGTAAAAGGCTAAGGGAGGGTACCTTGAAGTAAAGCAACCCCACTGCCTTGTGGGTGAGACTTTTAGTCAAAGGCTAGCGGAGGCATCCTTAAAATAAACCGACGGAAGGCAACAGAAAACCACCGTCGCAGCTTCTTTGTTTAATAAGAATTATGAGAATACAAAGGACAGCTAAGAAAAGTAATGAAAACGTTCTGAAAGAGGCCAAAGCAAAGAGTGGGCTAATTCCCAATATTAGGAAGAAACAATAATTTTTTGGTCATGTAATGAGAAGGGAACAGCTGGAATATATTGTAACAACTGGGAAAGTTGAGGGACGAAGAGATAGATGGAAGCAAAGAGAAACAATACCAGACAGCTTAAAAGAATAGCTTGGCAGAAGGTCAACATCAGAAATGATAAATAACTGTCGAGATTGAAAGTTGTGGAGAGACATGATCACCTATGCCAGCAGGCACGGTACTTGATGATGATGATGACGATGATGATTGTGGGACATTTTTTTCTGTTTGACTACCTGTCTATCTTCCTCTATCAGTATATATGTACGTACGTGCTTTTTTCATTACAGTGAAGCCCAATGAAAGAATAGTGACACTGTGACCTTCACCAAATGTTCTGCTCTATGTTTGTTGAAACACCAAATGTTCTGCCCTGTTTGATCAAACACCAAATGTTCTGCTTTATGTTTGATCAAACACCAAATGTTCTGCTTTATTTTTAATCAAATACCAAATGTTCTGCTTTGTGTTTGATCAAACACTAAATGTTCTGTTTTATGTTTGTCCAAATACCAAATGTTCTGCTCTATGTTTGATCAAACACCAAATGTTCTGCTCTATGTTTGATCAAACACCAAATGTTCTGCTTTATGTTTGTCCAAATACCAAATGTTCTGTTCTATGTTTGATCAAACACCAAATGTTCTGCCCTATGTTTGATCAAACACCAAATGTTCTGCTTTATGTTTGTCCAAACACCAAATGTTCTGCTTTGTGTTTGTCCAAACACCAAGTGTTCTGCTTTGTGTTTGCCCAAACACCAAATGTTCTGCTTTATGTTTGCCTAAACACCAAATGTTCTGCTCTATGTTTGATTAAACACCAAATGTTCTGCTTTATGTTTGCCCAAACACCAAATATTCTGCTTTATGTTTTCCCAAACACCAAATATTCTGTTTTATATTTGCCCAAATACCAAATGTTCTGCTTTATGTTTGATCAAACACCAAATATTCTGCTTTATGTTTGTCCAAACACCAAATGTTCTGCTCTATGTTTGTCAAAACACCAAATGTTTTGCTCTATGTTTGTCAAAACACCAAATGTTCTGTTTTATGTTTGTCAAAACACCAAATGTTCTGCTCTATGTCTGTCCAAACACTAAATGTTCTGCTTTATGTCTGTCCAAACACTAAATGTTCTGCTTTATGTCTGTCCAAACACTAAATGTTCTGCTCTATGTTTGATCAAACACCAAATGTTCTGCTCTATGTTTGTCCAAACACCAAATGTTCTGCTTTATGTTTGCCCAAACACCAAATGTTCTGCTTTATGTTTGTCCAAACACCAAATGTTCTGCTCTATGTTTGATCAAACACCAAATGTTCTGCTTTATGTTTGCTTGTTTAAATAAGAACAGGAGTAAGGCAGGGATGCCTTCTGTCTCCATTTCTCTTTCTACTGGCCATAGATTGGATTATGAAAATAACTCAAAACAACAGAATTGGAATCCAGTGGTCACTAACCAAGCAACTTGATGATTTAGACTTTACTGATGACATAACTCTCCTATCACACAGCCATCAACAGATGCAGGATAAAATGAGCATACTTGACGAGAGATCACAACAGCAGGGACTGAAGATTAATAGAGATAAGACCAACATTATGAGAATTAATGCAGTTGGCAATAGCCTAATAAAATTAGAAGAAATACCTCTACTAGACGTACAATCTTACATATATCTGGGCAGTAATATAGATAAAGAGGGAGGAGCAGAAAATGATACCACAATAAGGATATCAAAAGCAAGAGGAGCTTTCGTTGCACTGGGAAACATATGGAAATCCAAAGAAATTAGGTTAAATACAAAAATACAAATTTTCAACTCAAATGTTAAGTCGGTCCTGTTATATGGCTGCGAAACATGGAGAACAACAAAATTGACTGTTCATGAAGATACAGACTTTCATTAATGGATGCTTACCAAAGATAAAAGGATGGAAATGGCAGGACAAAATCACTAACATGGAATTATGGAAAGGTACCAGTCAAACACCAGTGGATAACGAGATACAGCAAAGACAATGGCGATGGATAAAACACACACTGCAGAAGCCAACTGAGAGTATTACACAACAGGCCCTTTTTTGGAATCCCCAGGGGAAAAGACAAAGAGGAAGACCAAGGAATTCTTGGAGAAGACAGATAGAAGCAGAGATGAAGATGATGGGAAAGACATGGAAAAGAATTTCAAAAAACAGAACGACTTGGAAAATGTTTGAAAACCTATGTTTCACTGGGAGCTGAAAGTGTTTGTTGAAGACCTATGTTTCACTGGGAGCTGAAAGTGTTTATTGAAGACCTATGTTTCACTGGGAGCTGAAAGTGTTTGTTGAAGACCTATGCTCCACTGTGAACTAAAAAGGTAGACGAAGAAGAAGAATAAGCACCAAATGTTCTGCCCTTTATTTGTCCAAACACTAAATGTTCTGCCCTATATTTCCAAACACTAAATGTTCTGCTCTATGTTTGCCCAAATACTAAATGTTCTGCTGTATGTCTGTTCAAACACCAAATGTTCTGCTCTACATTTGTTCAAACACTAAATGTTCTGCTCTTGTTTGAGACAGATTATGCTTGACTTTTAAGCTATGAAAACAATAAATTTAGTATAACAACGATAATGCAGAAGATGAAAATCGTGTCTCTTATCTTTATTTCTTCACTTCCTCTAGTACACGTTCGGGTGTCGAGGGAGATACAAAGTTCTGGTTCCCTCTTCACTTCCTCTTGTACCAGTTCAGGTGTCAAGGGAGATCCAAAGTTATGGTTCTCTCTTCACTTCCTCTTGTACCAGTTCAGATGTCGATGGAGATACAAAGTTTTGGTTCTCTCTTCACTTCCTCTAGTACCTGTTCGGGTGTCGAGGGAAATACAAAGTTCTGGTTCTCTCTTTACTTCCTCTTGTAACTGTTCGGGTGTCGAGGGGAATACAAAGTTCTGGTTCTCTCTTCACTTCCACTTGTACTCGTTTAGGTGTCGAGGGAAATACAAAGTTCTGGTTCCCTCTTCACTTCCTCTTGTACCTGTTCGGGTGTCGAGGGAAATACAAAGTTCTGATTCTCTCTTCACTTCTTTCCACAGTTCGGGTGTCGAGGGAGATACAAAGATCTGGTTCTCTCTTCACTTCTTTTACCAGTTCAGGTGTCGAGGGAGATACAAAGATCTGGTTCTCTCTTCACTTCTTTTACCAGT